>OY796866.1:17500-421000 GCA_963680765.1 Agrochola lychnidis | reverse complement strand
AGTTTCTCTTGATTCAATACTATCTCACAATCACTACTTTTGACATTTGGTAAAGAAAATTTTATGCACTTAGTTTTTTTTTCCATTCTACCTAGATACATAATATAATAAAATCATGAAGTCGGCTCTTAGTTTTAAAATGACAGTAGGTAATATATCGTAACACTGCGCTGTTCGATAAATAACACAGACAGTGTTGTTAAAAAAACGCTGAGCCTTGCGTATCTATCCGTTGATGCAAGCTTGATTGGATTGATTCCTTGTCGTTACTATGAGATAGTTGTTGAGTACAATTAATATAAAAAGTAAGTTTAAAAACTAAAACCCGACTAAAAGATGAAATTATCAAGGTAAAGCCGTGGTCGCATGTCTGTACACCTACAAAATTATAATGGCATGCGACCACGGCTTTACCTTGATAATTTTTGTACCTATGTCTTCTTCTGACTGAAATATTTTCTTGTTTCATATCTTTTAGTCGGGTTTTAGTTTTTAAACTTACTTTTTATTTAAATTATTTTGGGGTTATAGTTTCGCGATAAAGTATTTGCAGAGCAGCTTACTTTTATTTTTTTGGTTTATATGGTATAATAATACCAGCCTATTATTGTCCCTCTGCTAGGAAGTTTCATTTTGACAGTTCAACAACATTCATTGCGTTATTTACGTTGTTGAGCAGATTTATTTTTCCAACTTATGAAACAATGGATTAGCAATTTGTTTCAAATCGAAACAGATTGTAGTTGTGTTGTATTACGCAACAGGTTTCCTCACGATGTTTTTCCTTCACTGATGTTAGTAATGTCCAAGATAAACTCAGAAAGCACATTTGAATTGAAAAAGTCACTTTGGTACCTGCCCGGATTTGAATCTACAACCTCGTGCATGAGAGGCGAGGCCTTAACCACTGGACCATCACGGCAATCATGGTAAAATAGGTATAATTTTACAGCCGCGCCGTACGTGGCACAGTCTCACTTTTACTTGTTTGTAACAATTTAAACATATTTATTTACTTGGAAAATATGATATATATACATATTTGTAATATGCTCGTCAAGCCCTTTCATTTGATACCCAACATGGCACAATTCAATTATTTTTATTTTTTATTTCTATACTTTATGTCCTCTAGAGGGCGCCATATTGCATTTAATGTGACGTCACATAACCTATAACCAGCGAACAATCAATATGCTTCCAATGATACCTCATTTGTCAAATTATGATCGGCAGTTTAGAAGTTATGAGGTAACAGATGAACATACATACATACATACTGGTCAAAATCATAACCCTTCTTTTTGTTTCACCGTAGTCGGGTAAAAATGGTAGCGTCGAACGTAGTTTCATCTGCCCGAAGTGCGTGTGCTGCGTGTTGTGGCGTATTGTGGCGACTGGCGCCTGCACGACCACCGCAACAAATACACAGACACAAGGCACAGTGTCCTGTGTCCTGGCTCCCGGGCGTTAGTCAGTAGTAGTTGGTACTTACTTACACATCGAGCTTTAGATAGTGACTTAGAAATAAATTCGAAGAAATTGATATACTGACTCAGCCTTCGCTTTATATCTTAGAAAGTATTTTGTATGTTCGCAAAAACTTAAGACTTTTCAAAATAAGAAGCAATTTCTATAATATAAATACACGTAGTACACATGAAATTGTGATACCCAAAAACTAGTAAGTCATTTCTTATAAACAGTATCCATTTTTATAACAAGTTGCCAAAGTCAGTAACAGAACTAAGCGATGGAAAGTTCAAAATCCCGGCAAACGTGTCCTTATCAAAAAAGCATATTATAAAATTAAAGACTACGTTGAAGACAAGGAAGTTTGGCAATAATACCTTCTGCACATGTGGCTTCCCTGGTACCTCATTAACGGCATAACAATGTAAATGTCTATTAACTGCTCCCAAATTACGATGATTATTTTATTTTACTTTTTTTACATTTTTCCATTATTTGACATTATATACCTACAATTTTTATTTTTTATTTTATCAAATTAGATTTGTCACAGTTGTCAAATTTAAATTCAAAATATTTTATTTCACATAAACCTACAAGGGCACTTATGAAACGTTAGAAGCTAGGTGCGCGGTTCCAATTGGTCGCTTCCTATGGAGAAGAGCCGGCAAGAAACTCCACGGTTACTCTTTTCAAAATAAGTGGTTTCTACAATGTTTTCAAATTACAGTGTTAATAGGTATGGGAGGACAGTGTAGGCCTATCAAGAAGTACCAGGTACTTAGTAAAATAGAAAATGGTCTACAAGTCTACATACAGCCTACAACGTTTTCACATTCACAAAATCTAAAAGAAAAGAATCTATATAAATGATAAACAAAATAATAAAAATAAGGACCTATTTAAACCAAATGACATGCGTGACGGTGTTAGAGGAAATGTTCTTGAACTTATAAAATCATATTTGCATGACAGAAAACAAATAACCGAAGTAAGTAGTCAAGTCAAAAAACATTCTTTCGGAAGAACGAATTGTCACCTACGGAGTTCCGCAAGGAAGAGTTTTAGGACCTCCACTTTTTACACTGTACATAAATGACTTTCCTAAATCAATTGACCATCCTGTAACACTTTTCGCGGATGACAGTACTTTATCTATACCTTGTAATAATAAAAACTTATATAAATGTGACATTAATAATACATTGATCAATACTATACAATGGTAAGACAATAATAATTTAAAAATTAATTTAAGTAAGACAATAATTATGCATTTTAGCCAGCGTTTATTGACATTTTCTAATCTTGACATAACATATAATAATATAACAATTGATACGGTTAATACAACTAAGTTTCTGAGACTAATTATTTACCAACATTTAAATTGGAAGGATCACATAGATTCTCTGAGTAAGAGAATTAGTAGTAGTGCCTATGCTTTGCACTTGCTGTCACGAAATGTCAATAGGGAGGCGTTATGAACAGTTTACTACGGTCTGGCTGAATCTGTTCTCAGATATGGTGTTATCTTTTGGGGTAACTCGACTAATAGAGAAGTAGCATTTAAAGCACAGAAGAGATGTGTTAGAGCATTGTTTCATTTGCAAACCACGGACAGTTGCTAACTCTATTTCATAATGCATAAAATTTTAACGTTGCCATCCCTATATATTCTTGAAACTGTTATATTTGTCAGGAACAATCCTAAATTACTTCCGCGCAGAGCAGAGGAATTTCCCAGGAACAGGCGTGACCAAACCCAACTATGTGTACCTCCCTGTAGGACTGCACTTATACGCAAAACTGTTTTTCATATGGCTCCAATTGTGTACAATAATTTGCATAAGAGCTGGAAGGAGCTTAATAATGTACACTTGAAAAGAAAACTGAAGACAAATTTAGTAAATAAAGCATATTATAACATTAACGAGCTCCTAGAGGAAAGATTTGTATTAACATAGTAGCAACTCTTTTTTTTTTTTGTATTTGTTAATTTTTGGATCTTTATATTATTTTTTATTGTTGACATAACTGATTTTGTTTTAAAGTTCTGTTTGATTTTTGTTATTTTGCTCTTTATCTACTTAATTTAGTATTATACGAAGATAATATTTTAATTAATTAATAACATTTCTTAAAATTTGCACGTCACGTCATGTGGCAAACATGCCGTACCTAATAATGTTCTTACCATCTTGCATGCATGTATTTTCTTGTATGTATGACACATGTTTAAGGCTTATCTTAAATCTATAAATTAATGTTATTGACAGTGATTATGATGTGACCATTGAGATTCAATGTAAACTAGAGAAGACACCGAGAACAAGATTTTTTCGCCACACGTTGAGGTCCATGGAGCTCAAACGTCTCAGTCGCCACTTTTTTTTTTTTTGGTTGGGAAATGATCAAATAACTTCTCCTGCTCTGGGCGGAGCGGGAGGGCGTGTCAGACTCTTACTGACTAAAACCCACCCGTGTTCCTTCGGTTGCCCTGTTGCCGGTGGCCACGATTTCCCTATCGGTTTTCTTCGAACCCCCGGCAGGCATTGGCCCTAGCGGACCCCGTCGATTCTGCTGACATCTCTTTGAGGCGCGCGTGGAAAACAACGCGCCGTCGACCCGGGCTTGGTCCTTATCGGACGGCGAACTACCCATTGCTCACCGTCCGCAAGCCCGTGCCACGGTGGCCGGAAATCGGCTCGCGATTCCCGCCCCGGGCGTCTCCTTCTATTGCGGCGGTTAGGGGCGTGAGGGCGCGAAATTTGCCTCTCCCTCACGCGTTCCGCCTCCTCCTTCGCGAGCATTACTTCGCAGAAAGAGGTGATGGCCTGCCATTTCTCGCTCCGTACCATGGCCTGAACCAGGGCCGGACGCAAGAGATCACCGCCGCCGATCGCCTCTACGAGGACACGGCGTTGCTCTGCCCATGCCGGGCAGACCTCCACCGTATGCTCCACCGTGTCCTCAGGCCGATCCACACAATGGTGACACCCGGGTGTTTCCTCCCGCCTTATCCTGAACAGGAACCTCCCGAAGCAGCCGTGTCCGGTGAGGACCTGCGTCAGGCGGAAGGTGAGGACGCCGTGGCGTCTCTCAAGCTACTCCTCAAAGAGGGGTCTTATCGCCGCAATTGTGGCGTGCCCAGCACGGGGTTGCGACAATCGCACTCTCCATGACGCCATGAGATCCCGCCGGAGCTCTCAGTCGCCACTTGACGTTTGACAAATAATTTTATAAAATAACTTTTGAAAATGCCATATTATGTGATGAAACATTGTTTCCATCTCTCGAGAAAATCAAATAAATCAAAGTGTGACATTTTATCAGAAAAATCACTCGTTTTAAACTCATTAAAAAATAAATAATATTTTACAATAGCCATTTTCAGAAAATTAGAGAATATGAAAAGGAATCAGAACAGACACGACATAATTATCTTACCTACTAATATACCCTTATGATGTAAATAAAGTCTGTTAGCAGATGTATGCAAAAAATGAATAAGTAGGTATATCTATTTTATTAATTTCTTTCCAAATTATGGATTCTCTTCTTCTTTACAAATTATCGATTGTGTTAAATGATCGTCATTTTATGAAAAATGGACCGCGGAAATGACTTTTCTTTGGTTTGTTAAAGTTTTTAATAATAAAATACGCTTAATTTGAAGGTTTCACGTTCTGACCGAATGTACAAAAGTTATCTATAACTCTAAGTTATCTATAGTTCTCTATAACTTTTGTGCAAAAAAATCGCAACGAGGAAACGTGGTTGTCAAGTGAACAATCCCACATAATGTTCATCATTAATACAATGGAAATCAGAATAATGTTCTGCAGTTATAACTGTATTAGGTATGAAGTAGGCAGAAGAAGCAGACTGTGTCGCATCTGCGGGTACGGATTACTCTATGAGAACCTCCTCGCACCGCATGCACCGCAGTTGTCAAAGTCGGCATCCAAGGGACACATTTTTAGTTCGCGGTATCTTCTCTAGTTTACACTGATATCAATGTATGCTACCGTCAATGATCAAACTCGTTAAATTCCGAGCGGCAAATGATACTTTTCATGAAACCACCTAAATTACGTCTGTAATCAATAGCAGAGTAGCTGTAACTGCACAACACCACTAAAAAAACGAAAATACTTTAAATAACATCATGCCTGTATTCCCTTAAAGGGAGGAGAGAGCCCCACGTAGTAGGGGGCGAGCCTATTGCCAATTTCCGGACACAATTCAAACCCCCGGGGTACTATTGAGCATTCCTTGAAAAAGCCAATAACACTTTCCCCGAAATGGAATCCAGAAGCATTCATCGATTTTAAGTCTTTGATTTTAGGAATACCTCAGTCTTTATTCCGTCAAATGAAAACAACAGAAGCTCACAGTTGTATCACAGTCTATAAAACTGTTCACGCTGTGGTTGTATGTAGTATAACAGAAGTCGGTATCGTGAAGCAGTCGGAGAATAGCTCGAGCTCCTTCGATTGGATCCGGGAGGCTTTTAGTGTCATAATCAATGATTCAGAAGAGCGTAAGAGAGCTCCGCGCCGCTCATTGCGCGTACATTTGTGAACGAAGACGATTGTACAGTTAGGGAAACTTGACGTTTAACAGATTTATCCACAGATGTATTAATAAAACTAGCGTGATTTATCAGTGATCCAGAATGACAGCTGTTGATTTAAATAAACGAACAGTTTATGTCAATTTTCAAATGTCAACATTCCTCTTCCCTGTCAATAGGTAGTATAGGTACTCAATACTTTATGTGCATTCCACAGTGTGTACATAGGTGGTAAGTTAAAATTATAAGTGATCAACCTTTCAACTGTCATTAACGAGACACAATAGAATTTTAATTGTTATCCACCTCAATGAGGCGTCGTAACAGATGATGAGTTATGGACCCTGTCGGGTACAGCAAAATAGTAGAAGAGAGGAAACTTTGAAAGAACTTAGCTGATCAGTCTTCTAACTAAATCTAGTACCAGTATTATTATATTAGGTTTTTTTACATAATTAGTTTACTGATACTTATTAGATTATGTTAGCACTTATATTTTATCATTTAAATATTCGCTTAAACTTTATAATAATATTAAACATTGTTTTTGTCTGATACGAGGTGAAGGATTGAGATGTAGTGTTGCCATGGAATTAATATGTACTATTTAAGGTGTTAAAAAAATTACTTTAGAAACTCTAAGAGGAGACCTGCTGTTCCATAGTAAAGTTTAATATCTATCTACTGTTTTAAACAGTATGGCAAAAAAAATTTTTTTTCGCTATTTCACAGTTGGTTCCACAGTATATCTTATTCAGTTCGATGGTCTAAAGCACCTCTTAAAGTTTGTAAAGTTAATTTTTTAACACCTTATAGGTATCTATGTGTCTCCCACGGGCCCGGCGTTTTTGGAAAAAGGTTTTTGTAAGTAAGTACCTATCCATTTGTCAATAGTAGGTACCTACATATAGTACCAAAAGCACAAAAAGACAATTTAATGACAAAAAAGTGAAATGAATGTGCTGTAATAATGTTTCTGTTCCTCAAAATACTTGTTATTTAGTGCAGTGTGTAGTACACAGTCGGCCGGCGCGATTGCGGGATAACCGCGTGATGGATGAGTCCGGTGGGCGCCCGCGCGTGGTCCCGGCGCGGCGCGCCAGGCACGCCGCCCGTGCCCGTACTATAAAATGTGGTGTATGATATAACTACAAGCTGCAGTTTGCACGGAGGACTCGACAGATAGACTGATATCTTCGATCAACAGAAGACTCAATGGGGACACTCCGATCCTCTTCACGCGCACCCACATCGTTGCACAAAATAGATCAGTTTCAACCAGGAGAAACATCCGTATTGATTACTATTTGTTGTTCTATTTAATTATTTCAAGCAGGGCCGGTCCGCAAGCAGCGCCGTGTGTTTCCGCTGAGCTCGTGGCTAGTGGTCAGCTATCGGCGGCTTTACCCGTCGCCGCCTAATATTTAATATCTTGCGCAATCCCCTCAAAAATCAAACATATTTTCTCTATTAAAATTTTGGTGAATCCAATTTCGAACCCCGTCGTGCCGCTGTCGTCCCGCGCCCGCGCTTTTCCGTTTTCCTGTTCCACCAGTTTGGTAAATTTTTGTCTTCGAATTTATCCTTATTTGGTAATAGAAGTAAACAAACGCGTGTTTGTTGTTTACGTCTCTGTTAGAACGATATCCTGGTAATTGTTGAGCCCGTCGTGCAGGACTACACCGTAGGTGAATGGTAAATATTAAATAACAAGTGTAATGGATTCTTGGAGTAATGGCTAGCTAAACATGCTATAACATTTATTTGTGATATAAACTGGATTTATTATCGTCCAGTGGGAGTCGTAACAAGCGACCGAAGGGTTATGCCGGGTGAGGATCGGGGGGGGGGGGGAGGGAGTGGTCACATTTATGCAAATGTCGCTTCGTATAACCACTTGTCATGCCACGATCGGACATTTGAAACCCAAAAACAGAAATGAAGTCCTGAACTTAATCAAATAGATTCGCTTAACACTACGAACAATTAACGGACGATAGCAAGCGACATTCGTTAGTGACACAAGAGGTACCTCAGAGTGCGACCACCCGCAGGCTGAACCTCTACTAACACTACTACCAGCCATTTATCGGCACACTGCGTGACATTCACTCCGTCGCGTAAGGGCGTGACTACACATACACAATACTTCCCGAAGGCCAACAACTATTCATAAGCAAAACGTTCCGCGGCCGCACAAGTAACCCGCCGCAACATCCGCTCAGATTGTGTCAGCACGTGTGTTAATATCGCACGCACACACACAAGCCGCGGCCTCCGGGGAAATATCGCGCGCGATCGACACGCTTGTCGTGTGTTACTAGCCTTAGCGCGTCGGCACTGATACATTACGTACTGAGATAAAACTAGGAATCTAATGTGGTACACACGGCTACACATCAAGCTATACATTTCCAGTTTGTGCTGATCTCGCATTGTATAAGATTTCCGTTCAATGCGAGGTCAGCTTATACTGTAAATGTATAGCTTGTAGTAGTGGTGTGTGGTCGCTTTTGACGATAAGACCGCCCATTGTGTCACTATATGTAACATTTCTACATTTATATCTGTAAATTGTATGGTTTAAGTACGGTGGGCTGCATCGATTGGGTATCCCAGTTGTATCAACATTTTAATACAACTGGGGTGCCCAATTGATGCAGCCCACCGTATATAATGGAGAGTATTAATCTATATATTTATCTACTAGTTATTTTTGTATGACTATTTAATAATTAACTTAATTTCACATAAAAACATATGAGCAGCTTTACAAAACCAGAATGTTATTTTAATACATTCACATAATTATTAAAAACGTGTATGCAAACAGCACAAGCACAATAAAACTTGAACCACAGATTAATCTGTGCTTGAACGCTCCGGACAGAGTATCAAAATTGATAGAAGTGTCAATGTAGAAGTGTATTCGGGGTTCTGCGGGATGGAGGCCTCGGAGATCGGGGTACTCTGGGAATAATCCAAGCAGGTCAACCCGTTATCTCAAGCTATTCATGCAAAGTATTATGAATAAACTACCTTTGACTAAGAAAGGCCTGAAAATTTATGAAAAGCGCCTGTCGCGCCTACGGTTTGCCGATGACATTTTCATTAATTTTTTCAGTCATTTTTTCTGAAGATGCTACACAGTTCCAATTTAAGTAATGTTGGCAGAGCTTCGCGAAGCAAGTAGAAAGATTGGCTTAGAAATTAACCTCTCAAAAACAAAAATAATGTCGGACTATCTATAAATACTCACATGAAGGGTTGGCTAAGAAAGAAAGAAAATTGCGTTTATTGGCATTAAGATAGAAAAATACACCTTAAAATTATAAAACCAGAAAACAATAATTATAATGCCAAAAGGGCCTCAGCTCAGCATAATGTCAGATGGCAACACAAAGTACCACCTGAGGCTGATTTTCAGCTACAACCCACGAGTGTCATACGCTAGAATAATAATAAACACAAATATGGAAGTGTCAGTCCGTTTTAATAAATAAATTAAAGGTAATATAAGATACGATAATATAAAAAAGCTCATACTAAATCAAATAAATGTTGTGACATAGGTACATGTGTGTGTACAGTGTGTTATAATTAATGAGAAACTGAAATAAATATAAAATAAAGATCCAATATCTGTGTATTACCTACATAAAAATAATAAATCTATCATTTATAAATAGATAGTACTTTTAATGCAAAATCGTGTGACTGCGTTCTTCTAAAAATACGAAACGAAGGTTGATGCGGTTTTATTATCATTTAGAGTAATTATGACAATAATAATTGACAAATAAAACTGATAAAATTTAAAATAAATTGATAAAAAAAAAAAAATGTTTAATTTTTATTTTTTTATATGACAGATATGTCGGCTAGAATATTTTCAACATCCTTTTGATGGCTTACTAAAAATTCTTTAATCTTTTTTAAAGTCAAACAACTTTTACTATACTTAATGGGAGGAGGGATATTGTTCCAGCATTTGGTAGCAGCGTAGCGAAAACTGCCTCTAAAAGCCGCCGACTTGTGCCGTGGCACGGAAAACTGCTGAGAACATTTTCTTCCTTCACCGATTCTGTGTCTTCTTGTCCACGATAGTTTGTTATATAAATAAGAAGGGGAATGAGACTTAATAACGCCAAATAGTAGCGTCGCCAAATGGAGTTTAAGTCTAGCTTTCATTTTCAAAATGTTTTGCTCATTGAAGAAAGGTGTAACATGTCCCCTAAACGGAACTTTAAAGAAGCGTGCACAGACATTTTGAAGTCTTTGGATTATTCTTTCAGTTTTTGACAGTAGTCGTTGGCCATACACCGTGTCCGCATAATTCAACTTTGATAAAACCAAAGACTCCACAAGCAAGACTCACAATTCTTCACTAAGATAGGGCCGGCCTTTATATAAGCTAAGCTCAAAGTCATGTCACCCCGGTTCTTAACAAACACTTTATTCTCAAGATGAAGTCGAGACGAAAGTTACACCTAGCGTGCCTGCTTTTTGGTGTCGTTAAGTCCCAGAAACCGAAGTATTTGTACGAAAAGCTTTGGATGGCTAGTAGATGAAATTGCGCGCCCAGGCAATGTGCACAACAACTTTCAACACAGTCTCATAGGACAGCAGCTTTCAGAGGCACTTTCCGATACGCTACGTCTAAGGTGTGGAATAACATCCTACCACCATTACGGGTACTGGGCACTATCCACACGTTCCGAACACGTTTACGACAGTATTTCATAGATTTGCAACAGAAACTGGATATGGTCTCACTTATATGAAATGCCTACAGAGCTGTCATGATTCCTGTTGCATCAAACAAAATAAAAATTGATTGCACGCTCAGTGATTTTCCGTCGTTTGCTGGGACAGTTCTTGTTGTTTTCGTATATTTTTTTGTTTTTGTATTATATTTGATTACGTGCTTATTATTATTTATTTAGTTTTTAAGTCAGTTATTATTATTAACAGTTATTATTTATTTAGATTAGGTATGTTGAAACTGTTTGTACTCCCCGTCACTTGTCTGTGCTGTCAAGTGCTGATTCTCAGCCTAGTTTAAATAAATGTCTGTTGAATTTGTCCTTTTGAGGGTTCATTAGAAAACCAGCGTCAGACAGCATCTGTCTGGCTTTAATGCTGAAATGAACCTTTTTTGGCGCAGCCGTGAGGCACACACTATTGTTAAAATACTTCTTTTTTTTCTTTTATTTGTTTTGTTTCATGAACTGTGTCAAAATAAATGTATTTTCTTTCTTTTCTTTCTATCTTTCTTTCAATTTACAGGAATGGGTCGCGCCTCAAACGGTTAGCATCCGATATTTTTCTATCGTAACATTTTTGTACTATACATGTAATTATTTAATGTAATCAAACTAAACAGTATTATCGCTTATATCCAGTTGTCTGTTGATAGTTGTATTTTATAAAATGATACCAGAGTGTGCAATAAATTCATATTCGAAGACATGTAACATCACCAATCTAGACTGAACCTGCAAGGTTATTACAGCCTATTCCCTCTCTCATAGAGGAGGCCTGTGTCCCTGCAGAGGGAATGTAATAAGGCCGCTTATGTTTACCCAAAAAATGTGCCACTCAGGTGTTTATTGCTAAATCCTACTGCTAGACCTAATAGTCAAATGATAAATGTTGAAAATGATTTTATCTGCCAAGTTTGCTGAAATCATGCTAATGCTGTATCTCTTGATTGAAATAGACCAAAAGAGAGTGAACAGACACCTATAGGACACTGATGACTGGAAGTGTGTAGTGAGGTGGACGGTGACCTACAGCAAGAGCTGTCAACATCGGACTCAACCTGGAAGTTGAGAGGAAGAATAAAATCCAGGCATATCTGTAGTAGGATGTATTTTGTTCGACAGCTCTCTGAGTGGGAGGGATGCTATACTCCAATATTATTGCACTTGTATCGTTGGCAAAAGAACGGTTGGTAGCCGTGCTCACACTATGATCATAAAATTATGATATCTTGGTTGGGCAAGGCACCAGCGTAGTCAAATGTCTCCTGCACAATTTCTGGATATGTATTATTATATTATGATAATCCTAATGAAGAAGGTGATTAATAAAACCATTAATCACAATTATGTTGTGTTTTTATTTTATTTTACATAATAATTATTGCGATCTCAGATAACTGTAATATGAGATTGCATCGAATCCCCTAGTATAGGTACCGGATGAAATTGAATAGACGCGACAAATTTAAATATATAATTCAACGTGCTACAAAGAAAATATATATTAAGGAAAATTAATTTTAAAAAAATTGCGAAAAGCATGAAAATAATAAAAGTATCAACTAAATAATTCGTCGTATTACCGATATCGTAAATTTCGTGTAGTAGTAACAAAGTACCTATGAATCAACCGCTCCGCGCTCCCGCGCGCCCCCCGCACCCGCGTTGCCGCGCTTTTGTTTACCGCGACACCGCGTGCGCATAAAAACATTGTAAAACCAACTATCCCTTCATACTTTTATCGGCTTAGGACGATCAAAAATACAATACCTAAGATAAACTTTAAAAAAATTAACGAGATTATTTTTGTAACAATGAAGCAAAACCACTTAGGTACTTATTGTATTTTAGGCGTATTTTAAAAGTTGGAATCACTTTATTTACAATAATTGTCTTTAAAATCACTAAATGATAAATGATTTTATTTCTGTAAGTAGGTTTGTACAAACACTTTTACACGTCAATCATATTTTAAAAACAAGATGAGGTCGGCGTTTCCTATCTGACTACTCTGAGAAGAAAGGCCGAAACAAACTCAGAGTCACAGTCTCTTTTAAAGTTCAGACATAATCTTGGTCAGATCATGTGAAGGCCATGTGGATTGGTGTCTGAAGTGGTCTTTAGAGGAAAGCATCACATAGATTGAGAGGGTCTGTCCAGTCAGTGCACGCATTTGTCAGTTATCGTGTAGCTCAACTCAGAATTTAAGGAGCTCAACGATTCAACGAACAATACCAAAAAAAGGACATTTGTGTAGGCCACATAAATTACTCAAACTGTCAGACCATGATTAAAACTAACTACGAAAAAATTAAAAACAAAACAAAAAGGAATGACCCATATAGTCTTCACATTCACAATAATTAAAATAATATAATATTTTAAAAGTAAATATTCATGTCATTGTATATATAAAAATCATTAATGTCAATGTGTATATAAAAAAAAAACCCAGAAATAATCTTGGTCAGAGCATTTCATTTGAGGACCATGTAGATTTGTGTCTGAAATGGTCTTTTGAGGAAAGAACCATACAGATTTGAGTGGACCTGTCCAGTCAGTGCACGCATTTGTCAGTAATCGTGCAGTTCAACTCAGAACTTAAAAGGAGCTCAACGATTCGACGAACAATACCAAAGAAAGGACATTTGGGTAGGCCGCATAAAGTACTCAAAACTGCCAGATTATCATTAGTAGTAACTGAGAAAAATAAATATATATACATGAGCTACATAGTCCTCACATTCACAACAATTAAGATAAAAATAATGTTATACTTAACAAAGTAAATATTCATGTCATTGTGTTTATAATTTTGAAGTTTGCAAAATAAATAAAGTTCCAAAAGTAAAAAATAAAAATAATAATTGGAGCAGCTCAATCCCAAGCCTTTTTGTCCTCAATGTAATCTTTAACGGTATAAAAAGCTTTCTGGCACAACTTACGTTTAATGAATGATTTGAATTTATTAAGGCTTAGATCTTGTACGTGGCTTGGAAGTTTATTATAAAAGCATATACATTGACATCTGAACGATCCACCTATTTTTATGAGCCTTGTTGTGGGTACAACAAAATTTGTGTTTGTTCCTAGTATTTATGTTATGGATATCACTGTATTGATAAAGGGCGAAGAATAGAATCCTGATGATAGCACAGTTTTCTTGGGCTTAACTTTGGATGCTAAGCTTCAGTGGGGCCCACATATAGATAAATTGTCAAAAAAAGCTAAGCTCCGCAGCATATGCTGTTAGAAAAATTCGTAATTTGACCGACATAGAGACAGCCCGTTTAGTGTACTTTAGCTATTTTCATAGTGTAATGTCGTACGGTATTCTGTTGTGGGGAAATGTTGCCGACATTCAAACTATTTTTGTTTTGCAGAAAAGAGCTGTTCGATCAATTTATAAATTAAGTCCGAGACACTCTCTCAGAGAAAAATTTAAGGAGATTAATGTAATGACTGTGCCTTCTCAGTATATTTTTGATAATCTTTTATATGCCCATAAAAATTTAAAAATATTTTTAAATTTTTATGGGCATATAAAAGATTTTTATGGGCATATAGTACACACTTTCACATAATAATTAGTTATTTATAATAAAGAATAATCAAAATATTAAAATAAAATAATTACAAATAAACACAAAATAACTTGAGATAGAATACAAGCAAAAACAAAAAATCAAATAAAAAAAAAAAAAATAAAAAAAAAAAAAAAATTAAATAAATGTTAATGTCAAATAACTTACAATTTATCATTATGGAATTCGTCAATAGTATAATAACATTTTTCCAAAAATAAATGTCTTAATTTGTTTTTAAATTGAATAATATTTAAGTCCTTAATTCCATTTGGCAATTTATTAAATATTTTTGGGGCCATGCAAAGTATGCTTTTATGCATCAAGGCGGTCTTTGATGGTCGAACGCATAATTCATGTCTATATACTTGTCTAATCATTTTATAGCGATGTTTAGATGCTTTTCTGAATAGATGCATATTCTTTTTAACAAATAAAGCAGTCTCAAATATGTACAAGCAAGGTAAAGTCATTATTTTTAACAATACAAAATAAGGTTTGCAGCTACAAGTTATTTTTATACCGGTAATAGCTCTGATGCATCTTTTTTGCGATTTGAACACCATGTCCCTATTGCAGGAGTTACCCCAAAACATGACTCCATAGCGTAGTATAGAATCGACATATCCATAGTATGCAGTGACTGCCGCTGCTTGATTGACTACTTTTTTTAGTTTATACAAAGCAAAAGCAAACTTACTAATTTTTTAAATTAATATTGAAGTATGTTGCTTCCAATTTAGTTGATTGTCGATTGTTATGCCTAAAAATTTTGTATTTGCAACTTCTTCAATTTTTTCATTATTAAAGCTTACATTTAGTTCCGAATTAGCTACTCTTTGACGAAAATTCATAATTTTTGTTTTCTTCAAATTTATAATTAAGTTGTTATGTTCTAGCCAGTTAACGGCTTGTTTCACAATTTATATTTCGGAAATAACAATTTATAAAAAAAATTAATAGAGTATTGATTATTGTATAAAGAAAAACACTCTTTTCGTACTATTTCACAATCAAACGACGACTAACTATGTGTTAGGTTTCAATTTATTAAGACGTAATTGTTGGATATTGTACTGGCAACACCCAAAGATTTGAAATCTCAAAATGGGGAAATAACGACCTGCTGGGTCGGACGCTCGTGACGGTAGGACGTGCTTAGTGGCTGTGTCGGTAAAAGATAGATTGGCATAGTATTGGTTGGAGATCTACTGTAAATTAAGGTAACCTGTTAGTTTTATGGTAAATATTAGAATACTGATTAAATTGTGATATTATGTGAGGAATAGGAGATGTGATGGTATGGTGTAGAATATTGAATTTGATGTTGGCAAAGCAGTGCCGGATCTTGAATTTTTTCGAGGCGGGGCAAAAACTGAAAAATGCCGCCCCCGCCCGCCAATATTTTTACCGTTATCATCATTATCATTACCGCCATAAGACGCCCAATGATAAACACAGGCAAAAAAGGCTCCAACGGCCGGTTTAGCGCTTCTTTTTCTCTGTTGAGCCTATTTTTTTTTCAAATACATGGACGTGTGGACATTCATTTTAGTTAGAATAAGACAGGATAGGGTCTGAAATAAAATATGAGATGACAAAAAGCAATATACTTTTTTAATTACTCCGAATAGGTTTACTGCTTCCGGGCATGATGAGGCAGAATGGACTCCGACAAGATTTAAGGAGTGAGCCAAACACGGTACGAACTCGGCCAGCTCATTCCTTTCTGCAATCCTGGCTTGCACTCCGTTATAGGTGCCAGCCATATTGGATCCATTATCATAAGATTGGCCTCGACATTGTCTAATATCTAAACCACCAACTGTCAGTTTTTCTATGGTTTTCCATAATCTGTTGACAAATGTATTCTCCTGTTTTTCCATCAACTTCAATTAAATCAATGAATCTTTCTTTTATTTCACACACATCACCGGTGGTTTTTACATAACGAATGACCTGGCTCATTTGTTCTGTATGCGACACATCTGGAGTGCAGTCGAACATTATAGTGTAGTATTTGGCTTCTTTGATTTCGTTAAGAATGCTATCTCTAACTGTTTTTGCCATTATGTCAATAATTTCATTCTGTATTGCCTTTGATAAATACGATACTTGTCCCTTTTTATTAAGTGTTATAATTTAAATTTAAGAGTTGAAATATGTTTGGAGAGCAGATAAATTAAATTCAAGAAGTTTCCTTGACCAGGCTGAGGATATTGTGTGATGAGATCGCTAGAAGTTTCGTGAGACCAACGAAAAGAAAGATAGTTTTCTGATATATACAATACAGCATCCATAATAATACGCAGAATCTGGTCCTATCTATCCATACGCGCCCCGCGGAGAAATACCTTTTTAAATAAACAACTATATTGCACGTTCAGTCATCGCAAAGTTGCGATAATACTGAGTAGTGTATTGATCTGCTAAACTTGAATTTGCCGCCCTCTGAATTTGCCGCCCGGGGCACGGGCCCCGGCTTGCCCTCTCCCTAGATCCGACACTGTGGCAAAGAAATATAAATGACTGACAAAATATCTTGATGTTTCATTTATTTTCCTTATCCCTGAAATATTGTAAATATGTCGTTTTATTAATTGAGGTAAAACTAAGTGGTAAATATTAATAAATTGAAGTGAAAAGCTAGGCCTATTATAATAGGCCTAGCTTTTGAATATTTTCTTTGAAATTCGTCACACTTTTGTAATAAAGTTGCTTCATCAACATGTACCTAATAAAAATGTTGGTGTTAGAAAATCGAATATTTGACAGACTGCACTCATACCAGTAAAACGTGTATAAATTGGGCCATTAATTCAAATTCAAATTCAAATTCAAAACATTTATTTCAGACGTAGTCCATATACTGTTAGTAAAACAAAAAAAAAAAAAAAAACCTTATAAAGCTATTGTTAGTAAAAACAAAAACAAAGCCACATGAAGAAATTAAAATAAAAACAAAAAAAAAGAAATTAAAACCACGAAGTGACACCGCACAGGAGTGCCAGTTTATGCCAAGCCCTGGACGCGTCCACCCACAGTGTGTAGTCGCATCCAGTGCTGCCACATCGGCGAGTCCCAGCGGTCCACGAACACGCTCAGAAGGCTGTTCGAACTGGCCCGCATGCGCCTCATAAGAGACGCACAACGCTTCCGCATGATGGCATGAAAACCATCCACGGTTTTAACCGCAAACATAGCTGAAGCGCTGCAGTGGCGCGGCAGCCCGAACAGTACCCTGAACGCGTTATTGTATTGCACACGCAGAGCACTGTATGTACGCTGCGTGTACTTAGTCCACAGGCTGCAGGTGTAAAAAGATTGACAGAAGGCCTTAAATGCCTTAATGTGTCTAGTAAATTATTGAAAATCTCAATTTTAAATATTTCTTCTGTTTGGAAATCGGTGATCAGCAGCTAATTCATCAAAATGATTTTTATCTTTCCTTTGCCTTTTTCTTGAAAATGGGTATCTATACTATATTTTTTTGCAGTTTCACTGGCTTTGCACTTGAATAATTCGAAATCATTTCTATAAAGTCTCTGCTAAAACTTACCCCACCCAAATTGATGTCGCATTTTTGTAAAGTTTTGGATGCATAATTGATGTCATTCAACACACTGCATGAATTCGCAAAGCAATACGAACTCGAAATTTAGCATTTTTGTTTTAATACTCTCTGCTTCACTACGCTCATCTTTATTAGGACTCTTTAGAACTATTTCTGATAATGCTTTGATAATATAAAAAAAAAAACGAAGTTTTATTGCAGATATCGTATTGACTCTACTGGACCATCTATCTAGTTGGATTTAGGTTTTTTAAAATGGTGTCCGATTCGCCAGTGAATGTTGACAGTAGATCCCAACGTTTGATGCTGTTTCCGAAAAAGTTATACAAATCTTGCAACGTTGTCAAAAACTTGTAAAAAATCTGTTTTTTTTTTTCTCAAAAATGGAGCATTCACAAGAATTTGTTTCACAGATAGATACAGATTTATTTACTTTTGCTTTAGGTACTGAAACTGATACCCAAACTAAGCCAGGGCTTGTATTTTGGGAGTCAGTCCTCAAACGTAGAGCATTACAGAGACGTCGTGTCAACGTGAATGTCGTGAACTCATGACGTAAAAATATTATTATTATTATAGCTTAATTAAGACTTCTGACTGTGGGTGTGAAATGCGCGTTTATGTATGTTTGGGGTTAGGTGTGTGTGTGTGTGTATGTGTGTCTGTAGTGAGTCTGTATTTCCACACAACTGCTAACGGCATCATTTATCACCAAATTTAAATTATGAGTGGCACAATGTCTAACGCGGAATACCGCGTTAGGCTGGATATCATGGATATGTTTTTGTACACCATTATACACACCACTCATCACACTGGCTCCATCATAACCTTGTCCCACGTATTTTTTTAAATCAATATTTTTGTCGATAAATAATGTAGTCACTTGGTTGACTAAATCTGGTGCGCCACGTTTGATGGCTGCATAAAAGCCTAGAAACACTTCTTTTACTTCTATATCAATAAATTGGCTGTTCATTTTCCGATCTGGTTATTACTGCATACCTCACAACAATGTTTAGCTGATCTACCTTCGATATGTCGTGTGTCGTATCCATTATGATGGCGAAAAACGGTGACGCCCTAATTTGTTCTAGTAGATGGGTTTCGAGTTTGGTCCACAAGCTCTCTATCATTTTATTCTGAATTGTTGCACTCAGATATCTTGTAGATCCTAAAAACATTAAAAAAACACAATTTCAAAAAAGTCCTGATCATCATCTGCCTAGCCTTTTCCCAACTGTGTTGGGATCGGCTTCTAGTCTAACCGGATGTAGCTGAATACCAGTATTTTACATGGAGTGACTGCCTATCTGACCTCCACAACTCAGTAACTGGGTAATACGATACCCCTTGGTAAGACTGGTTGTCAGACTATCGGGCTTCTGACGACCCGTAACGACTGTCAAAGATGCAAGATCCACGAATAACAGCCGAGACCAACGGCTTAACGTGCTTTCCGAGGCATGGATGAGTCTCAAAAAAGTCCTGATATTAAATAGTTATTAATTACTAGCTGCGCCCTGCGGTTTCCCCCGCATAAGTCTCGATCCCGTGGGAATATCGGGATAAAAGTATCTTATGGTGTTAATCCAGGTTATAAACTATCTGTGTACCAAATTTCATCCAAATCTGTCCTGCCGTTTGAGCGTGAAGAAGAGCCAAACATACACACACACACACAAACTTTCGCCTTTGTAATATTAGTAGGATATATCTTCAAAAAAGTCCTGATATTAAACAGTTAATAATTACTAGCTGCGCCCCGCGGTTTCACCCACATAAGTCTCGATCCCGTGTGAATATCGGGATAAAAGTATCCTATGGTGTCAATCCAGGTTATAAACTATCTGTGTGCTAAATTTTATCCAAATTTGTCTAGCCGTTTGAGCGTGAAGAAGAGACAAACATACACACACACTCACAAACTTTTATAATATTAGTGTGATAAACAAAATAAAATGATAAAAAACTTAGAAATAATAATTATTACCTTTGGGCATATCCAAAACTTGCCGCAAAATGTGATCATATGGGGCGACAAGCTCTACAAAAGACAGAAAATTTCCATGGTATCCTTCCTAACTTACCTAAGTATTCTCGATGTCCTCTCAAAGCCAAAAAACTCTTTGCTAGGGTAAGTATGATATCGAATAACCTTTGAAGAACCATTTTTCAAAATGATGCTTCTTTGCGAGTTTCATTTTCAAGTTCCTTGTCGATAGTATTAGTATCGCTTTTTTCCAAAATTCATACACAGTACATGCTTCCGTATGGCCACTCGAATAACTGTGTTGTTTAGTTCTTTCTGATAAATGCTTCCAATCCCGAATTCCCGTCACCAGACATTATTCCTTTGTGAAGCAAGTAACCAGCAGGGTCGACAATAGGCAGCGTCTAGTATTTTGGAATAACACAACCAAAAACGATTAACTGGTCCATATTTAGAACTTGAAACATAATACGACTTTTAAAAACACTTATTGTTCTGGTTGATGTCTATTGGAAAAGGTTCTGAAGGCTGTAAAGGCCCCACAAGAATTTGACGTTTTTCGTTATCACTTAAATTTTGTTCGTGAAGTTTCCCAAGTCATAAGAAGATTTATCGTACACATTTTCGAAAAATGTAGAGGTCTGTGGTTCCTCCAAATCTTCTGCTCTTATGTGTTCCATGCAAACATCATCCACGTTCACACGATCGGCGGCGGAGGTATCTCCAACTGCAATATTTGTTATCGAATCTTCTTCAATAGGCTTCTCAACCAATACTGCACTTACCACATTATTTGATAGCGACTCAAATAATGTGGTAACTGCAGTGTTGGTTATACTGCAATAGAAATATTAAGTACTTGCAGAAGGCTGACTGAAAACTTGTCAATTTTGGGCAATTTTTATTTACTATCTTCTCTTTCTTGGTGTTGTTTGCGTTTATGCACCAATGTGTTTCTTCTTTTTGTCCATTATTTTAGTTTTCTAATTTACTTATGCAATATTTATATTAGATTGTGCTCGAGTAGATACTCACTGTTCACTGACGACGTTAAAAGTAAAAGGAAGGAGAAACGTAATGATACGCTACAAGACGTCTTTGGGGAATCCCCGACAAACATTTTATCGCCGCTAGTGTTACCACATTTAACGGTGGAGACCAAGAACGATCTACTCGCGCGCGGGCCTGAATTAATGCACCTGCTGCAGGTGACCTGCATTTTTTTCACGATATTTCGCGTTATACAATGAGTAACCGAAATCTATAAATTTGACATGATTTATTGACGTAACGGACATCAATATGAGTGGTACTAAAATGAAATAAAATTGAACCACTATATTGACCAGTACTAAAAAGTTTATTGACATTAGCTTACTTACTCCTGATACAGCATTAATTTTTTACCCGTTCTCGAAAAAAAATCTTGACTCGAATTCACAATAAAACGCACATATTGCTATCGATCAAATTGACAACACTGCCAACCCACAGAAAGAATTAAGGGGAATTCCCTAGGTCTACCTAACCTTCGAATTTCTCTCAACTGAGTTGCCATGATTAAAGTCGGGTTGCAACCTGTCATATTTATTTTGAAAATGGGAGAAATTTTAAAAAGTTCAGTTCGATCGAGATTTTCTGGTAAGAATTCGAGGGCCCCCTGAGCTTGAGGGCCCCGGGGCACTGCCCCGCCTAGCTCCTAGGTAGCTACGCCACAGCATGAAAATATAATGAATACCTACCTAAAGTAACGATTTATTACAAATTAGTTAGGTATAGCCTACATTTAGTTAGGAATGTGTACTTAACAAGCCCGGGAGGTACACAGACCTCACCGGTATGTTTGCGCGGCTGAGGCTATAACTTTGCGTTTTGGGAAAAGCCTACACTAACATGAGTACCCACTTACTACTAGTTATTACTATGTTTTACACCACTGCGTTACGTACCTACTATACAGTATGTTAACTAACGAAGGGCGTTCCTGCTAACCCGCAATAGTATGGCGTCCACATATGGTAATAAAAATGTCACCTTTAAAAAAATGAAGTTTTTTGTTGTTTTTTTTATACTAAAATATTCACATTATATAATATACTGTACAGTGCGGGCCTAAGGGGTTAGCGACCAGCAGGCCTAACATGGCACACATGATAATTATCAACTCTCGCGCCAGTAATTTTTGTCTATTTCTGTAGTTTTATCGTTTTCGTCAGAAAACAAAACAAAACGACAAAACGAGTCGAGTATTTTGTATGGCGTAGCTGTCAAGCTACGCCATACAAAATACGTATACTCGACTCGTTTTGTCAAACTTGATGTTTTGTTGACAAACCCTAACATGGCACGTTAGTTAACTCGATTTTTGACAATTCAATACGAGATAATCTGCGGTTTTTCTGTAATTTTGTCGTATAGGTGCCACTAATTTTAATTTTCGTCATTTTGTATTTTAATTTCAGCATGCTAAAGAAAAACATTTAATTTTAGATTTGCCATTTTAAATTTTTCTAAAGTACTAAAGGAGGATTGGGGGAGTGTCAAAGTTTGTATGGAATAATTTTAACGCGCGTTCTGATAACTCGAAACTCAGTATTTATACTTGAGATTGAAAATAAATAAAACCGTATATCAGGGATTTTTGAAAATCTACTCCTAACGGGGTGAAAAGGGGTATTTATTTTTACATGGGAGGATTCTACTGTGTGGCTTGGTTAACCTGAAAATTGGTATAAATAAATAATCAATAAGTTAAATAATGGAAACGTCACAATAGACTTTGTTTGACTTTGCTGTTTGTTATGGGGGGATGAGCAATATTACAATAAGTTTGTATTCTTCTATATGTAGTTTACCGCAAATTGTAAAAATGCTAGCCAAAAGGTTAGACTATTGCAGAAAGTTACGGATTTAACTTTTTTTACAGATTATCATCACGCTATAGCTTTATGGAGCTAAGCAGTCTGTCATAACATATACAAGATGGATTTTGAGATGGGGCAATAAGGGAAGGTACTTTAACTGTTGTCGCTACAAGAAAACAGTTTTACGAGACTGTCCCTAACTTTTTGAAACATTTTGATCTGCATTCACAGATTTTGAAAAAAAATTACAGTCAGCAAGAAAATTGCCAATTTTCACAAAAACTTTTTTGATTCCAGTCGATCCTATTTCTTATTACTAGGGTCAAAAAACTCGATAACTGAGGTTTGAGTACAACAATGTCAGTCTGTATGTTAACTTTTCATGCCTAAACCACTAACGGATTTCGATCTTTGGCAAGAAGATAAATGGCATCCTAGGGTAGGACATTGGCTACTTTTTGTCTCAAAAATAATCCTAAAGGAGGTGATATATAGGGAATTAAAGTTTTCTCGTCAAACTTCACGCTGCTAGGTCAACGGGAAGTATCATATAGGCTTTGTTTTATTTGCGAGTGTCAACATAAATATGCGGTATAATTTAATGACCGTATTTTTTTTATTGCATTGACTTGGAAGTTTGATTTTCTTTACAGCTCCAATGTAAGTTTTTGATATCTATTTCAACTTGATGCCTTCCGGCATTTCTGAGAAAAAGGGTCTTGACAGACAACGAAGTCATCCTTTAACGGTTTCAATTTTGCATTTTGAGTACGGAAAACAGATTTATTATCTGCCTGTTACCTTTTAATACCGTAACGGCTAAACGTATTTAGATGAAAGGCATACGGATAGGCTATAATCTGCCTTAGGACATAGGATACTTCCGAGTTTACTACTTATTTCGATACTTCTGAGTTCCGGTAGCATGTTCCTGTGGGATATATTGCGACATCCACGCGGGCGAAGCGGCGGGCAAAAGCTAGTAACCTCATATAGTATGGATGCACGATCGATGTCAAGGGGCCAAAGAGATCTAAATTCAATCTTGAAGTTACTCCAGGCTCTATGGCTTGTCACCCAGTCATTTAACTACGATCCCACATTACCACGCAAACAAGAACCTATCCATCCTAGGCATTCGCGGTCAACCCAATTATTTATAGGTCGGCCACGATTAGCCTCAGCACACCAGACATCGAAGTTGGTCCCATAGAAAAATGAAAACTAAAATCTAAAGACTTATCACGAGAACCGATTCTGTTGAAATTTCGCACACATAATGTAGTTCTAATGACACAACCATGTAATAAAGACCTGGAGTTGATCTGATGATGGAGACGAAAGACATTCGCAACAGCTTAATTCTGATTCAGAAACAAAAAGCATAATTCTGATTATACACTGAAGACGTCATGTGGTGGTCTCATTTGCGATAGCAAAGAAGTTGCTCAAGAATTTGTAAATTTCTTTACCAGTATCCCACTTAAAACTACTGAAACCTTAAACTCCTCGCCCTCACTCTCTTTTGATTTATTAAGGGCCAACGTTTCAGCATGCCCGATTGAATTTAACTTTAAGCATATTAACCCCATAACGGTAATAAAAGCTTTTAAACAAATCAAGATCAAATTGACCGAAGATCTTTGGGGGATGTCCATTAAAGTCTGTACCTCCATAATTGAGACCATAGCGCCTTACTTAGCCTTAATATTTAATTTGTGTGTGGATCAAGGAGTCTTCCCGGATTTAATGAAATACAGTAAGGTAATACCACTTTTCAAATCCGGGGACAGTAAAGACACCAATAATTATAGACCCGTATCCGTGTTGCCGGTATTCAGCAAGGTGTTTGAAAAAGTAATGCTTAATCAAATGCTCAGTCATTTTAACACAAATAAAATCCTTCACGATCAACAGTATGGTTTCACCAAAGGACGTTGTACAACCGACGCTGGTGTAACCCTATTAAGACACATTTTTAACGCGTGGGAAGAGGCCCAAGATGCCATAGGGATCTTTTGTGACCTCTCCAAAGCATTTGATTGCGTCGATCACGAAACCTTACTCTTGAAACTAGAGCATTACGGACTTGGAAAACTTGCACTCAATTTAGTAAAATCTTATTTAAATGATAGACAACAGCAAGTTCAAATAAACGGTATCAATTCACTAGGTTTAAAAGTAAAATTAGGTGTGCCACAAGGCTCGATATTGGGTCCATTCCTCTTCTTAGTATACATTAATGATCTACTCCATTTATTAAAAAATCAACCACAAATGGTGTTATTTGCTGACGATACTTCTTTAATTTTTAAGGTATATAGACGTGCTACAAATTTTAACGACGTAAATAACGCCCTACTGCAGGTCCAAAACTGGTTCACTGCTAATAATTTAGTATTAAATGGAAAAAAAACTAAGTGCATAAAATTTTCTTTACCAAATGTCAAAAGTAGTGATTGTGAGATAGTATTGAATCAAGAGAAACTAGAATTCGTTGATAAAACTATTTTCCTAGGGATCACGCTCGACTCAAGGCTGCAATGGGGTCCTCATTTAACATCTCTTGCAGGACGGCTAAGTTCAGCAGCATATGCTGTCAGAAAAATCCGTCAGTTTACTGATGTAGATACCGCGAGGCTAGTATATTTCAGCTACTTTCATAGTATCATGTCCTACGGTATTTTACTGTGGGGACGGGCTGCAGACATCGAGTCTATTTTTATTCTCCAGAAAAGAGCGATCAGAGCCATATATTGTCTCCGCAGGCGCGATTCTCTAAGGAAACTGTTTAAGGATATTAACATCATGACGGTACCTTGTCAATATATCTATGAAAACATCATGTACGTAAGAAAGAATTTACATCTTTTTAGCAAAAGAGGTGATAGACATAATTATAGTACTAGAAATAGGGACCTATTAGTTCAACCAGGTTTCAGACTAGCTAAAGTAGATTCATCTTTCATGGGATACTGTTTAAAATGTTACAATAAAATTCCTCCCCACATACTTCAACTGAATGAGACGAAATTCAAATCTTGTATAAAACGCACACTATGCAGGCAGGCATATTATACGTTGGGGGATTACATCACTGATAAAAATGCTTGGCTCAATGCTGGTCCTGCTCCACAACCACAACTAATTGATTAACATTTGCAAATACTGTTGGAGCTGCTGAAGATTGTAAGAGCATCTTTGCATTGTATAAACTCAATCTCTTTTGTATTATATAATTGCATAGCACACTATGTGAGCACTATGTACTAAAGAGTTATCATTTACCGGGTAATATGTCTTGCATTGACTTGAATGTGCCCTGGCGGCTGTGAGTATGTCATGCTCACTCAAATGTTTCGCTGATGGTGGCGCGTGTGTTGGATCATTTAGCTCCCTTCAAAATGGTTGAGCTGAATGGTGCTAATCCATGCGTCATGTTCGTGAACGGGCGCCGTCAGTTGGGACTGGTCATCTCTTAGCTGCCAGAGCTTATTTTTAATTTTTTTGAATTGTTCTTTTTTATCTTTTTATTACGGACGCTTCTCATGTGCACATCTTTCTACATTGTTCTCACATGTATAATTTCAACATGAATGATGTAACCAATATTTTGTAACAATTTTTTATTTAAAAGAGTGTCCGTGGAGTTTCTTGCCCGTTCTTCTCCATAGGTACCTACTACGCTTTGGAATGGGCAACTAGCTTCATACCTATTTCTGACTGACCGATTCCTTGACAATTCAAAAGTGCCTGTAAATGGTTTAATTGAAATAAATGATTTGAGTTTGAGTTTTTGAGTTGCTTCTCAGCAGCTTACAGCAGGTACATCGTGTCTGGGCTT
Source organism: Agrochola lychnidis (assembly GCA_963680765.1). Taxonomy (NCBI): domain Eukaryota; kingdom Metazoa; phylum Arthropoda; class Insecta; order Lepidoptera; family Noctuidae; genus Agrochola; species Agrochola lychnidis. The sequence continues at coordinate 394,323 of OY796866.1, read as the reverse complement.
ATTTTATTCACCTTGTTAAGAACTTGACACTAGCTGGGGAGACTAATCGAGATTTTGAAAATATTTTTTTTGATTGAAAGGGTATGCTCTCGAGGTGGTCTCATTTACATTTTATTAACTATGCTTGTATATTTTTGTGTTAGCTTCAATAATTCGTATTTTTTCCCACTTGGTATGTGGATGATAATACGGTAAGTTCCTGTCATTGTTATTTACATAGCAGGTAGTAGTATTCGAATTTGTGTGTACCCCACACACAGCTAAAAAGTGAAAATTAAAAACTTTTTACAAAAAAAAAACACAACCGACTTCCAAATTAAAGTTATTTTTAACCGTCTTCAAAAAAAGCGGCCAAGTGCGAGTCGTACTCGCCCATGAAGGGTTCCGTAGCAGCAAGTAACATTGAATGAAAGGTAAATTGCGGTTTACGATTTATGACGTATTAAAAAAAAACTACTTGCTAGATCTCGTTCAAACCAATTTTCGGTGGAAGTTTACATGGTAATGTACATCATATATTTTTTTAGTTTTATCATTCTCTTATTTTAGAAGTTACAGAGGGGGGGACACACATTTTACCACATTGGAAGTGTCTCTCGCGCAAACTATTCAGTTTAGAAAAAAATGATATTAGAAACCTCAATATCATTTTTGAAGACCTATCCATCGATACTACCCACACGTATGGGATTGATGAATTTTTTTTTTTGAGTTTCAGTTCTAAGTATGGGGAACTACAAAATTATTTGTTTTTTTTTCTATTTTTGTGTGAAAATCTTAATGCGGTTCACAGAATACATCGACTTACCAAGTTTCAACAGCATAGCTCGTATAGTTTCGGAAAAAAGTGGCTGTGACATATGGACGGACAGACAGACAGACAGACATGACGAATCTATAAGGGTTCCGTTTTTTGCCATTTGGCAACGGAACCCTAAAAAGGAGGAGTTTTCTCAATTCGACCGTATTTATGTTTTTTTTTATGTGTTTGCGGATAACTTTTTCGTTTATGAACCGATTTTGATGATTCTATATTTGTTGGAAAGGAGTTATCCCAAGGGTGGTACGATGATAAGGAAACGAGGATCTTATGATGGCATCCCAGAGAAATCGAGAGAACTCTTCAAATATTATAAGCACATCTATAGCAATTTGGGTATTTGTTATAACAACTCATGCAGTTGGTCTTGTAAAGTACCATTTGGTGAAGTGGAACTGATTATGAAGACCACAGATGACCACCGGAACTACTTAGTACTAAGTATTCCATGGGTTGCGATTCGATTACTTTAATATGGTCGCCAAGTAATTTATGCTCGTCACAATGCATATGGAGAAGTGGAGCTGATGGTGAAGTACCAGGAGAACTCCACAACGATTAACGTCCCTGCATCGGGAAAAGCAATATTTTGTAAAAGGTGACGAGCAGTTTAAATTAGGCTATTGTAACTTGACCCACTAAAAAGCGAGAAACAAAAACGTTTTCACTTTGTATTGTTTTTTTGGAAGTCGTTTGTTTATTTTTTGTAAAAAGTTTTTTTTTTACAGTAGTCTTACATCTCATAATCTGTATTAGAATATAATTATCTAACCATTCTTATTATGTCGACCTTTCATCGTGGGCTCCGTGTGTGGTGGCGGTCAGCGATAACAGAGTGTGGACGAGGGCGTCGCGGTGACAGGTTGTCTGAGGAACTCTTCCCTTTGCTTGCACTGTCAAGCTGCTCGCCAGCTGACGTGCGCCACCACACAGTTCACGCAGAGGTCCAACAACAATATCACTCCAGAATGTCACTGAAAGTCTGCAACCTTAGTGATTGAAAATGGTTTCGTATTCAAGTTTCTGGTCTCGTGTGATAGCGTGTAGTATTTCTGTGTAGTTATAGTGTGCGCTCTGATTACTCGCCGCGTTTCGCGAACGAATGCGGCGCCGCTTGGCAACTGACACAGTTCGCAGCGCACGACACTCGCAACTTAGTTAACTCTCAGCGAAGCGTCATTAATCCGGTTGTTAGCTCTGACGCTGCTTCAATACTGCGCCTGATAGCATCCAATTATCAGCGAGCGTACAACATGCAGTACCAAACTCCCAGCGAATAGAACCTATAAATGCAAAACGTCGGCCTATGTCTGTGAAAAATGGCTCTATTACTTATAACCAGCAAAGCTTGATGAATTATCGAAGAGTTAGGTGTTGGTTTGGTGTGGCGCCACATATCGACATCGAAGAGGGTCGCGAGGGACGCGCCTCGCATATCGATAGAATTGGCAAGGCGCGCGCGTGGGTGTAGCGCACCTCTAGCCAGCGAATCCTGACTGCGATTGACATTCATTACGTGAGATGAATTATGTAATGTTTTATTCAACGAAACGTTATCCGGCCGCCGCTGCACCTGCCCGGCCGGCCGGCGGTCTCCGGCACCTTGTCGAAGCGCCGGCGCTGATGCCTGCCGTATAGTGCTCGGCTTTTAACCAGACAGGTTTGTAAAGCTGTGCCGGGCTCCGGTCGCGGTACTATGATTTATTCTACTAAGTCGATGACAAAATGTTTTTGGGCGAACATTATAAAATATTGATGTTTGAACATTGTAATCGGTTGTACGATATAATGAACAAAAACCCGAGGTCACAAGTTACCGAATAACAAATTCGGTGTAAACTTACATAATTTTACGACACTCTCCATAAAATTAATTTTAAAAAATCAAAATATCTATACATATTAAGGTGGGTTTAGACCAAACGAACATAAAACCAGAAAAAGAGCTAGAGCATTATTTTGTTGATATTCTTGACATTATACGGCAATGTTCCGTCCCCGTTTACACAAAAAGAATTTGGTGGAGTGGGGATAGAATGTGCATTCGCTCATTTGGTTTAAATCGACCTTAATAAAATCGTAGCGAAGTCAAAACTGTATGTTGAATATTTTTAGGACTGTGCTGTGGATAGATAATGATATGACATGGTAAACACACATTGACACAGTATGCAGTAAACTGAACCAGTACTCATAATATGCTCTATATAAATTATCTAAAATGGTCGATCTATCAGCTGTATTAACTGCCTATCATGGCTACGTATCATCATTCTTAAAATACGTTATTATATTCTGGGGCAACGCCACAAATAAATAATCAGTGTTTAAAGCGCAAAAAAGATGTGCACAATGGAAGAAATAAACTTCGAAAAACAATATTCTATGAAATTTCATAGAATTTCGTTTCGCAGAAAATGTTTCATATAATATTTGGTGTTTGTATTTTTATTTCGAATATTATTGTTTTAACGACTATTTACACAGATTGGTAGATGTCACATGTCTTCGAATTTTCGGTTCTAGGACATGCCGGTTTCCTCACGATGTTTTCCTTCACCGTTTTGAGAGCAGTGGCGATGAAATAATTTACACAAAGTAAAGCGCCTGTCTGGGTTCGAACTTACGACCTACAACTCGTAGGTCGCGGCCGTTACCACTGGGCCACCACTGCACCTTTTACTTCAATGTAACATATTTCACAGAAACACAATTCAATGAATTTATAATCTCACTAGCTGACCCCGGCAAACGTTGTTTTGCCAATTATTTGTTTGGGGTGGACAACCCTTATCACTTAGGGGTATGAAAAATAGATAGTAGCCGATTCTCAGACCTACTGAATATGCATATAAAATTTGGTAAAAATCAGTAATGCCGTTTCGGAGGAGTAAGATAAATAACATTGTGACACGAGAATTTTATATAAGATTTTTAGGGTTCCGTACCAAAATGGTAAAAAGGAAAAAAAAAGTCAAAAAAAAAAAGTCAAATCATTTATTTCAAATAGGCCCATGTATGGCACTTTTGAACGTCAAAAATTACAAAATAATAAAATTGATTCTAGTCGCCCCTTCCAAAAGGTAGTTTTCGTATGGAGAAGAATGGGCAAGAAACTCCACCGTTACTCTTTTAAAATGTTTTACAATATTGTTTGTATATCTACGTACATTTGTTAAATAATTATTATATGTGAAGACGATGCACCTAGAATAAAATTACTATACCACAATAGGTAAAATAATTAAAAATGAAGCAACGATAGATAATTTAATTTGTGACAGATACATGGTTCTCACATATTTACAAACATTGTAAAAGTAGACGATTTTCCTAAAATGTTACAATTAATAAGTCAGTGTGTAAGGAAGTAATCACAGAATGTAAAATCAATGTCATACTTAAAACACAAAGTAATAAATTTTACAATTAAATTAGCAACCAGTTTGATTTTGTCTTGATTCTAAATTGTCCTATGGAGCAGGACCAGCATGTTTCCAAGCACTCTTATCTTGGATATAATCCTCTAATTTGTAATATGCTTGTTTACAAAGTGTACTTTTTATATGAGTTTTAAATTTTCTTTCATTTAATTGCAATATGTCACAAGGTATTTTGTTGTAACATTTAACACAGTACCCCATAAAAGATGTATGTACTTTAGATAACCTGAAAAATGGTTGATCTAGTTTATCTTTATTTCTAGTATTAAAATTATGTCTATCACTTATTTTATTAAAGAGATGTGGATTTTTCCTTACATACATAATATTTTCATAAATGAATTGGCAAGGTACCGTCATAATATTAATCCTTTTAAAAAGTTCCCTGAGAGATTCGCGGCGACGTAGATTATAAATGGCTCTGACAGCTCTCTTTTGCAAAATAAAGATGGATTCAATGTCAGCAGCCCGACCCCACAGTAAAATGCCATATGACATAATGCTGTGGAAGTAGCTAAAATAGACCAAACGCGCGGTTTCTACATCTGTTAACTGTCTTATCTTTCTAACAGCATAAGCGGCCGAGCTTAACCGCCCCGCAAGAGATGTTATATGAGGTCCCCATTGTAATTTCTCGTCTAGCGTGATTCCCAGGAAAACCGTTTGATTAATAAATTCCAGTTTTTCTCCATTCAATATGATGTCACATTCGCTACTTTTAACATTAGGTAATTTAAATCTAATGCATTTGGTTTTTTTTTTATTAAGTACCAGATTATTTACCGTAAACCAATCTTGGACTTGCAGAATAGAGCTATTCACGTCGTCAAGATTTTGTGATTGTCGGTTTATTTTAAAGATTAATGATGTGTCATCTGCAAATAACACCATCTTCGGTTGATTTTGAAGTATTTGGGGTAAATCATTAATGTAAACTAAAAAGAGGAATGGACCCAATATCGAACCTTGAGGAACGCCCATTGCCATTTCAGACCCTAATGAGTTTACGCCGTTTACCTGAACTTTAACCTTTCTATCTTTCAGGTATGATCTAAGTAAATCAAGAGCTGTATTCCTAATCCCATAGTGTTCTAGTTTCAGCAGAAGTGTCTCATGGTCTACACAATCGAACGCCTTCGAGAGGTCGCAAAAGATTCCAATGGCATCTTGTGCTTCTTCCCAGGCCTTAAAAATGTTCTTTATTAGGGTGACACCGGCGTCAGTAGTACAACGCCCTTTGGTGAAACCGTACTGTTGTTCATGAAAGATGGAATTTTTATTAAAGTGACGTAACATTTGATTGAGCATCAACTTTTCAAACACTTTACTGAGAACTGGCAGAATTGACACAGGCCTATAATTGTTGGGTTCTTTACTATCACCGGATTTGAACAATGGAACTACTATACTGTGTTTCATGAGATCCGGAAAGACTCCTTGGTCTACACTGGTATTAAATATGTAAGCTAAATAGGGCGCAATGGTTTCGATAATAGATCTACAGACTTTTACAGACATTCCCCAGAGATCTTCTGTTGATTTAATTTTAAGATCTTTAAAAGCTTTTATAACAGCCTGGGGGTTTGTATGCTGAAACCTAAACTCCAAAGGGCATGCCTTCACATTCTGTCTAAGTAAGGCAGCAGAAAGCGCGGGTGAGGAATTTAAAGCTTCAGTAGTTTTAAGAGGAATATTAGCAAAAAAGTTTTCAAATTCTTGAGCTATTTCTATATCTGAGTTAATGGGGCCATGTGCAGTCTCTAAATTAAATTCAGTATTTCGCTGTTTTTTCCTACCCGTTTCATTATTTATTACTTGCCAGGTAGTTTTTATTTTATCATCAGCTGATTTTATTTTATTGCTAATATGCAGAGCTTTGGCTATTTTGCAAACACTTTTAAAAGTTTTTGAATATTTTGCAACATACTTATGAAAGTTTGTATTATCCATATGTTGCTTTAAGCCATAAAGTTCAAATAGTTTTTCCCTGCTTTTACGAATACCTGGAGTCGCCCAATCACTAAATAAGAACTTTGTGTAAATACTTTTAGTCTTTAGTGGAAAAGTGTCATTAAATTGCGTGTTTAATAGTGAAAAGAACTCGGCGTAGAACTCATTTGGGTCACCTATATTATTAAAACTCTGAACACATAATTTATTGGCCAAAGAATTATTTAATTTCTCTAAACTTTTACATGTAATTGGCCTAAACCTTATTTGAATTTTTTGTAAAGGTATGTAGGAGCAAAATGTTATTGTTTGTCCACTGTGATCTGATGGCAACTTATTTACAATTTGTTTGTGTAAATAATCACAATTACAAAAAATATTGTCTATACAAGTGGCAGAAGAAGCTGTCACTCGGGTTGGATCAATAAAAACATTTGACAAATCAAATGACCTAAAAAGACTTAATAATCTGACAGTATTCGAGTTATTTTCTAATAAGTTAATATTAAAATCACCACATATAATTATTGACTTACTACTAGTACTAAGTTTCTTTAATACATCTTCCATTACAGAATCAAACACGGATAGATTCTGGTAACTTGGAGGTCTGTATACGCATACTATAACATGCTTATCAAGCTCAACACAGGACAATTCAATGTTGTGTTCAACAGACAGTCCAATAATGTCTTTTCTTTCTTTCGATTTAATGGAATTTTTTATTAATATTAATGACCCGCCATGTATCATACATTTTCGGCTGAAATGGCTGACTACACAATAATTTTCATAATTAATTGACATCACTTCATGATCTTTTAACCAATGCTCTGTTAAACAAATTACATCAAACTTGGTATTTTCTAAAAACAATTCTATTTCCAGTAATTTGGAAGAGCAACCTTGGATATTTTGATTGAATAATTTTAAAGTATGTTGCCCCCCCTTTGGTTTTTTATTATTATTTTTATGTAAAATATTGCCAGAAGATACCTTTTTATTATTCTCTAATAATAATTGGTTAATTGAAGGGGTAACTTCTGTTGTCTTACTGCCTAGTTTAAAGAAATATCCGGAGTGACCTCCACAACTACAACTGAAGAATCTAAAATGCCCGTATGAGTTCCAGCAGGAAGGGAATACCCTATCTGACTGGTAGTGGCCTCCAAGTATGTTGGCACTGTAGGTGGATCCTCCTTCGTACATGGTAATACATAATTATTCACTATGTTGTTAGTATAACTAGACAACACAGATTCGTCACTAATACTACACTGAGTTATATTACCTATAACCTCATTAATATTATGTGCTATCAACATAGCAATCATATGTCTACATTCCCAAGACAGAGATAAAGTTCTCTGAGTTAACTTAAAACCACTAACAAATTTGTTAGTGTCAAAATACAATAATTTGTCACTATGACAACATGTCAGCCTATGAATAGTATTATTCAACTTAAAAATATAGTTGTTTTCATCATATGATAAAGTATCAGAATAAGGAAAAGCACACAACATCAGCTTTCCTACATTTAATTTTAATAAGGTGTCCACACCATCTACTATGTCCTTTCTGGTAATACCAGTACTATTACCTAATAATAAAACCATTGTAGAATAATTATCTAGGTTTGTATTTACAATTCTTGTTATCATCTGTTTAAAACTTATGTTATGATAGCTATGATTAGTAAAACTATGGCTAAGGTAATTGAATAAAATTTTCCCAAAGCCTGAACCTAATTCGTCACAAAAAAATATTGATTTATTTTTTTGTGACTTAACACAAGTCTCTGCTGGAAGAACCAACACCTGATGGGGCAAGTTAGGCTGAGGCTGAGGAGGTAGTGGTTGGTTTACACGGCTGCATGAGAGGTTATTGGTCAGAGACTCATACATCTCAGCATTGCACTTCACCAAATCCAGTAGTTCCCCAGCCTCAAGCAAGCGGTCACTTACTTGCTGTTGTGAAGTCTCATATTTTTTAAAAATATCCTTCAGCAAGTGCTCCTTGTGTAGTATATCATTATAGAGGAGCTGGATATCAGTGTCATATTTTTCCCTACATTGATCTAACTCAATAGTACAATTATTTAAACTTTTTGATAAAACAACACGTTCCTTTCTAAGTGAAAGATTTAATTTTAAGAGATTTTGTTTTTTGATTGCTCTCTGTGACCGTTTAATTAATTTCTTGATTTTAATGTATTTTTTTAATTTATTATGACTCACAACAATAGGACATAATGGTATGGTGTCATCACCAGTCAAATCTATCGTTACAGCTGGCTCACACACTGATTTTAACTTACTACCTACTAACTCACTAAATAGATTACTGGTGCTAGCGACCTGTTTGCTGACCTTGATGCACTCTGAGAGAGATAGGGCGTTTTGGGCTTCACACAATTTTTGTTCAAGTTCTGTAATTCTATTCAAAGCAAGTTCGTGGGTATCACTGCACTCTTGAAACGTTGACACTAGATATTGTAGTTGACTGTGCTGGTCGGTTAAGTCCATGTGTTGTATGTGTAGCTGAGACAGTTCATTTTTGAGGGAGGTGTTCTTTAAATTAATGTTTACCACTTCCACTTCACTGTCTTCTCTTTCCTGGAGCAGCTGTTGGCATGTAGCTTTAGAAGCCTCGAGCTCCGTCAAGGTAACTCTTAGTTTTGCTTCCAAATCCCTGATTGTAGCACTGCGGGTCATCATTTTCTTTGCAATGTCAGTGGCCTGGAATGTGTAAAGTTATGCAGCTAAATAACAAAATAAGAAAAGATGTTCTAATATTTAGATTAATAGGAGGTAGAAGAGAAAAAAAAAAAGATTTAAATTAATTTAAAATTAGGTAATGAATTGTTAACAAATAGAAATTACAGTATTAGCTGAAGTTAATAAGAAATTAGATGGGAATGTTAAACAAAGTGAAGTTTTAAAGAATACACTGCTTTTATATCAGGACACAATAAAAAAAAAATATAAAAAAATTTGGTTTAATAGTCTCAAATTTGGTTTAATAGTCGGAACCCTTATGGTGCGACTCAGTCTGTCTGTCCGTCTGTCTGTCACAGCTGGATATCTCAAGAACTACTAATGCTATCAACTTGAAATGTGGAATAGTTTTAGATGACGTTTGCTCAACTATTTTGCAATTAAGAAAGAAATAAAAATATGTATTTTTTTTTGCAACAGTGACTGAACGGGGGGTCTTCAAAATTCGAAGTGAGGTTACTAGGGCATTTGGGATATCATATGAAAGAACGCTATTTGCACATTCTCGAACATTTTTTTTTTTAGTCCGCCACGTTTTCGACTTTGACGAAAACTTGGCGGGTTTGGATAGAGAAAAATCTGAAATTATTCTATGTGATAGAAGTTTATGTAAAGATTACAGAAAAAATAAAACGATGTTTCTAAATAGCACACTTTTTCAGAAATCGTCAACTTAAATTACATTCGTTCCACTATCGTTGAAGAGATGGTACTGACCTAAAACTGCAATATTCTGCACGACAGTGTGCTGTGTTAAAATTTTCTGACGAATAAAGGCCTCGCCGATGAAAATTTAAAATGGTACGGAACCCTCGGTGCGTGATGGGTGATGTTTTCCTTCACCATTTTGAGAGCAGTGATGAGCAGTGATTATTTACATAAAGTGCCTGTCAGAGTTCGAACCTATGGTGAATCAGGTTGGCGGGTGTATCTTTTAGAAATGGTCGAAATATATCTAAAAATTTAGTACCAAATTGCAGGGTTGGGCAAAATTTATTCGAATAACGAATGAATAAATTGCTATTTCGTTATTCACGAATAATAAATAATTTCTTTTATTCAAAGGAAATTTATTCGAATGACGAATAAATTATTTTATTCGTTAGTCGGTTAATGAATAAAAATAAAACAAGGAATAATGTCAATTAAATCAATTTTTTTTTTTTTTTTTTTTTTTTTTTTTTTTTTTTTTTTTTTTTTTTTTTTTTTTTTTTTTTTTTTTTTTTTTGGGTGGGAAATTATCAAATAACTTCTCCCGCTCTGGGCGGAGCGGGAGGGCGTGTCAGACTCTTACTGACTAAAACCCACCCGTGTTCCTTCGGTTGCCCTGTTGCCGGGGGCCACGATTTCCCGATCGGTTTTCTTCGAACCCCCGGCAGGCATTGGCCCTGGCGGACCCCGTCAATTCTGCTGACATCTCTTTGAGGCGCGCGTGGAACACAACGCGCCGTCGACCCGGGCTTGGTCCTTATCGGACGGCGAGCTACCCATTGCTCACCGTCCGCAAGCCCGCGCCTACGGTGGCCGGAAATCGGCTCGCGATTCCCGCCCCGGGCGTCTCCTTCTATTGCGGCGGTTAGGGGCGTGAGGGCGCGAAATTTGCCTCTCCCTCACGCGTTCCGCCTCCTCCTTCGCGAGCATTACCGCTTCGCAGAAGGAGGTGACGGCCTGCCATTTCCTCTCGCTCCGTACTATGGCCTGAACCAGGGCCGGTCGCGAGAGATCACCGCCGCCGATCGCCTCTACGAGAACACGGCGTTGCTCCGCCCAAGCCGGGCAGACTTCCACCGTATGCTCCACCGTGTCCTCAGGCCGATCCACACAATGGTGACACCCGGGTGTTTCCTCCCGCCTTATCCTGAACAGGAACCTCCCGAAGCAGCCGTGTCCGGTGAGGACCTGCGTCAGGCGGAAGGTGAGAACGCCGTGGCGTCTCTCCAGCCACTCCTCAAAGACGGGTCTTATCGCCGCGATTGTGGCGTGCCCAGCGCGGGGTTGCGACAATCGCACCCTCCATGACGCCATGAGATCCCGCCGGAGCTCTGTCCGCTGTGCCGCAATTTCTTGCGGCATCGGGGTTAAGCCCCGGCGTTTCGCCTCCTCGCGCCACTCCCAGATGTGCGCGAGGACCTTTGCCTCCAGATCCCATGGCGGTAATCCGGCAAGGAGGCTCGCCGCCTCGCAGGAGACCGTGCGGTATCCTCGGGCCAGCCGGATGGCCATGACCCTCTGGGACGCGTTCAACCGGCGGGCTGGCCGCAGCCTCAATGAACGCGCACACACCGGTGCCCCGTAAAGGGCCATGGACCGCACGATCCCCGCATAGAGCCTCCGGCAGGAGGCGTTTGGATCCCCTAGATTGGGCAGGAGCCGCTTCAATGCAGCCCCGGCCCGCTCGAGTCTGGGAGCCAAACGTCGGAAATGTTCTACGAAGTTCCACCGGCTGTCGAGGACGAGTCCCAGATACTTCATCGTCGACTCGACACCGATGTGAACCCCTCCCGCCATTACCTGGGACCCCGACGGTGGCGCATTCCGAGGACCATGAAAACCCATGGCCTCAGACTTGTGCAGGGCCACCTCGAGTCCCAGCTGCCGGATCCTATCGACGATTGTCGCAACCCCGCGTGTCGCTAAATCGGCCGCCGCCTGGTACGACCCCCCCTGCGCCAGGACAAGCGTGTCGTCAGCGTAACAAACGACGCTGACGCCGCTAGGGAGGTCGGCGCGCAGCACCCAGTCGTATCCGATGTCCCACAGATGCGGCCCCAGGACCGAACCCTGTGGGACACCGCACGACATCTCTTGCCGGTTCCACTCTCCTTGGTGACCGGGGTAGATGACGGCCCTGTCCGTCAGATAGGCCTCGACCACACGACAGAGGTAGGTCGGCATCCGGTGATACCGGAGTGCCTCCCTGATGCAACTCCAGGGCAGGGTGTTGAAGGCATTGGCGATGTCTAGAGACACCGCCAAGACGACCCCACCCCGGGCCACAGCATCCCCCGTCGTGAGGGCCCGCACGCGCATGATGGCGTCCACCGTAGAGCGCCCCCTGCGGAAACCGAACTGGCTCTCCGCCAGATCCGGCCCCACTCGCACCAGCTGCCCGACGAGGCGGTCTGCAATGACTCTTTCAAAGAGCTTGCCCACCTCGTCGAGCAGCACAATGGGCCGATAAGCGGACGGAGAGTCCGCTGGGCGCCCCGGCTTCTTGATGAGGACCAGTTTCCCCGTCTTCCAACGAAGTGGGAACTGGCCCCTCTCCATGCATGCGCTTAGGAGCCCCCTCAGTCGAGGCCCGAGAGCCCCCATGGCCAGGACCCAGGCTTTTCCGGGTATGCCGTCGGGTCCTGGGGCGGTATTCTTCGCACTCATCTTGCGTACCGCCACTCTCATTTCTACCTCAGTCACCTCAGGAGAATCGTCGTCGTCGGTGTGGTCCGCATCGGGCATCGCAGTAGGCGGAGCCATGGGCGGAGCAGTATGATCCCCTCTAGAGGGGAACAGAGCGCTCACCACGTCCCCCACAAGCTGGGGCCGGAGACTCTGCGTCAGCGGGGGAGCCCATGGGCGGAGTTTCTCCCGCACCATCTTATATGGGCGCCCCCACGGGTCCCTGTTGAGAGTCTCCAGCATCTCCTCGCGGGCCAGCGCCCTGGCCCGCAGGATCTCCGCTTGGAGGGCGGTCTTCGCCGCTCTGTACCCCTCGTACAGCTCCGCCTCAATGGCTTGCGTATCCGGAGGGCGGATACGGAGCCTGCGATGCCTGGCGTACCGGCGTCGCGCAGCAACACACGCCTTGCGCAGAGCCTCCAGCTCTTGCGACCACCAGTACAGCCGGCGCGAAGCATGTCTAGGATGGACCCGGGGCATTGCCATGTCACACACATTGGACATGGCCTCCCGGAACCACTCCGCCTCGTCATTGATGTCGGCAGGCCTGTCCGGTGATGACACCCAGGCCTGCACAATCGAGGCTTCCAGGAGAAGCTCCCGGTCCAGCTGCTTCAGCGCCCACCGCGGACCACTCGGGGCCTGTCGGACCGGCGCACTCGAGGTCTGGGTGGAGACGTCAAACCGGATGTACCGGTGATCGGAGTAGGTCTCCACCCCCTCCATGACGCGCCAGTCAATGACACGCGGCGACAGAGCGGGGCTGGCGAACGAAATGTCCACCACCGATTCGCCCCGCACACACGTGGGGACAGAACCCCGGTTTAGGACGACCAGGCCTGTCTCCAGAGCCCAGTCCTCCACCATCCTGCCCCGTGTGTCCGTATACCGGGAACCCCAAGCCAGATTCTTGGCATTGAAGTCCCCGAGTACGAGCACGGGGAGGGAACCAAACCCGACGACGACGACTCTTAACTCCGCAAGGGAGTTGTGGAACTCGGCAAGAGTTCGGTTCGGGGAGAAGTAAACACCCACCACGACAATCTCCCCGAACCGTGCTGCAACGCAACCCCGTCCTCTCTTGACCGACTCGAGGGACGGAGTACCGGCGGCGGCCGATGAAATGAGGGTCACTGAGCCGCTCAGGTCCTCCACCCAGTCATCCCTGGGCGGGACAAAGTACGGCTCAGCGACCACGGCGATGTTGATCGACCACTGCGCCATGCTCTGGAGCAACAGATCCTGAGCGACGGCGCAGTGGTTGATGTTCGCCTGGAGGAGGCGAAATGGGGCCGTTATTGGCATTCCATCTCTACCTCCCCCCGAGCCCCCTGCGAGGGCCCTGCCGCGGCGGAAACGGCAGCGGCGACAGCGATGGTGGACGCGGCGGTGGCCACGGTGGAAGTGGCGGCGGCTGCGGCGGTGACGGCGGTGGTGGCTGTGACGGCGGTGGTGGCGGAGCGCTTGCCCCTGCCTCTGGCCTCGGCGGGTGGAGCGCAGGTCCTGCTCCCAGCCCGGTGATCGGCCGGCTTGCCAGCCGCCGCACATACGACACAGTGCGGCGTGGCGTTACACGAGCCGGCCTTGTGACCGGGCTGACCACAGCGGAAGCAGAGGTCACTGCGGTCTACCTCCGAGGTGCACTTGACCCCAACGTGGTGGCCCACCTGGCAACGGAAGCACCTCAGAGGTCTGGGCTCCAGCAGTTTGACCTGCGCCGAAACCCAGCCCACCAAAAGCCTTTGGCCCTCCCCGGCTATCTTTTTGGCCGCCGTCACGGGGCAGCTCACCCTGATAGCTTGCATCCCCGTGTGGTCAGGGTGGATGGTGGTGTGGTCAGGCTAGATCGAAAAAAAAAGTCCCTAAACACATCCAAAATCCGCTAGATCTAGCGACAAAGTCGCTAAAACGGCAACACTGATTAGCAATTTAAAAAACAAAATAAATAATTTGTGACCACAACTGATAAGAAAGTGCGCTCTCTCTCTCACTCTTAAATACAAGTTTCGCTCTCTCGTATTGTAATGATCCCTTTCTTGTGCCGCTATTATTCATTAAATTCCGGAAATCAGGCAGGCAGTTGACGAAATACGATTAGCACCAATTCGTCTTATCGCTTTACCTTTCATAAACAATAGGACAAAAAGTGAGCAGCCTTGGTAACACAGGTGTCATCCGTAGAGTCGTGTTACATATGAATTTTCATAAGGATGATTACATATGAATTTTTTTAAGGAACTAAATGACTTTTGTTCTGAACAAGATTGGGTTATTTCTGATGTTGCTAATTTTGGTCTCAACTCTGATATGTATACTTTTATCAGTGACAGTCATGGCTTTAAACGGTGGTTGGATCATTGTCTTGTTACAGAAGCAGCTCATAACTTAGTAGTTGATATTAAAGTTAGGCATGACATTTATTGGTCAGATCATTTTCCTCTAGAAATTCACTGCAACATTAACATAGTAAGACCCTTGCTCCCTACTAGCTTAAATAAAACTTTAGACAATAAAGTACTGTGGAGGGATAGGGATCAGAATCAAATAAATAATTATAGCCAAAAATGTAACAATCACCTAAGAAAAATGTACTTTCCTGTTGAATTTCAGAATTGTAGTAATAAGATGTGTAAGAATGTAAGTCACAGGGTTATAATTGATAAAATGTATGATAATTTTATACAAGCATTATCTAGGGCAGCTGTGTCTACTTATAACAAACAAGTGCGCAGGGGAGGCAGCATAATAGGTTGGAATAAATATGTAAAAGATGCTCATTGGAATGCCAGGAAATCTTTTCTTAAATGGATAGAACAGGATAAACCTAGTACAGGGCCATACTATGAAGAAATGAAAACTACCAGAAAACAATTTAAGAAAAATTTAAAATATTGTCAAAACAACCAGGATAAAGTTAAAATGAACATATTAGTTACTGAATATAATAACAAAAACTTTCAGAAATTTTGGAAACAGACTGGTAAACAAAACCTTAAGCCGGGTATTCCAGTCAGTGTTGGTAATGAAGTAGAGCCAAGGTCAATCGCTAATTTATTCATGAATAATTTTAAGGTGCAGTCACCGCTTCCGGCTAGGCAGGGGATGTTTGATATTGAGAGCTACATGTGTTATACTGACCAAATAGTGATTACAGCGAAGGACATTCGTGAAGTGATCAAAGGTATGACAAGAGGCAAATCACCGGGCCATGATGGCATCAGTATTGAACATTTCTTGTTTGCTGGACCTCATTTACCCAGAATTCTTTCTATGCTTTTTAGTTTCTGTATCAACCATTCTTACTTACCAATAAATTTAATGAAAACTATAGTTGTACCAATAGTAAAAAATAAAACTGGTGATATTTCTGATATAAATAACTACAGACCCATCTCGTTGGCTACAACAACTGCTAAAGTTCTTGACAGTCTGCTTGAGCAACAGTTAAAAAAACATCTAAAATTGCATAACGCCCAGTTCGGTTTCCGGGCTCACAAAAACGAAAAACTTCACAAGTAAAGGGAAATAGGTACTGAAGGCTGCGGGTGTCAACCTTAGGATGAACTGCTTCTGTCACGGAAAACTGTAGGTACGTCATTTGCTCTTGCGTCACCATATTTTCCTGACTGTCTTCATATTTTGACTGCTGAGACCAAAACTACAAACGTAGTATACAGGGAAGTTTTGTAAAATGTGGCTGTTATTTTAGTATTTGTGGTGACTTACGACTTTCACGCGAACAAAGTCGCGGGTAGAAGCTAGTAAGAAATAAACTTGAAAGAAAAAGAGCGACGTAGAAAGATTTGCTGGATCCGTATGATAAATACATATAGGGTAGCATGCACAGCCGAGCGGCGCGCGTGGAACGCGTATCAATAAGTGCGTGTCCTACCCCCCGCCTCCGAACCATGCCCTGCATACATTATCCCGACAGTCGACAGCCGACCAACACTTTACAATGTCTTAATATAAGACGGTTTGATACAAACTGTTGCAACTGTCTTTACTTCCACGAGAGCATGAACAGCATTGAATTGGATTTCTCTGCCAAATGAACTGTAAGCTGGTGTTGCTCCCAAATTACGATGATTATTTTATTTTGCTTTTTTTACATACTTCATTGACATAATCATTTCATTATTTGACATTATATACCTACAATTTACTATATTTTTTTAATCAAATTAGATTTGTTACAGCTGTAGTGGCATTCATGTCATTTGGTTTAAATAGGTCCTTATTTATATTATTTTGTTTATCTTTTATATAGATTCTTTTCTTTAGATTTTGTGAATGTTACGTTGTAGGCTGTAGACTTGTGGACCATTTTCTATTTTACTAAGTACCTGGTACTTTTTGATAGGCCTACACTGGACATCCAAGCAAAACACTGGTACACAATAAAAAAAAGCGGGCAGCCTTAGTTCTCTGGCTGAGGCGACGGAAGCGACGCTGGCATTGAACACCGAGTCTTCTGACGACGACGACGACGCCGGCGCCGGCGCCTGCGAGCGTGACCGGCGCCGCCCGCCCTTACGACCGCCACGCGCTGCGCCGTCACCGCGACAGCCGGGAACCTGCACGATGTTAGATTCAGTACATACATACTTCACATACTTCATTTTTTCATTATTTGACATTATATACCTACAATTTTCTATATTTTTTTAAATCAAATTAGATTTGTTACAGCTGTAGTGGCAATCATGTCATTTGGTTTAAATAGGTCCTTATTTTTATTATTTTGTTTATCTTTTATATAGATTCTTTTCTTTTAGATTTTGTGAATGTGAGAACGTTGTAAGCTGTAGACTTGTGGACCATTTTCTATTTTACTAAGTACCTGGTACTTGTTGATAGGCCTATACTGTCCTCCCATACCTATTAACACTGTAATTTGAAAACATTGTAGAAACAATTTATTTTGAAAAGAGTAACCGTGGAGTTTCTTGCCGGCTTATAGGAAGCGACCAATTGGAACCGTGCACCTAGCTTCTGACGTTTCATAAGTGCCCATGTAGGTTTATGTGAAATAAAATATTTTGAATTTGATTTTTTTAAATTTGAATTTTGAATTTGAATTTGTTGCAGACGAAGTCGGGCCACAAATAGGCAACATGCGTGTATTCTTTTATTTCACTTAAATCAATAAAAGACAGTAATACAAATCTAAGAAAAGTATTAAAAGTTAAATTCAACTATAGCTTATGGCTCAGTAAAAATATTTTAGATTTAATGTCCTACAATTTTCTACTACGGTTCAAACGTCCGTTACTGTCGCGGCCATGAATTGACGTCATTATCCACGATACTGCATTGTTTACATCTATCAGCCCCAAACATATTTTTTTATTTATTTTTTTATTCAAAATCTGTATTAACAATAAAATACAGAAAATCTGCCAAACTGCATAACGGTTTGTCGGCAGTTAAATGCTCTTAACCCTTAATTTGGCAACGAAAAAAAAGTAATATATACATAAATTTTATTATTTTAAGGCTTCAGAAGTGTACTAAATAGACCCGAAAAAATGTGAAAAAAAATCCCGAGTTGCCCACTGTTGGGAAAATTCATGTCCGTCACAGCGGACATTACCAATAACTTAACGATGTACGTATAAATTTGCATGTCCGCTGTGGTGGACAGTGCCAAATTATGGAAAAATAAAATACGTTAATATTATTATGTTTATTTTATTAAAATAAGAAAATACAAAAATGAAAAACGCAGAAATTGACCTGAAAATGTTATTTTACTTCGTGTGAAAATTTAAAAAACAATTTCTCGGAGTTTTGCCTGTTACAAAGCATAATCTTGTATTGCATTTTATGCAATATACGACGGTCTTCTTTTGGCAGTATCTGCAACGACCTTCTTCCATCGTTGAGGGGAAATGGCCTATGTTGTCATATTTGACTGGACTCGATGGGCGAGCGACATGTGGTTTGCTTACTTTTGCTGTATCAGTTTTATTTCTTTTGGCACATCTGTTTGCCTTCAACAATATTTCATAAACATCGTATCTGAATGCTTTAAGAGGTATTTTAGCTTTCGCGTTACTTGAATGTTTACAGCGGTAGAGTAACCAAGCGTTATTCACACATATATCGAGCATTTGTGAAAATATAGCTAAATACCATCTCCTGCTTTTAAATGGTGTTTTATATAGTGAGATGAGCATGTCAGCAAGATCAACACCTCCCATATGTTTATTGTATTGGCGCACAATCTGTGGACATTGGACGTCGATCTTGCATTTTGCGTCCTTACAATATCGGCGGATTTTTTCTACAGGCTCACTTGCCACAAAAGAGCTAATGAATGTGACGGCTTTATTATCATTCCAGCGAACTATTGCTAAGCGATTTTGGTTACAAACGGCTTGTACAAAATATCCTCTGGGCTTCTTTTTCATAGCCTTATCAGTAAGCACAACCGTTTCGGCTCCTCTAAGGCGATTGCCCCGGATAGTACCTAAAGCAAAGATGCCATAATGTTCTCGAAGAATGAAAAATAACTCCGGCGATGAAAAAAAGTTATCGCAAAACACGAATGCAGGCTTATGTTCAATGCTTTGGCATAAAGCTATGACCACCTGAGCGCCAAAACCAAGGGACGATTCCTCTTCAGTAAACGTATGGTAACGGAACGTATCGTCACCTCCATATAGCAAAAAGTCATAAATTATCCCTGAAACGCCGGCTCGTACATAATTTTTAAACCCCCATTTATTTGGCTTATCTTTCATATATTGCTTTCGTTTGCCTGCCTTAGATCCTTTATATGCTATCATCATTTCGTCTATACTATATTTTGTCTCTTTTTTTTGTTGTTTTAAACAATTTTGTCTTATTTGCTCTACAACTGGACGTACTTTAAAGTATTTGTCTCCATCATCCATGTTATTGTCGACGAAATGCAAATATCGTCGTACTTGCTGGTATCTTTTCAACGACATTATATCACCAACTTTAGCATACCTAAATTTATCCGACCAATAATCGAGATATGAAGGCATTACAACAATACCCATGATAATGTGGATAGCCAAAAAGTCTTTAAATTCTCCTTCTGACAGCTGAATTGACTTGCCAGTTTGTTGGACTGAGTATAAATTTGTCTGTTCTACAATATTAGTTATGACATTTTGAGAAAAAAAAAGATAAAAGTAACTTAAAGGTGAGTCAACATCTTCTAATAAATCAATATAGTCTCCATCTTCATCCTCTTCTACTGTCGCTCTGTGTCGGAATGGTGCTATTTTCCATTTATAAGTCAGTTGAAATTTTTTACCCGTCTTCGCTCTTTTTGCTGGTACTGTATGTGGTTGTTTCCTGGACCTTGTGTTTCGTGATGCAAGTGGAGAAGAAGAAGCTACAGGTGCTATAGGCGTTGATGGCAGTGAGGGAATAGCAGATAGGGATGGAACATTCTCATAATTAGACTCTCCAATTTCACGCACGATAGAATCTGATATAACATCAATATTATCAGTGATCGATTCTTCGTCTTCAGTTGTACTGATTGTTAGGTTTGCAAGGGAAGATGTAATTGATGGTGCAGAAGAAGAGAGCGGGGAAGAAGCAAAAGCACGCGGGTCACCATGCATTTCTGTTCCAGAATCAGAATTTTCACTAGCATCGGAAGGTGCATGTTCAGTTGGCACTAAGGCGATAATTTTACTAGCACGGTTTGGCTGTTGACAAAGAAAAATGAACCAAACTCAGAACCATAACCAAAAAAAACTTCTTTAAGCTTTTTGACGTTGTCCGCCACAGCGGACATAGTAATAAAGTACTACATCTCTATACAATTAGCAATGTTCGCTGTGACGGACAAAGCACTTTAGCAACAAAAAACAGCATGAAAATGAAAAAGAGCGTATTTGTTTTTGGGTTATAATTATTTATAGAATGATTTTCTAATGGCTGAGTCGAGATTTTAAGGCATTCATAGGCAAAAAAGAGGAAAAAGAATTATAAATACCTTGAGCAAAACCGGTGGTCGTCTTTGCGCTGACATTTTGTGTCACGACTGATATAATACAGTGTTGTCACACTCAAAATATATTTTCTACTATTAGTTTATGAAATTAAGAAATATTTAGTCGATTTGGAATCGATGAGAATCGAATAAAAATCAAGTAGGATTTATTTTTAGTTGACGTCCGTCACACCGGACTTTATCAAATTAAGGGTTAATTAATTTTTGTGCTTTATTCAGCCAGAAATAGCACTTACTTTAAAAAAGTGAGATTTCAATAATTTTGCAAAGAAATAAACATCTAGTTTATTCAAATAAATTGTTATGTCACTTCCAGCATTGTCGAGGATGATGTGTTTGGAGATTGTGTTCGGTTTCACCAAAAAAAAAAAAAACAACGTAAAATAATGAATTGTAAAACGAGGAATGCATTAAAACATGCCAAATTGTATCTTGACTATATTTAAATAATGAAAAGTTTTGAATTATTTCTATTTCGCTGTCATTACTAGTTTACTATAAATATGACAATGGTTGGAAGAAGCACCGCGCGTTTCAAATCGATTCCTGTATGCAATTTTGAAACACCTCTGTATTCATTTTTAATGACTTCAAAAATGAATACAGAGGGTTTCAAAATAATGTCTGACACAATTAAAATTTCCACATGGACTATGTAATTTGAACTCGACTCCCAATTTTCTTCGCAGAGAAAAGGGTAAAATAAATAACTGCGCAACCGAGCACGCACTTATCCAATCAACGATCTGCTACGCCGTAGCCACGACAGCTACGCCGTAGCCGTAGCGTAGTACTTTTTAATGGCAGGCACTTTTCGTTTGGCAGACGTGTAGGTAGGAATTATTTAGTTCTGAGCACATTGTTATCGTATTTTTCGCTAAAACTACCATTTATTGGGTTTAGTCCTTATAAATGAGTAAATAGGTTACCGGGCCATTGCTCCACACGCCGGCAGCCGATCAGCCGACCCCTCTCACTCAGTCGACTGTTAAACCTGTCGGGATAGATAGGCACTTGTTTTTCACACACATTGACTTTATTTGCCTGATATGTACTTCCTCCGCAGTTTTTTGATGTTTTGCTTCTCGCAGTAAATGCCTACTTTATTTTATTTCATAGTTTTGCGTTCATTTCGGTATAATAGTCGGAAAATGTTATACACGAACCCATGCGATCCCAGGAATTGCTGATGCGACGCAATGTGTGTGTTTATTTTGGCAGATGAATTGAAAGTCAAAGTCAAATAATTTATTTTAATTAGGCACTCACTTCTGAACGTCAAATTTAAAAAAAAATAGAATTAATTCTAGTCGCTCCTTCAAAAAGGTAGT
Organism: Agrochola lychnidis; assembly: GCA_963680765.1. Classification (NCBI taxonomy): domain Eukaryota; kingdom Metazoa; phylum Arthropoda; class Insecta; order Lepidoptera; family Noctuidae; genus Agrochola; species Agrochola lychnidis. The sequence continues at coordinate 372,598 of OY796866.1, read as the reverse complement.
TTTCGTATGGAGAAGAATAGCCAAGAAACTCCACCGTTACTCTTTTATAATGATAAAACCCGCAGTCGCTGCCAGGAATACATCGCCAAGTAAATCACACGGCTTGGAGTGATATGGAATAAAAAGTGATGAGAATACGGTACACTCACCTTCGTGAAACACTTCACACAGCACTCTTAAAATGAGTCGATTAATTAAAAGGATGGAACCGTAAATAACGCCTACTAAAATTAATCAACATAGGATGTAATGTTGATTATTGCTTTTTGTACATGGCCACTGAGGTATATTTATGTAGCTACATACTTACTGTTAAGCTGTGAACAAGCTGACGCAACGTAACATTAAGAAGTACATAACAAAACTTTTTCACGAGCGTGCCGATCACCTTCAATAGTGTGTTGCTCAGTGGCTACTGTCCCACTTGATCGGAAGCTCGAGGAAGTGCCCGCTCTGGGAGCAGGCGCAGGTCGGTACCTATAAGTCGGTGGTCGGTGGGTAGCGGATAGTTTGTGCGAGTGCCACGCTGTCGTACGGGGCAGAAGTGCCCGCTCTGTGAGTATGTGCCGGCGGTGAATACCTATAAGTCGGTGGTCGGTGGGTAGCGGATAGTTTGTGCGAGTGCCACGCTGTCGTACGGGGCAGAAGTGCCCGCTCTGTGAGTATGTGCCGGCGGTGAATACCTATAAGTCGGTGGTCGGTGGGTAGCGGATAGTTTGTGCGAGTGCCACGCTGTCGTACGGGGCAGAAGTGCCCGCTCTGGGAGTAGGTGCCGGTCGGTACTTATAAGTCGGTGGTCGGTGGATAGCGGATAGTTTGTGCGAGTGTCACGCTATCGTACGGGGCAAAAGGTCCGCTCTCCCTCGATCAGAAGTCACTTCACTATTTATGTTGTAATGTTCGGCATCAGTGTGTGTAATGTGTAGGTACCTAACGACATTTATTATTTATATTATAGTCATGCTTGCTTGCCCTATCAAGACAACGCCTGTTCTAAGAAAGAGCGATACTTAAGACCTATTAACTTGCACAGGTCATCATTTTCTTGAAATCATCGTTTATCAAAAGGTTCCGTGGCCTCTTGGTCTAGTGGTCGCAAGCGCTACTGCTGAGAGCATGAGGTCTTGGGTTCGTGTCCCAGGCCGGCCAGTGTGATGGGTTTTTCTATCTTGAATTTCTCAGTAGTAGCAGTCTGAATTTGTGGTTGACAGCAATAGTCTCGCCCCCTATTACATGGGACTTAATAACTGGCGAAATATGGGTGTACTATAGGTACACTTCTGCCCAATCCTTCGGGGAAACAAGGCGTGATGTTATGTTATGTTGTCACAGTAAGTAGATGAAGTTACATTATTTGTTATGGTCCTTCTGTATGTGCCTATGACTGTGAGGCGCGAGGGGCGGGTGCGGCCCGCGGGCGCCGGGAGGGGCAGGGGGTGTGCACTCGGCCGTGCTCATGACGCGCGCACTCCGACACACCCGGATTGATTGACGCGGTCGGACCTTCACGCCTCATGCCATGCTGCCCTCCTAACCACATCATCCCTCATATTTGCACACGTTTGGTAATATTACATTGCTATATACATCATGAACGATTTGTTGCTCTGAGTTAAATATGTAAATATTGACACATCCAATGTTAATGTAGGTCCTTCACTAACTTTATTGTGACGGGGCAAACTATAGGTAAATAATTAATGTAGATGTGGGTGGGTAGCAAGTGTTACTGAAAACACCTATATTTCATTTATTATACTTCGCTATAGCCAGTAGGTATTACATTTGACACAAAGTTACAATAACATTCAGTCAGTAAGTGTAAAGTTGTATGAAACTGAAATATGCGTGTTAGTTAACCGCGAGTAGTTAAATAAACACCAATTAGGTGAAAACAAATTCGTAGTTAAATTCAAACGCGGCAGAATAATGAGTATCGGTAAAAGTGCGGCGGCACATGAAAGTGGCGCGAGTAACCGCGCGCTGCGTTCGCGCGTCGGTGCGGGTCGCGCGTCGGTGCGGGTCGCGCGTCGGTGCGGGTCGCCGGTTGGTGCGGGTGTGGGTCGGCGCGGGTCGCGGCTCGCGGCGCGCGGTTATTTGTCACTAATGTGCGATAAATATTAAACGCGCAGTCGCAGCCCACTGCTCGTATAATTGCTTACCTACTTGATCCAGGCTCACCTATCTGAAAAGTACCTATTTATTTTATGTTGTAATGTCGTTCTAAAGTATATAATTTTTAAACAGTGAATGTATGATTATTAAATAAACAGTAAATAAAATTGCATTATCTATTCTGTGTTTTATAAATAAACTGCAGTAGGTATATCTGATATATATATGATATTGGCATCGCAAGTGAAAAATTGACTTTGACTTTACACAGAATACTGAGAATAGTAATAACATTCACACACAGTACCTGCAGGGCTAACAAGACAAGCGCGAGAACGCTCTTTTTCTCGTTTTATCGTAATTTGTCTACGATTCTGACGTCATTCTAATCCCTAACATGACCGCAAACGACGAGAAAACTAGAAAAAGGCACTTTGACACTCCTTTATCGCGCGACGATAAACCGATGTTGCAAATTAATCAAAACAAATTATTTTTATGATAGCAACATCGGTTTGAATTTCTGTTTCATTCATTCAATTTTATGCATGGAATTATGTACTTTATTGAATAAACGTCTCTCTCTCTCTCTCTTAATTATTCTCTTCTTTATTATTATTTATTTATTTATGATTAGTTTTTTGTGTAACCAACTTTTTGATTAAAATTAAGTGATTTCTTTGGCATGCTGAAATTAAATACAAAATGACGGAAATTAAAATTAGTGGCATCTATACTCATTAGATAATCACCACAAATGACAAATGGGCCGACGATCGCAATTTGACAAATCGAAGTTTTTTATTGTAACAGAGATTTCGTTAATTTATTTATTTATCACCATAATTGGCTACTCCACTACAGTCCACCGGTGTACACCCACAATTAAAAAAAAAAATGTCTACAATAAGTACGACTATGAATCTGCCACCTTTTTTTCGATTTTATTTATGTATTATAATTTTGTCTTTTTGTCTACTCTCTATCGTCGTCAAAATCCACGACGACAAAATACGACAAAATGACCGATTATATCGTATTGAACTGTCAAAAATCAAGATAAATAACGTGTCATGTTAGGGTTTGTCGACAAAACATTAAGTTTGACAGAACGAGTCGAGTATTTTGTATAGCGTAGCTGTCAGAAAACGATAAAACTACAGAAATAGACAAAAATTTGTCGCGCGAGAGTGGATATATGTCGCGCGAGAGTGGATATATGTCGCGTGTGTCATGTTAGGCCTGCTGGGTCATTTTAAAAAAAATTGTATATTTTGTTGTGTGTTCTATTCTATTCTATTTTTCTCTATGGCAATGGTGCCGATGTTGACAATTCTGCCAATGTCAGATGTGTTAGGAGAAAACGTGCGAAGGAAGGAAACAAAAAAAAAAAGAAAAAAAAAAGGAATTAAAAAACTACTATCATTGAATTTTGTGTGAAACTTGTTGACGGGTATTAGTAGTACACTGAAACAAACAGATAAACATTATTGTTAGTTATATTATTAAATATGTACATAAATGATCACAAACCACACAAAAATCATCATAATTTGATTTCATTGACACGGATAAAAAACATCAAAGCCGCAAAGAGCTTTGGAGAAGAATGTGTTAGTAGGGATGGAAAGTTAGTTGGGACAGGGATCTTTAATTTAGGGAGATAACTATACAAGTCATGGGCTGGGTTATTATTGGAGCAGTTAAAAAAGATGTGCTCCAAAGTACCTTCATCCAACCCACATTCGCAGAGCGATGTATCTCTGACCCGGATTTTGTGAAGGAAAACCGGAGAACAGCAATGGCCTATACGGAGACGGCAAAGAATAGTGATCACTTTCTTGGATATTTTCTTATAAGGATAGAACCAAGGCTTGGGAGTAACATTGGGCTGTATCGCGTGATAAAAAGCACCCTTCTTTTTACTCGAATTTTGCCACTGCACTTGCCATGAGGTTAGCAAGCTCTTTCTGGGAAGGCTCAGCAAATCATAGCCCTGACATTGGAAATGTTTATGGTCAACGTCTTGGGACGTTACAGCATCCTTAGCAAGAGCATCAACATATTCGTTTCCTTTTATGCCACAATGACTCGGAATCCAAACCAAGTGTACGGTTTTATGATTCTTGGCACAAGAGAAAAGAGACTTTTTAATTTGAAGCAGAATTGGACTGTGAAGTTTACTCTTATACGGATTTTGCTCCAGAGCTTGTAAACAACTAAGTGAATCTGTAAAGATGACACCAAATCGAATGCTATGAGCCTCTATAAATAGACACGCTTCTAGTATGGCCACGCACTCACCCGTAAACACTGAAGATTGTACAGGGCATTTGAATTTCAAGACAATTTTGGAGTTTTGGTAGTATACCGCAGCACCAGTGCAACTTGCATCTGATAATTTAGAGGCGTCCGTGAAAAATCTTTCAAAATTGTACCAACGCTCACCAACCGCCGCGTTGAAAATAGAGTCCGCCGCAGGAGACTTTTTTGATATGCCAATATTGTAGAAAATATCGGGTTTAAAACAAATAACTTCGTAGTCAAAACTGAACATAGGAAGTTTCGGAAACTGAATGATAGGGGAATCTAAATTTTGATAACAACGAAAGGATTTTAAAAACAAAGGGATTTCTTTATGGTTCCAATAATTGGAACTCCGGGATGCAACGTCCAAGTCGTCCACTTTTTGAACAAGAGGGTGGGAGGATTTGGTAATGACTCTAGCCCAGAATCTCGATGTTAGATACTGCCTTCTCAAGGCCAATGGTGGTTCTGCACACTCTACTTGCAACGCGTTAATTGGCGAGGACTTCATACATCCTGATATGATCCGTAGACACTTAGCCTGAATTCTGCCCAACCTTGCCAAAGCACCTTTGTTGCAGGGAATTAAAAGAAAGGATCCATAGTCCAGAACACTCCGGATTAAGGCATTGTATACCAGTTTCATGGTGTAGGGATGTGCACCCCACCAGACACCGGCAAGCACTTTTAATATGGGAATAGTTCTCTCGCATCTATTCACTAAATAATTTAGGTGATGTAAACCACTCAATTTGGAGTCCAAAAAAACGCCTAAGAATTTTACTTTTGAAGAAACCGGTATACAATGCCCTTGGATGCCCACCGAAATTTGAGGGATCAGCCTCTTGCGGGAAAATACAACGACAGCACTTTTGGGGGCAGACAAACTCAGACCATTAGAATTTAGCCATTGGTTTAGAGAGTCCAAGGACACGCAGAGAGATGATGCAGCGTCGCTAACTGATTTATTGGTAACATATAAAGCCAAGTCGTCAGCGTACTGAAGAATTTGACAATCATTATTGAGGCATGAATCAATGTCAGCTGTATATAAGTTGTACAGTAAGGGACTAAGCACAGAGCCTTGTGGTAGGCCCTTCCATGACATCCTGACGTCAAATTCCTCACCCGGGACTCTCAAAACCAAAGTTCGAGACATGAGCAAATTGCAGATGCACTGTACCATTCTCTCCGGTATCCTCAGCTGTTGCAATTTTTGCCTGAGAATGGGAAGAAGGACATTGTCATAAGAAAGAAAGAAAGAAAGAAAGAAAGAAATCATTTATTTGCTGATAATGTAGGTATACATATAAGTTGGAATATTTATTAAGTGTCCCGATACATTTTACCTTACGGCATGCAAAATATTAGGTTTGAATTAAATAGTAATATAGATACAGCTATTACGATCATTATTAGCCATAATCGAATTTAATAGATTGTCACAGATCAGACATAAAAAAAAAAAAATACAAAATAATTGATGAATTACATATAAATCTCTCACAAATAGCCATTGGTGTAACAAAAATTGCAAATGTCTAAAAAATATTTTTTTGCTCTATGACCTGCGTGTGACATAAAGGAATAGACAATACCGTCTATTCCGGGGGCAGAGTCATGAACATATTTTAAGACAGAGTTAAGCTCCTGCATAGAAAATGGTGCATCAAAAGGGTCTTCTGAAGTAATGGGAGACAGCTGATTATATTCTGCTTCCGATGGTACATACGGAGGAGCCAATTTATCAAAGAACTTGTCAGCAGTCCCTCGGGGTATGGGGGAAGAAATTGAAGGGGAACATCCAGATCTAAAACGGTTGATCTTCTTCCATACAACTGATAAAGGAGTGGAGGGGGACAGAGAACCGCAAAAGTCAGCCCAACCGGCACGTTTCTTCCTTCGCAGCAACCTTTTAGATTTAGCGAGAGTCCTGTTATATGCTATTAGGTTATCGCTAACCATCGCCTCATTGTACACAATCTCAGCATCATCCCTTTCCCTTATAGCTGTTGTGCATTCCTGATCCCACCATGGTGGGGGGGGAATCTTCCCACGTGCTGAGTTTTTAACAGGGAAGCATGAGTCTGCACTAGCTGATATAGCAGAAATGAGGTTATTATAACAGTTTGACACATGGAGGGCACCAAGAGAATCAAAATCATGGGGAACTAAATTTGGAAGTGTATCGATCTTGTCCTCCAATAATGAGGCATACTTTAACCAATCAGGGTTAGATAAATTATACCTCAAGAGTGGAGGGCTTGATTTTTCTAAATAAGTCTTTTCAGCCAAAGAAATTATAATTGGATAGTGATCACTACCATGTGACAAACTGGTACACTCCCAATGACAAGACGCTGCAATATCCAATGAGCAGAAGGCGAGGTCAACACAACTCTTACTCTGTCCAGGAAGAGACCTACGAGTTGGGCAACCATTGTTTAATATACACAGGTTAAGGTCATCTAAGATTTCAACTAAACCTTCCCCAAAAGAGTCGCAACGTTCAGAACCCCACCTGAAATGGTGGCAGTTGAAGTCCCCCATAACAAGTATAGGGCCTTCTATGTTTTCTAATGTACACTTTAAAATTGACAGGAAACTTTGATGAGGGTGAGCAATATAAATAGATAAGAGGGTTATACCCTCTACCCTACAAGCCACAATATTAATGTTATCACCTAGAGGAGTCTGAGATACAACCGCAAGTGGTACACGATTGTTCACGCAGAGAGCCGACCCGCCATAGCCATCAGATCGGTCGCATCTGAGAATATTAAAAGAAGGTACACGGAAACTAAGACTCGGGACTAGCCAAGTCTCAGCAAGGGAACAAGCTAAAGGTTTATATTTGTTTAGAAGGAATGTGAGCTCGTGCTTCTTATGCCACACGCTCCTCACATTCCATTGAAGGAACACCAACCGAGCCATTATTATGGGATGAAGGAGAGTTAATAAGTAAAGTAGCAACGTTGGGCGGTAATTGAGTTTTGTTTGATGAAGAAATTAAAGTTAAAAGAAGTTTACTGGGAAGTTCAATTATTGAAGACAGGTTTTCAGGAGATTCTGATAGTTGATTATTGAGAGCACAGCCATTAGGCTGAGAAGATTGGGGAGTGCTAGTGAGTTGCTGATGAGCTGTTTTATCATAAGAAGGAGAAAGGGGAGCATGGGTCATTGGCTTAAGAAATACATTTTTGCGGTATGACTGAGATTGTGATTTAGTAGTGTCTGCATAACTACGAGTAGAAATTGGAACTGTTTTACTAGCTTCTGAATAGGACATCACTTTCTCAGCCATGATTGTTTTTATTGTCCTCTGTGTGCTGTACTCCGGACAGGCCCTGCTATTTGCAAAGTGACTTCCAGAGCACAACACACAGAAAGCTTCGCTCTCAGCTATGCTACAACCATCACCGGGATGATCATTGCCACACTTGCTGCAACGGGGTTTGGAACGACAAAGAGATTCTACGTGACCAAATCGGCAACACTTGCGGCATTGAATGGTGGGGTAGATATACTGTTCTACAGTTAATGATGTGTAAAAACAGAATATTCTTTTTGGTAAAACTTGGCCATCAAATGTGATGACACAAGTTTCTGTGGGCGTGTATTCAATTAAACCATCTTTGTTAGATTTCCTGTTCAATCGCCTAACTTTTAAAATTGGACCACAGCCTACGGGAACTTTTAAATATGTGAGTACTTCCTCTTCTGAAAATTCAGTAGGGATGCCACTCACAACACCCATACGAGTTATATTAAAAGATGGAATTAAAGCCTCATATAACTTTGTCCCTAGAACCTTATTGGAAATGAAAGCGTTTGCATCCTGAGGGGCTGCAAACTCAACCGATACACGGTTTCTACCAACTCGTTTAACTGCAATGATATTGGAGAAATTTTGATTAGACAAGAAGCGCTCAAATGTGACAGGATGTAGGGTAGTTCCAGAATTGGGTTGAACTTCCTGACGGGAAACATGAACTATATAAGGTCCTTTGTCTGTGACTGAATATTTGACACGACCTATTTGAGTTCTTGGTTGTTTGGTAGGCCGATTGATTTCATCACCGGGACGTTTACGGAGGGTAGGCTGGCTAGGAAGGATTTGGGACTCCAGATTACAGACCACATCTGCAAACTGGCTTAATGGGTTGGGAGTGGGGCTCAAATTATACGGGGAAAATCCAGAAAGGGGGTAGAAGGGGTATCATCAGGAGGGTCGGGGGGTTTATTTTTATCCATATTCAAGAATATGAATAATGGTGATCAATACAGATAAAAAAACACAAACCTGATATCAGGTGACAACAACGTACACAAACAAACACAATAACAAGTCACAAAAAAAACACAATGTCACAAAAACCAGCTAAAATTCTAAACACACGTGATACTCAGAAGCACACTGTGGCGAGAATCCATTTTGTTGTGTGAAAACGTCCACCTGAATATTGATCAGAAATAACACATTGAAACGATCAAATTAGTATTATTTATTATCCTTGAACAATAAGGTTTCAACATTTCACAACAAAATAATAGGTAATTAAGAAAAAAAACGTGATAACTTCTTTAGTGTCATAATATTTCCATACATCAACCCCGTGTCCCTAAGCACGAGAACGATATAAAAAGTTTCATGAAGACGAAACTACTCACATATTTACATGCTCTCATTGCGCAATATCTTTGTGACTCTAATTACGATGTTGAGGATATAAAATTAAAATAAATAACCTAATGCTAATAATAATAATATCCTTTTAAAAACGGGAATTATTATTATTTCCTTTATTTCATTTCAAAACATACTATTTATATTTTTAAATATTTTTGTAAAAAAAAAAAAAAAAACATTTAAAAATATAAAAAATAGTCGCCCACCGGTGTCGGGAACAGGGTCCAAGCCACCGGTGGTCAGGGCTCCTGAGAGAGGAACCTCATGACAATACGCGCCGTGTCCAGGAGTACCGCTTTCTGGATCAAGCCCCTGTTCCAGCTGCCTAACGAGAGCCTCCTCAGGTGTTGGTCGAGGCTCTTGGCTATTATGCCATTGGCCGTCACGACTATTGGCACAATGATTGCTATATCCACATCCCACATGTCGACAACCTCACGAGCCAGGTCAAGATACTTAAGCTGTTTATCTTTTTCAGCTTTCACGAGGTTCTCGTCATGCGGGACCGCTATATCAATAATCATTGTGCGACGCTCTAGTCGATCTATCACCACTATGTCTGGCTTATTGGCAACAATAGTCCTGTCAGTGATGATAGATCGATCCCAATACAATGTGATATTGCCATTTTCGAGGACTAGGTCGGGCACATATCTATAGTACGGTACTTCCGATTCCACGAGATTGTATTTCAGAGCAAGTTGCTGGTGGATAATCCTGGTTACAAGGTTGTGCCTATGCAAGTAGTCTCCGTAAGCCAGACGAGAACAGCCAGAAATAATGTGTCGGATTGATTCTTCGGGCCGGTGGCATGCCCGACAGATGTCAACCGTGCCGTCCTTCACAATATATTTCCGGTAGTTGTTCGTCATCATAACTTCGTCCATAATCGCAAAGACAAAACCTTCGGTTTCCCCAAAGAGGTCAACGAATCGCAACCAGGATACGGACGCTAACAGGTCTGCATCGGGCCCATGTAATAATAATAATAAAGCCTCTTTTATTCCTTAATTAAAAAATAAACAAAGTATAACAAAAAAAAAGTAAATAGTAAATAAAATTGAGGAAATTAATTAAGGACCCCTCTTTGGGTAAAGGCCTCCTCCCTTTCATGCCACTCTTTTCTGTCCTGTGCTACTGCTGGCCAATTCTGGCCCGCTACCTTTTCTATTTCGTCGACCCATCTTTCTCGGGGGCGTCCCTGTCGCCGTTTTCCTTTTGGGCCTGCCCACATGGTGGTTCTTTTACTCCATTTTATGTCTTCGGAGCGAGCTACGTGCCCCGCCCATTTCCACTTCAGTTTCTGCGAATGTTGTAGGGCGTCTATCACTTTTGTCTTCTCGCGAATGGTGGTGTTTTTTCGTTTGTCTTTAAGTTTGATATTTAATATGCTTCTTTCCATAGCGCGCTGGCATGTTTGTATTTTATTTCTGGTTTTTTTGTTGAAGTTCCACGTTTGGCAGGCGTATGTAAGACATGGTAGTATACAGGAGTCCTTAACTTTCTTTTTCAGATGTAGTGGCAGTTGTGCTTTTAGGACTTCTTTATGACTCCAGAACTTATTCCATGTCATGGACACTCGTCTACTGATTTCGTTTTCGTTTCTCGAGGGTTTGAAAGATGTTTGTTTTCCCAGGTATGTATAGTCTTCTACGTATTCAAGAACTGATCCGTTTACTGTTATGGGATACTTAAGGCTGTTTGTAGATACCTTCGTTTTGCTTATGTTTAGTTGTAGGCCTATTCTGGTGCTAACATAGTTAAGTTCATTTACCATGGCTTCGAGGTTCTGAGGTGTTTCGGAGAAGATTACTATGTCGTCTGCGAAACGAAGGTTGCTCAGGTAGTTTCCATTGATATTAATTCCTTTCCCATTCCAGTTCAGATCTTTCATGATGTGCTGTAGTACTGCTATAAAAAGTTTCGGTGATAGAGGGTCCCCTTGTTTTACTCCTCGGCGAATTTTAATCTCAGGTCCAGTACGGTCGAGTTTTACTCGGCTTGTGCTTTGTTCGTAGATATTTTTCAGAATTTCTATGTAAGTTCTTGGTACTCCTTGGTCTTTGAGGGCTTTCCATATGCTTTCGTGGGCTATTGAATCAAAAGCTTTCGCGTAGTCTATATAAGCAAGGTATAGGGGCTGTCGAAACTCGATGTATTTTTCAGTGACCTGGTCCAATGTGTAGATATGGTCGGTGGTGCTGAAGCCCTTGCGAAAACCGGCTTGCTCTACTGGTTGATGTTTCTCTATTTGACCTTCTATGCGTTTTTCCAAACACGATGCAAAAAGTTTGTATATTACTGGTAGCAGGCTTATAGGGCGGTAGTTACCTACATCTGTCGGATCTCCTTTCTTGTACAAGAGAATTATGTTTGAAACTGTCATCTTCTTTGGGACTCGCCGTTCTTCTAGGATTTTATTAAATAAATCTGTAAGAGGCGTAGCTAGAGGGAATTTACCAAGTTTCAAAGCCTCGTTGGTAATACTGTCTGGCCCCGGACTTTTTTCTGATTTCAGTTTCTCTATGTTTTGGATAATTTCCATTACGGTGAAATTTTCAATGTCGTTATTATTGTTAGAACTGTTGTTAGTCTTCTCTGGTGTTTCTGTAGCGCCAAAAGTATATGTCGTTTGGATGTCATAGAGGTTCTTATAAAATTCTGTGGCTATGTTTACAATGTCTGTCCTTGTTTGAGTACCCTTCTTTTTCGTACTTAGTCGTGGTATCCAAGTTTTATTTTTGTTTAAGTGTTTATAAGCTTTTTTGAGGCTCCCACTGTTGTTGAGGTGCTTTTCAAGCACTTGGGTTCTATGTCTGTGGTAGTCTCTATTAAGGTTCTTGTTCGTAGTCTTATATAATTGTGAAAGTTCTTTTTTGTCTTCAACGCTTTGCGGCCTTTTATGTTGAAGTTCTGAACGTCTTTTTATCAAGGCTTTAGTGTTCATTGAAATAACACCGTTCTGTTTTTGTGGTTCTTCCGATTTCGTTTGGTTTAGGCAGTATTTTATTAAGTTTTCAATTGTGTCGTATAGTGTCTCTACATTGTTGTTGTTTCCATAGGCGAGATTTTTTACATTTTTGATTATGGTATTGTGGCGACTTAGTAATTGTAATATGCTGAGTTGCATTATTGACGAAGTATGTGGGAGCGGGCAATCGGCTCGCCAGTCGCCTACATATCACCGCCCTGCCTCGACGCATACATAGTACTTAGTTAGCTATAGCAAAGTATTGTGGAACTTGAATTAAAGACAATTTATTTCCTTGTAGTCCGAATCTTTATTTATCTCACCGACAACATAACACGCACAACACTGGTGACCTTTCGACGATTTAAAGATTCCGCGTTGTTAAACACGTAGCAACAGGGTAGGCGACTCAAAAAAAAGCTTACGAGGCAGAGGCGATCAGACCGCGTGGCAAAGTGAAACGTAACGTGCTTTAGCAAAGTAAAGCGACGCGTGTGTACCGTTTTCAAGATGAACCCGCAAGCGTTAATCGGCCAACCCGGGGCAGCTACCACTGGAGACGTATCAATGGTAACAGTGCAAATGAGAGTTCCGGAATTTTGGAGAGAGATACCAAGATCATGGTTCATCCAGTTCGAGGCAATGATGGCACCACAGAAGCAAGGCGACACCCAAAAGTACGAAATGGTGCTCGCAAAATTACCAACAGACGTTGTACGCCAAGTAACCGACATCATAGAAGCTCCGCCGGATACGGCCAAATATGAAACAATTAAAAAACGCTTATTGTCAGTATATGAAGAGAGTACAGATAAACAATTTCACAAATTAATGCATGACACAGACCTGGGAACCCAAAAACCGTCGCAATTACTCAGAGAAATGTCGGCCTTGGCGAAGAAATGCAGCGTGACAGAAGAACCATTGAAGAGGCTGTGGCTGGACAAGCTAACACCTAATGTACGCGCAATGTTAGCAATGAGCGAAGACACCAAGTTGGAGGATCTGGCTAGGAAGGCAGATAAAATACTAGAAACCTTGGGAAGCGGCGCGGTCGCGTCTATCACACCCAGCACATCAACAGATGACGGTATTGCCAGCCACCTAAAAGAATTAACAATGGAAATGAAAGAACTACGCGGAGAAATAAATGAGATCAGGAGGCGAAAAGACAACTCGGGCGGCAGACGATGGCAACAACGTCCTAGATCCAAAAGCCGGACGCGGCGCACACCAGAATCTCCCGACTGGCTATGCAGATATCATTACCGCTACAGGAACAACGCGCGGACGTGTGAAGCACCGTGTGGCTGGACCAAGAAGCAACAGAAGCAGGAAAACTAGACGCGGTGCAGTCAGCGTCGGTGGACGATTGTGCCGCGGGAAACCACCGACTTTGTGTGAAAGACTTCAAAACGGGAATTGTGTATTTAGTGGACACGGGTGCGAATGTATCAGTGATACCAGTAAGTAACGTGAAAACAAAGCACAAACAAGAGTGTACATATAAACTTTACGCAGCAAATAACACGGAAATAAAAACCTACGGTGTAGTGACTATAGAATTAAACTTAGGATTAAATAGAAATTACAAATGGTCATTTATAGTTTGCGATGTGAAACAGCCAATCATAGGGGCAGATTTTTTAAGAGCACACCAATTAGTCGTAGACTTACACAACAAAAGGTTGATTGACGGTCTCACTAAAATAAGTAGAGAAGCAACTACAGTGAAATGTTCCGAATTTACCATATCTAGCATTCAACATGACAATCCGTACAAAGAATTGCTTGAAAAATTCTCAGAAGTAACTAAACCGATTTCGTACAAAGACCCCCCTAGCCATAATACATACCATCACATAGAAACTACAGGCCCTCCCGTGTTTTCCCGTGCTAGGCCGTTGCCACCGCATAGATATAAAATAGTACAAGAAGAATTTAGGTTAATGCAAGATTTAGGTATATGTAGGCCATCAAAGAGTCCATGGGCAAGCGCGCTGCACGTCGTGCCTAAGAAGGATGGCCAGATCAGACCCTGTGGCGACTATCGTGCACTCAACGCGATCACGAAGCCGGACAGATACCCGATCCCAAGACTACAGGATTTCACCTATGGACTAGCAGGTAAGAAAATTTTCGCACGCTTAGACATAAATAGGGCCTATCATAATATTCGCGTAGCATCACAGGACATAGAGAAAACAGCAATTATTACACCTTTCGGACTGTTCGAATTTCCGAGAATGTCATTCGGTTTGCGCAACGCAGCGCAAACATTTCAGAGATTCATGAACAACACAGTGTTACGAGGATTAGAATACGTAAACGGAGAACGGGAAGGGGAGTGTTCATACCTATCCTGTTATATAGATGACGTAATCATCGCAAGTACTGACGCCGAATCACTTCGCAAACATTTGAGCCTTGTTTTCAGCAGATTCGAGCAGTTCGGAATTACTATTAATATGTCAAAATGTTGTTTCGGTAAGCCCGAAATAGAATTTTTAGGTTACAATGTCAGCCAGGAAGGAATAAAACCCTTGAAAGATAAAGTCGAGGCGATACAAGATTACCCGCGGCCGGAAACTGTAGAGCAGCTACGGCGATTTTTGGGAATGGTAAATTTTTATAGGTTACACATACAGCAAGCGGCTGAGCATCAGGCAGAGCTAAACAAGTTCTTGCATGGGGCCAAGAAAAAGGATAAGTCAAAAATAACATGGGATGATAAGGCCACGGCGGCTTTCGAGCAGTGTAAGGTAAGCCTACAAAGCGCCATCACACTGGCTCACCCAGAGGCCACAGGTAGATTGTCCCTAATGTGTGACGCATCCAATACATGCGTGGGGGCAGTGCTACAACAAGGAGTCGCCGGAAAAACGAGGCCCTTAGGTTATTTTTCTAAGAGACTATCAGAAGCCCAGCAAAAATACAGCACATACGACCGAGAACTGCTGGCGATTTATTTAGCCATAACGCATTTTAGAAACATGATCGAAGGTCAAGAGCTTACTATTTTCACAGACCACAAACCATTAACGTATGCTTTTTCTAAAATAGGTACTGACCGAGAGACCCCACGGCGCACAAGGCAGTTATTGTATATCAGCGAATTCACGAGCGACATACAATACGTCAACGGAAACGAGAATCAAGTTGCTGACGCGCTGTCACGGGTGGAGTCCGTATTTTGCCCGACGCAAGTTGATTTCGACGAAGTCGCACGGGCACAGGAAACAGACGAACAAATGGCACGTATGTTAGCAGAATCGCAAGGTAACATCGTATTAAAACAAATTCATTCACCATTGTGCAACAGAGCAATTCATTGTAACATTTCAGAGAACCAGGTAAGACCATATCCACCACACAAATTTCGTAAAATAGCTTTCGATGCAGTACATAACATAAGCCACCCCGGAATTAGGGCCACACGGAAAATGATAACGAAACGTTATTTTTGGCCAGAAATGAACAAAGACGTGACCAGGTGGGCCAGGGCATGCATACATTGTCAGAAAGTAAAAGTACAGCGACATACAGTATCCAAATTGAGTAGTTTTCCGGTAGTAGATAGATTCGAGCATGTACACATAGACATAGTCGGACCACTGCCAACGTCACAAGAAGGTTATAGGTATTGCGTTACTATGATAGATAGGTTCACGAGATGGCCAGAAGCGATTCCGGTAACCGATATTACCGCGGACACAGTAGCTAAAGCCTTTTACGAAGGGTGGGTATGCAGATTTGGGTGCCCACTCACAATAACTAGTGACCAGGGAAGACAGTTTGAGAGCGAACTATTCAAGAGCCTGTTAAACCAGTTAGGCATAAAAAAGACCCGTACAACAGCGTATCATCCGCAAGCGAACGGTATGGTTGAAAGAATGCATCGCTCACTTAAGGTTGCAATTAAGGCTAGGCTACAAGATAATAGGTCATGGGTCGAGGAATTACCGACAGCATTGTTGGGACTTCGTGCGGCTTGTAAAAATGACGAAAACGTAAGCTCAGCGGAATTAGTATTAGGACAGACACTACGTTTACCAGGCGATTTTTATTGCGAAAACAACACAACACAAGTAGAACATCTACCTACGTTCGTAAGCAAACTTCGAAGCGTAATAAACAGTATGCGGCCACAGGCAAGGGAGAGCAGCGATTCGCGGAAAATATTTATCCATAAAGACTTAAATACATGCTCTCACGTTTTTATGAGGAACGATATGGTAAAAAGTCCATTAACCCCACCATATAACGGCCCACACAAAGTAATCAGTAGGGACAAGAAAACCTTTTACATACAAATAGGTGACCGTCAAGCAACCATTTCCATAGACAGATTAAAACCAGCGTATATATTAAATCATGAGGAAAAACCGTCAGAAAATAAACATACTGAAAATGAGCGAGAACCAAATGTAGAACCAAGCGAGCAAAAATCGCTACCGCCCATGGCTAAAACCACGCGCTGTGGTCGAGTAATAAAGCAACCGGTGCGATTTTTGCTCACATGACAATAATGCTAGTGCATCGAATATCGACAAGAATTTATTGTACATTTCACTACGGTTATTTGGTTAAAAATACAGATTAAAGTTTGAGAATGGGTAATTACCAAAATAAAGAAAACATAGCCATAGCACAGGCCCAAGTAGTATCAGGGCAGCAGTTAGAAAACAAACTAAACTATTTCGGGATAATGTTAATCATTATCGCCGCAATAATGGGCATATTACTATGCTACGCTATCAAGAGAGGGTGCGCAGGCCATGCGAGGGAATGGCTAAGAAAAGAAGTGCCGGGGTTACTGGCAAGACAACCCGGTACAGTGGGAAACCCGGCCACCGCCACGGGATACGTTTAGCTAAGCGACGTTGTGAATTGTGCAAAAAAAAAAAAAAAAAAAAAAAGAAAAAACAAAATAGTGAGTAAGAATACGTAACATGTAATATATGTAGTTTATTTTGTGAACGGCGTTACCATGACCAAAGCTGCCGACCCGCGAGGTGTTATTTAGTTATTGCAGAGCGGAGGTCATGGTAACTACCCTTAAATGTTATATTGTTACAGCCCAAATGTAAAATTTCAAGTCGGCTCAGAGCCCAGGCAATGACGAGACCGCAAAATTCTTAGAAAATAAGGTGTATAGGATCTATATTTAGCGATAGAAATAAAACAATAGGAGCATTCAACTGTTGGAATGCTGACAGGATAGAATGTTATCATAAGCAACATTGTAACTTAGGAGATTTCTTAGCACCATAATAGTGATGTAAGCACGTAGTTACGTTAAGAATAGAGTAAAAAAATTTTTTGTAAAAATTTTTTGAGAAAGGGGGGGTGTGATGTGGCGACTTAGTAATTGTAATATGCTGAGTTGCATTATTGACGAAGTATGTGGGAGCGGGCAATCGGCTCGCCAGTCGCCTACATATCACCGCCCTGCCTCGACGCATACATAGTACTTAGTTAGCTATAGCAAAGTATTGTGGAACTTGAATTAAAGACAATTTATTTCCTTGTAGTCCGAATCTTTATTTATCTCACCGACAACATAACACGCACAACAGTATGTTGGTAGATAGTTTGTGCTGTTTGATCTTGTAAGTTTAAGTTTGTAGAGCTGTAGTTTCTTCTAGTATTTTTCTCTGTTCGAAGACTCAAGGTACCCCGCATAAGTCTGTGGTCTGAAGGAAACATGTTGTTGTTCACCACTCAAAGTTAATAAATTGTTTTGAGTTATTACTTAAAATAAAGTCGATTTGATTCTTTGTCTTTTTGTTGGGGGAAATCCAAGTCCACTGGTTTTTTTCTTTCTTTCTGAATATTGTGTTAATTATTTTAAGTTTGTTCTCTAATGCAAATTGGAGTAAAGTGTCTCCCCTGTGGTTTCTTTTCCCATAACAATAGGGTCCCAGTATCATTTTTTCTTCACATTTTTGCTGTCCTATCTTGCAATTGAAGTCACCCATCAGAATAATATTATTGACAGCAATTGTTTGTGCTTTTCGTAGTGTTTTATAAAATTGTTCTATATCTTGATCTGTCGAATCCAGAGTAGGTGCATATGCTTGAATAATAGATAATTGTTTTTCCTCAAATTTGAGGTTGAGTACACAAACTCTATCCGAAAGTCCAGTATAATTCTCTATATTTGTTTTAAATTTCTTTTTTATTAGAAATCCTACGCCATTAAGTCCTCCTGGTTTACCCGTGTGACAGAATATGTGGTCTTCGTCTTCTATAATGTTTTCTCCAGTTCTTCGTACTTCAGAAAGGCCTATTATGTCGTATTTTATGTTGACTAGGGATTCTTTAAGGAGTAGTAATCTCTCAGGTGAGATCAGCGATCGTACATTGTATGCGCAAATGAAAAGGTTTTGTTCGGGAGGGTTGCAGTCTATCACTCCCGCGGGGACTAGCCGTACTGGGAGATCGAGAGAGGATGGCGTTGGTTGCTATTTTGTGTTTTGACTGGAGCTAAGTGTTGCGGTGCAGTTTGCTTCGGGGAACGTGAACGTTGGTTGTTTTATAATAAAGTTGTCCATTTTATTGGTTCTGTTTATCTTCGCGAGTTGTTTAACATTTTGTTTGACATTTTGGATGGAGCATGTTAATGTTTCCGGTGATTCTGATAGGTTCCTTTTTTTATTAAAGCCCATGTAAGGCCCGGTAAAAGCGCCCGTGAAGCTCTTTGCTCTGCCATACCTCCCTGCGGTCATTAGTATCTAATACTATAGGTTTGCGCCAGTTCTTGTTAGCCAAGGATAGCGGAGTGAGGCCCTTGTCCACTGAGACCACATCTCGGTGCATCCCCACGTCGGTTTCTAGGAAGTATTCCCTGAGACTGCATACCTCACGGTTGTGTGGGTCTTGGCATATAAGAAGCCTCGGCCTCCGCACTTCCGTGGAATACACAGTCTCATCACCGATGAGCGTGGGTGATGCATTCGATTAGCGGTCAGTAGTGTGCGGACCCTCCTATCCAGGGCGTCAAGTTCTGTCTGAGTCCATTTGAGTATGCCGAAAGAGTACATCAAAACCGGCATGACCCAACCGTTGAAGGCGCGCACCTTGTTTCCGCCTGATAAAAGACTATTTAATACTTTATTCAGGCGGCTAAAGAAGCGCTCCTTCAGCGATTGCTTCATGTCAGCAGCGCTGATACCTAAAGCTTCCGACATACCCAAATACTTGTAGGTTTCGGTTGAGGAGAGGGATCTTAGGTGTATGGAGTCCGAGAGGTGGGTTTCCACGGATTCCACAATCTCCCCTCGTTTGACATGCATGACCGCACATTTGTCCACACCAAATTCCATCCTGATGGCGCTACTGAAAGTTTCGGTTACCTTCAGTAGTTCCAGCAATTGCAAATTGTTGTGGGCAAAGAGTTTCAAGTCATCCATGTAAAGGAGGTGAGATATAACCTGACCACCTCTCCTCAATCGGTAACCTAGCCCTGAATCCTCCAGCAGTGTGCTTAGAGGATTCAAGGCTAGGCAGAACCAGAGTGGGCTCAAACTGTCGCCCTGAAATATACCTCGCTTTATCCTTATCGGTTCGCTATTCCTCTGGATATGTCGACATCCTGGATAGCGAAGAACCATCCTCCATTGCCCCATACATGACATCAGGAAGGTGCGTAGAGATGCATCTACTTTATACAACTCCAGCACCCTCATGAGCCATGTATGTGGCACAGAGTCATAGGCCTTCTTATAATCTATCCAACATGTCGACAAATCCCTTCGGGAACGATGAACCTGTTGGCTAATGGCCATATCGATGAGGAACAGCTCCTTAGTACCGCGGGATCCGTTCCTACATCCATTTTGAGAGGTTGACATGATGGTGTTGGTGTCTATATGTTTGTTAATTTTAGCTCTCAAAATGGATGTAAAAACTTTATAGACCGTCGGTAGACAAGTGATCGGCCTATAATTTTTGGGTTCCGCTGTACTACCTGATTTATGGAGCTGGTGGGTTATTCCTGTCGTAAGGAACTGGGGCAGCGACCCTAACTCTAAGGCTGACTGGAACTGGGATGCCAATCGAGCCTGCGACCTTTGGAACCATTTTGTCCAGAAGTTGTGCAACCCGTCCGGCCCAGGAGATTTCCGGTTAGGCAACGGACGGACTGCACGAGCTACATCTTGGGGGCCCCCATTTCTGGTATTTGCTCGCACGCTCGCTCGATCTCCCTAGTCCAATCTCCTTCGGTGTGATTGACAGGCACCGACCAGATGCTTCGCCAGAACGAACACATGGCGTCATCATCTGGCAGGCGCGTGTCACTCACACCTTGATCCGGTCGCTCCCAAGCCCTGTAAACCCACCTTTCATCGCTCTGGAATGTGAGATTCTGAGTGTACCGCTCCACTCTCCGCCTGTACCGCCGAATACGGTTTGCCCATGCACAGATCTTATGCTTCAGGAAGTCGATACGCACTGTGACGCGGGTCAAATAATCTCGAGAACTAATATCAGTTCCTGAGAACGCCCGCCTCACAAAGCGCATCACTCTAGGGCGAGTATTGCCCTCCCTGAAGCAGATTAGCTTGCCAATGAGTACTCTAGCTTCACCGATACGACGCTCAATCCTGCACTGCCAAGCTGGTACAGCTGGTTTTGGTCGTAGAGCTCTGTCGCTGTTGGGAAATTTAACATGAGCTACACGACATGCCGCTACAGCTGCACAGTACAAGATCGAGTGGGTATCGGCGAGATCTTTGCTACCGTCAAAACAGTTTGACAACAGCGAGTCTAGAGTACACACCAGCACCTTGTTTTTCTTGTGCATGGGCAAACGAGGTAAATGTGGTCTAAGTCCAGGCGGAGTGGAGCGGTACTCCCGGAAAGCATCCTCCAAAGCGCTCCTCAATCGTGCATTGCATTTGGAACTCACGGGTATAACCCCGTCATCATCCTCTTCGCCAACGTGGTCAGGTCGCGGTGAAGCACTGGGTGAATTTTGTAGTTGTACCGCGACCAGTGGCGAGGCAGGTGTAACACGGTTATTCCGTGATTCGAGGCGTAGTCGATCAAGTACGGCGTCATCCAGCATGTGGTTACGCTGGATGACCCGCACCTGATCCGAAAGTCGCTGGGCCGACACGTTGACAGCTGGTTCAAGCACCTGAAACAGAGAGAGCATCCGACCACGGTACGCATTCAAGTTACTTCCTCCCTCTGTAGCCCCAAAGTATGCGCGCATGACATTTTCGTTCACAGTTTGTGTCCATCTCATACGCTGCACACTTCCACCGGGAGCGGGGACCCTATCAGAGGCCGGTGGGCCTCGAAGTCCTAAGCTGGCCGGTGGTCGGCCTCTTCCGCGCCGACGTGCTGGTGGTGGTGTCGTCGGCGGCGAGAAGTATTCGTCGCTCGAGCTCAATGCAACTGCAGCGGCCGGTGTCACTGGACTCGCGTCTGGAGCAGGATCCGGCAACTGCGAGGTGGAGCTGAGCGACGAACCCGAAGATGTTGGGTGTGTGTTGATCAGTTTTTGTGCCCGACTTCGTGTCAGCATTTCATTGGTGTCCTCCGCGTATTGTCATAAATCCATTTCTTTACATCCTGGCATGTAGTTTTATGCATATTCCAGTTCTTATTTTATATTATTCACAGCATTGTTGGATGTTTATTTCGTATAAATTATAGAAATTATAAAAAATACCACGGAGAAAAAATTTTTTGACCGTCATCTTGACAGTCGGGCCACAGATTATTATTATTATAACGTCTTTGACATTTCTCGGGACCCTAGGGTCCCGGACCTTTGGAAGGCGTACGAGGGGCCGAAGCCAACTCGCAGAGGCCCTTTAGACGTTTTTAATGAAATGAGGTACCAAACGACGATTTTCCCTGTTCGTACTATGCAAGCGCAGCCAAGGACAACCCCCGGTTGGTGTAGGATTATTGTAATTAAGGAAACAAAGATATTGGACTATGGGTTTGGGTGGCTAAAGTGGACTGGTCACCTGAAACTATGGAAGGACTATGGCCCCTGCCTGATCAATGTTTTATATGCACACGGATAAAATGGCAGGGGGTGACTTGCACACTCATTAATGGGCCCCCGAAAATGGTCGCTAGCACAAAGTGTCGTAGCAACAAGGGGCAACATGTTTTGAGGGGCTTGAGGAGTGGAGAGGTATTCCACGGCTTTCAGAACAATCCCAGAGCCCGGAAGATGGTCAAGATCCCTACGAGCACTTACTGAAATACTTCCTTCCTCCGAGCACGTTTGCTCTTGCGAATCTCCACTCAAGCCGGCCAATAAAGGCGAGAATGAGGTGGGAGCTCTGTTCCTCGTCAGTGCTCACTCCAACCGGCCAATTAAGGCAAGCCAGAGGTGAGGAACAAGATTTCTCCGGGGAGATAGGGTCCGTGGGATCGCTACTGCCCAACAGCTCGCCACATGCTGTCCTGCGGGTTTTTGTATCTCTCTTGGTCTAGCTCCTCATCCTAGACCTGTTCCGGCAAAATAAACTACCGGCACAGACCCAGAATTCGGAGTGCGCAAGCCCCACCATGACGTCAACGTAGAGATACGGCGGTGGTTATTATTATTATGACAATTTTATTAATTATTACTAACACTAGTTTGTAAGCTCGTAATTGTACTAACAAATATGGAGTATCGAATCTGAATTAAATGTTTTTTTTTTTAAATGACCCACCAAAAATGAATGTAACAAAAATGAAGTAAAGCTAATTTCATACAGTATAAAAAAATATCTTAAATAGGTGTTGTAGGTATTATTTTTAAGGTGTATATTTAAAAATTAAACTTATAGTATTATATGAACAAATACGTAGTTTTGAGACTGATTAATGACTGTAATTCAATCAGTCTGTCATACAGACATAAGACGATAAGCCGCTGTGCAATCAGATTTTATTCAGAATGAGCCACGCCATATCGAATAACCACCATCATCCAAAAATTTGCTGAAGCCCACGAACACAGACTCCACCGACATGTGAATGTCGAGGCAATTCAGCTGCTAGACAACACGGACATAGTGCGTAGGCTAAAGAGAACTAAACCATTTGAGTTATTGTAGTGTGTAAATAGTGAATTAATAAATAGCAACAATGCTGTGCTATACATATAACACAAGAAAAAAGTGTTTTATCAATTATCAGACCCTAAGAAAGCGCTACGAAATTGACCTTGTGTAAAAGTGCAAATTGACACTATTCTTAGATATAACATAATCTATCTCGTAATATATTAAGTTAGAATTAAATTACTTATTAGTCTATTAGGCTAGATTGTAATTAATTACTAAGAACGTCAATTCTTATTAATACAGAAAAAAAAAAAAAACGAATAACATAACCTATTATAATGATGTGGAATTTTATTCTCAAATACTCAAGTTTAATAACGAAATCGGTATAATATTCTTATAAAAGTATTACAAGGTAATTTTTTAACCCTTAAACTGCATAAAATATAAAAAATATTTCACACATAAAAACATATCAATAGACGAAATGTTGTTTATTTCTCCAAAACCCGGCTTATCAGGTAGCGCGTGAAAATTTTACACGAAATGTAGATATAAATACACGGTAAAGTTGCACGCGCACCAACAATTTCTTCCTCTAAACATAAATAAGGGTAAAATTTATTTACGATAGGTTATTATATTTTCAATGTCGCAGTCACGCTGTTCGGATTTGTCAATTTCAATTTAATTTGATTTACTTCTTGATAAAAATACTGAAATGAGCTAAACGCTGTGTATTGTCTGAATATCTGATCTTTGAAGGACTTAACCACTAGTTCATTCATCATTTATTCATCATCTGGCTAACAGAGCTAGTATTATATTAAAGAACAAAATGTTTTTATGCAGAAGATACTCAGCTTGTCGTACAATTATTCAAAACTTATTCAGCTGTTACGTTGTTATTACACAGCTATTAGCAATATAATTTTGTGCCCAAATTGCTTGAATAACCTCTGAGTAAGCGCTTAATCAGCTAATTACGGTAGTCTTATTCAGCGATTAGTTTCTATGACTGCTGTTAAACAAAACTTACTCAGAAGGTTTGTGCTGGCTGGGAAGGCGAGGAGGGCATTCAGCCTTTGGTCGCATTGGGTTCAAGACGTCGCGGAACTGTTCTCGATTCGTGGTGCTCAGTTATTGTGTTAGTTGTAATTTGTGATCATTTTATTAATTGGTGATTTTAATAAACGCCGTCGCTCCCAGTGTGTGTAAATTAGCTAGTGTGATTCATTTGATAGTAAATTATAATGTAAACTGCAAACTGTTTTTCTATTGCGCATTAACCAACACTACCCACACTACGCCCACAGTAGTTAAAATATCGCTGATAATAACGAGAGTCACATACCCGTCTCCGACATTATATAATTATATGTGAAGACGATGCATCTGGAATAAGATTAATATACTTACCACATCATCATCATCTGCCTAGTCTTTTCCCAACTGTGTTGGGGTCGGCTTCCAGTCTAACCGGACGCAGCTGAATACCAGTATTTTACATGGAGCGACTGCCTATCTAACCTCCACAACCTAGTTACCAGGTAACACGATACTTCTTGGTAAGACTGGTTGTCAGACTTTTGGGCTTCTAACTACCCGTAACGACTGTCAAAGATCTACAAATGACAGCCAGGACCAACGGTTTAACGTGCTTTCCTAGGCACGGAGGGGTCTTGGCATGTAAAGATGGTCACCCATCCACAGAACAACCACGGCAAGCGTAGCTTAACCTGATCGATCGACGCGTGCGGCTGTTATTACTTACCACAATAGGTAAAAATTATTAAAAATGAAGCAATGACAGAAAAAATAATTATGTGATGAATACATGGTGTTCACATATTTACAAGCATTATACTCAATACTCAATACTTTATTGCATTCCACAATGTATGTGCTTAGGTGGTAAACATTTGAAAAGAAACAATCGTGGACCCTGTTGGGCACAGCAAAAGAAATATAGTAGAGATGAGGACTTATTGTTTATCTTATAATCTAATTTATTCTAAAAAAAACATTTATTGTGTATTTTATTTGAGTTTTAGAGATTTATCATTTAAATATTCTTGTACACTGTAGTAACATTTACTTAATAATAGATTTTTTAATTTATTTGTGAATAGATGGAGTTTTTTTTCTTTTCTGATTGATTCAGGTAATTTGTTATATATTTTTATTGACATAACTAGAGGACTTGTTGAATGTATTTTTAGGCGGGATTTTGGTAAGTTTAATCGTGTTTTGTATCGGAGTGTGTATCTTGTTTGTATGTCTTCTCGTTTAGTGTAAAAGTGTGGGTATTTATGAGCGAATTTACATATTTCAAGTATATATATATACAAGGCAGAGTTAAAATGTTCAGGTTTATAAAATGGGGTTTGCAGCTATCTATTTGTTGTATATTAACTAGGATACGGACGAATTTCTTTTGAATTGTAAACAGTGTAGGTGCATCTGTACTATTTCCCCACATTATTATGCCGTAACTAAGCCATGCATAAGCATAGGCGTAGTATGTTAATAGAGCTGTCTGTAAATTTGTGGTTTTTTTTATTTCTCGGAAAGCATATAAAAGTACCTATACGATATTTATAGAAATTTTACAAGTAATACTAATAAGTCAGTGTGTGTGAGTTCAAGTAATCACAGAATGTAAAATCAATGTTGTAATAATTAATTATACAATATTAACAAGCAGTTTCATTTTTTCTAGTTTCTAAATTGTCCTATGGAGCTAGACCAGCATGTTTTCAAGCATTTTTATCTTAGATATAATCCTCTAATTTGTAATTATGCTTGTTTACAAAGAGTACTTTTAATATGAGTTTTAAATTTTCTTTCATTTAATTGCAATATGTCACAAGGTATTTTGTTGTAACATTTAACACAGTACCCCATAAAAGATGTTTGTACTTTAAATAATCTGAAAAATAGTTGATCCATTTTATCTTTATTTCTAGTATTAAAATTATGTCTATCACTTATTTTATTAAAAAGATGTCGATTTTTTTTCTTTTAATCTGCCTTGAACTTGTTTGTATTTCCTATTAATAATTTAATCTTTTTGGCTTGTTTTATTGTATCGGGTTTATTTACTACAGTACTTTCATTTTAGGTTTATGTTAGTATGATTCTATGTCTGATTTAAAACTCAATACAATAGCAAGAGAGGATGCCGAAAAGAAAATGATACGAGAGTTTGAACTGTGTTGCATATAGGTATTTGTGTATGAAGGGAGATAGGTATAGTTACCTGAACGGCCGTAACAACTGTAAAAAGTTCTTACATTTTTAATAATTAATAACCCTCCTTCGCCACAGTCGGGTAAAAAGATAACTTTACAAACGCTCCGGTAGCGCAGAGCATGCTTAACTAGGGCAGTTTTAAGTGTTTTAACTGCCGCAAGTTTGCAGCTCGGGTTGCAACGCAAAAAAAAACATAGGACAAGAAACTTAGTCTAGCTGAGCACAGCATAGCTTCTACTGATTAGTCACCTTAACACATGTATAAACGTGTGGTACAGGCGCGGTGTGGAGTGTTGTCGCTACAGATATACAATACAACACACAGCGGATACGCGTCGTTGTGCCGCCGTACACCTCCGTCGTGAGCTTTGTACGAACAACACCGCGACCAACCAAACGAGCAGCCAACATCGCGCTTAGTAACACGCCATAAGGTTCATTATTAACCATCACAGCTGTTCGGGAGCTTGCAGGTGAGAGTAGAAGAGGGACAACAATGGGCGCAAGTTTTAATTAATCCGCGCGAGTGGCGAGTGATCCGAGCCGGCCACGCCTCCCCTCTCGCGAACAGTCGCGCTACTAAACTATATACTTACTACTAACTAGAACATCGTATGGATAACACACAGGTACGAAATGTTATGATGTACAGCCATTGTAATACTCGAAATACTGCAACAAAATGAAGCCGTTGTCAGAGTGAATTTGTTACATCCACGTGTTTGTGATTGTGGTGCCGAGTGAGGTGCCGCGGCAGCGGCCGGCGAGTGCCAAAAACAACTAGAAGTTAGTTAGTTGGAGTTCTGAATATTGGAAGGGTTTCCATAAACACTTTCTTAAACGGATTACAACATGTTGGCCCGCACATTTGCTCGGTGTACGGACCTAGTAAAAATCATTATTTTCAAGGCTTTATTGCCAGAGTCTGTACAATGGTTTCATGATGTTGTTGGGACTTTCTCGAATTCAAATTCAAAAGTCATTCAAATTTATTCAAACTAGGCTGAGAATCAACACTTTTCGAACGTCAAAATTACATAAGACAGTCCCCCAAAAATGCCCACCCTTCACCACTTCCTAGTGTCTTTAGCTGGGAAGAAGTGGCGCAACAAACTCCCCAGCAGCACAGCTGTCTGTTCAAGTTAGAAAAAAAAAATATTATGCAAAATTATTATGAAACACAAAACATTATTTTAATTATAAATTATTGCCCATATGTCAGCTAGCACACACCAATATACCAACCAAAAACATCGAGAACTATACTCAAGCAGAATTTATAAAAATAAAAACCAAACGTAAACAGAACTAAATATCTAAATAGGCTTTTATTTAGATATTTAGTTCTGTTTACGTCCCAGGCATAAAGGGCGTGCCCGCTTACATAAAGCTGTAATTGGAAGTTATAAATGATAAAATATGACCATCGAGGTAAAATAAATGAACAGTTAATTACTAGTTACAATAACAAAACCATGATCAGCAAGATGACCAGTCACCACAAGCAGCACCCGTTCACGAGCATAACGCAAAGATCAGCCATTACCCCTCGCCATATTTGAGGGAAGGAGGCAACCCGACCCCCGACGCTACCGCAAGCATTGATATCTAAGGGAGCATGACGAACTTGCTGCCGGTTGCTCAGGCAAAAAATTATATGATCAATTGTCGAGGTCACTAGCTACCCACAAATTGCAATACAACTCATAACAAAAACATTGTAATGAGTAAATTATGTCAAAAATAAAATAAATTGACTCGTAAAAAATAAATAAAAAACTTGACTCATAAATTCAAATAAAATAAAAAATTATATAAACTCATATAAACTGTCAGTAGGTAAGCTAATTCTGGAGAAAGAACATAAACATTGTCTTGAGTTAATCACAGCGACTAACTATTCTTGTCATTTAAGTAGTCGTTGATACAATAGTATGCCTTTGAACAAAGGTTGGATTTTACTTTATTTTTAAACGCATTAAAAGGCAAATCTAGCGAAGAAGAGGGTAGCTTGTTATAAAAGGTTATACCAAGCCCAGCAAATGAGTTATGAACCTTATGAAGCCGGTGAAAGGGAGCTCGTAGTTTGTCCTTATTTCTAGTGTTAACATTGTGAATATCACTGTTTTTACTATATAAGTGTATATTGTGCCTAATATATAAGATGTTGGCGAAAATGAATTGTAATGCCACCGTGAGAATACCAACATCTTTGAAAAAATCTCTTAAAGAAACTCTGACACCTAGTTGGTAAATTGCTCGAATAGCTCGTTTTTGAAGAATATATTTTGAATGTCAGCGGCTTTGCCCCACAGCAGAATACCATAGGACATAACGCGATGGAAATAACTAAAGTAGACTAACCGAGCTGTATCAACGTCAGTGTATTGTCTTACTTTCCTAACAGCGTAGGCGGCCGAACTGAGCCTTCCCGCTAGGCTTGATATATGTGGGCTCCACTGAAGTTTGGCATCTACTGTTATGCCTAGAAAAACTGCCGAGTTCACAGTTTCAAGCACCTCTTTATCTAAGACGATGTTGGGTCCTATATTTCTAATATTTAGTAGAGTGAACTTTACACATTTCGTTTTCTTAGTTATTTGTCGTAAACCAATCTGTAACCATTGAGAGTGCACTGTTTACGTCGTCAAAATCTTGTCTATTCCTGTCTACTTTAAAAATAAGAGAGGTATCATCTGCAAACAGTACAACGTTACAGATACCCTTTAAATAAAAAGGTAATTCATTTATACAGGGTTACTGGTAACTCGACGTATTCCTTGCAGGACGTCATAGTAGGGTTAAAATGCAACAAATTAAGCCACCAAATGTTCTACCGAAATTCAGTAGTTTTTGAATTAGTTAAGAGTTTTAGTTTTTTTTATGAAAAATCCCAGATTAAATCATTTGAAACCAATTTAAAAATGATTTACGGCGCGACTGTACTGAAATTCAAGTTATTATCATAGTTGACGCCGTAGCAGACCTTTGTTAATAATTAAAAGTTCAATAATGCCTAAAACTTTGGCAAATATCACTAACCAAACATTTAATTTTTTGTAATTTTTGCTATTACTTCATAAAAAATGTAGTCTAGTGCAAAAAAAAATACTACACCTGGTGTACAAATTACTAGGAAAATATCCTTGTCTTACTCGTATCAGTTATTCAGAAAGGTATGATTGTCAATACTTTTACATGTGTGCCAGGGAAGAGAAGAGTTTTATGGGGGGCAGGTAAAATTGCGAGACGGTCAACCTATTGTTTCGTATTCGTATTATTCGTAGTTTTTACCTGCGCTTGAACTCCAAACACTCGGGGAGCTTTGTGATTGGTCGCTATTGTTCTCTCGGCATGACAGGGGGTGCGATTTTGCAAAATTTGGTCGTCAGCGTTAGTTCGTTTCAACTCTACGTCGCGCAAGCTCGTGTTTTGTTACTGGCTATTTCCCTAACTGTTGCTGCGTATCTTGCTCTTGTGCTGTGCTGTGCCTTCATAAGCGCTGACTATGGCTGCATATTCTAATCCTGAATACGCTGACATAATGTACTGTTACGGACTTTGTGACGGTAACGCTGCTGAGGCGCGGCGAGAATATCAACTTCACTTTCCCAACCGCCGACTCCCCCACGTTAGTGTCTTCGGATCGACTTATCGGCGAATATCTGAAACTGGCAGCGTCCAAAGAAGCAGGCAAGTTGACACTGGTCATTCCTGGAGATACACGGCTGAGGACGAGGAGCTTATTCTTCAACGTTTTATTGACGATTCTAACACATCGACAAACATCGTAGCGCGTGAGCTTGGTATGTCACAGTGGAAAGTCTGGTCTGTAGTTCACTTGTCAGGCCGACATCCATACCATTACCAACCAGTCCAGTCATTAGTAGAAGGAGATCCGCCGAGACGGCTTGAATTTTGTCGTTTTATGCTAAGTGCCGACGCCGACAGCGAAAACTTTTTAAAAAACATTCTGTGGACCGATGAGTCATGTTTTGATCGTGATGGTATCACAAATTACCACAACTTACATTACTGGGCAAAAAGCAGAAGCAAACCCTAAAAAACTGAAACCAACCGCATCCCAGCGAAGGTTCTCGCTTAATGTTTGGATGGGTATTATTGACGACAAATTAATTGGCCCACATTTTTTACCCCGAACACTAAATTATCTTATCATAAAACACGAGCTTGCGCGACGTAGAGTTGAAACGAACTAACGCTGACGACCAAATTTTGCAAAATCGCACCCCCTGTCATGCCGAGAGAACAATAGCGACCAATCACAAAGCTCCCCGAGTGTTTGGAGTTCAAGCGCAGGTAAAAACTACGAATAATACGAATACGAAACAATAGGTTGACCGTCTCGCAATTTTACCTGCCCCCCATAAAACTCTTCTCTTCCCTGGCACACATGTAAAAGTATTGACAATCATACCTTTCTGAATAACTGATACGAGTAAGACAAGGATATTTTCCTAGTAATTTGTACACCAGGTGTAGTATTTTTTTTTGCACTAGACTACATTTTTTATGAAGTAATAGCAAAAATTACAAAAAATTAAATGTTTGGTTAGTGATATTTGCCAAAGTTTTAGGCATTATTGAACTTTTAATTATTAACAAAGGTCTGCTACGGCGTCAACTATGATAATAACTTGAATTTCAGTACAGTTGCGCCGTAAATCATTTTTAAATTGGTTTCAAATGATTTAATCTGGGATTTTTCATAAAAAAAACTAAAACTCTTAACTAATTCAAAAACTACTGAATTTCGGTAGAACATTTGGTGGCTTAATTTGTTGCATTTTAACCCTACTATGACGTCCTGCAAGGAATACGTCGAGTTACCAGTAACCCTGTATAAATGAATTACCTTTTTATTTAAAGGGTATCTGTAACGTTGTACTGTTTGCAGATGATACCTCTCTTATTTTTAAAGTAGACAGGAATAGACAAGATTTTGACGACGTAAACAGTGCACTCTCAATGGCTACAGATTGGTTTACGACAAATAACTAAGAAAACGAAATGTGTAAAGTTCACTCTACTAAATATTAGAAATATAGGACCCAACATCGTCTTAGATAAAGAGGTGCTTGAAACTGTGAACTCGGCAGTTTTTCAACCTGCTTAAAACCTGAGCTAACCTCGTCATATGAAGCGTTTTCGTTGGCGCAGTTAAACAAATATCGTCTAACCATATACTAACACCCTCAATACCAGACAGCAGTACTTCCATCGCCTTTTGGAACACCGCTGGAGCATTTGCGAGACCGTAGACCAGGCGTGTATATTTAAA
Organism: Agrochola lychnidis; assembly: GCA_963680765.1. NCBI lineage: Eukaryota > Metazoa > Arthropoda > Insecta > Lepidoptera > Noctuidae > Agrochola > Agrochola lychnidis. Next base: position 340,931 of record OY796866.1, on the reverse strand, counting down.
TAAACCCTTTGGTGTGTTAATGGTAGTTAGCTCTTGGGAGTCCTCAGAGAGTGTAAATTGATTATACGCATTTTTTTAAATCTATTTTCGAGTAATGTTTACCGCCGCCTAGTTTCGCAAACACTTCTTCGATTCTTGGTAACGGATACTTATCTATAACCATATCCCTGTTAAGTGTCACTGAAAAATCACCTGCAATCTTAACCGTGCCATTATCTTTCAGGACCGGTACTATGGGTGTTGCGTAGCGAGAGTTACTAACAGGAATTAGTACACCTAAACTAACTAATCTGTTTAATTCTGTTTCTACTTTGTCTTTCAAAGCAAACGGTATTGGTCGAGCCTTAAAAAATTTTGGCACTGCATTTTCCTTTAATTGCAAATGGACTTCAAATTTATTAAAGCAACCAAGTTCGTCCTTCCATAAATTCGGATACTGTTTCAATAATGTATTAACGTCATCGTCTTGGCTTATTTTATATATATTGGTTAAAATCAAACCGAAGGCGGACATAAAATCACGACCGAGAAGAGGAGGGCCATTTGAATCTACTACAAATAATTTGATGTTCTTTTTAACGTCATTAAATTCGACGGTAGGCTGGAAATACCCCAACGGTGAAATTTTATGTCCGTTATACAAACACATTTTGATTTTGCAATCTTTTAATTCGTAATGTGCAAATAGTTCTGAGTACAATTTTTTTGACATTACCGAAACACCCGACCCTGAATCTAACTCCATAGTTACCGTCACATTACCCACTTTAATCATTAAGTTCAACGGTTTATCGGTTACATACCTTATATTGAAATTATTACATTCATCACAGCTGCCATCCGTGTCCTCACTGTTATCACTGCCGATATTATTAACGCGAACACGGCCGTTTTTATTATTTTTAGAACACACTTTTTTTAAATGTCCTACTTTTCCACATTTTTGGCACTTATAATTTTTGTAGCGACACTTGTCCTTATCGTGATTTTTTAAACCGCATACCGAACAACGGAAATCTTCGTTACGCTGATCACGATAGACATTCGACGTTGATTCGCGCCCATCTCGCGAGCCCGTACGAGCGCCGCCGCCGCCAGCACCACCGCCGCCATTGCCTCCACGTTTACCGCCTCCATTGTTCGACCGCTTGCATCCACCTTTGCATGATATATTGTTCACTGCTTCCTCTTTGATCACAGTCATATCAGTGGGTGTTACGTTCCTGGCTTCTCTAGCACTTTCTGCTCGTTCTGCTATCTCCTGTGCTCTCGACAAACTTAAGGTAGAAGCATTCTGCTCAAACAATTTGTCACGCTCGGGCCCCGCTCCTAGGCCTAGCACGAAACGATCCGTAAGGAACGTGTCTAAGGCGGCGCCAAAGTTACAGTAGCTCGCCAATCCTCGCAATCGTGCAGCCCAATCGCTCAACGATTCGCCTGAGCTCCTTTTCGCCCCGTAAAATTTTGCTTTGTCCGAATATGAGCATTGCTTCGGTTTAAAATGAGTATCAAGCAACTCCACTAGCTTCTTATAGTCCAGTTCCTCCAAATCAACTGGATATGCTAAATTACGCACCAACCGATACGAATCATCTGATAGATGTGTTATTAATATTGCACTTCTATTCTCTTCTTTCACATCGTTGACTTTGAAGAATTGAGTCAACCGGCCTTTATAAATTAACCACTCACATGATTTATAATCAAACGTAGTTAAATTTCCTAAAAACGACTTCGCCATTTTTTATTCTATTTGCGGGTAAGATCGTCCTCGTCGCCAATGATATGTTTCTAACTGAGGGTGCGGAGATAATGAAACGAGTGTCTTCATTGAACGCTGGTTTATTCCTCACTGACATGGATCCACTCACACATTCACAATATACGAACTATGTGTGAGTAGCAAGCGCATACACATCAGGAACTTTATGAAGATTTCCTCAGAAATCATTTATCAGCACTGCTCACGGATGTACCGGAAGAAAGAAGAGCAAACATGATTACCAACATGACGGATGTCCAGCCCACTTCCGAATCACAATTCGACAATTGCTGGATGAAAACTATCCAAACCGATGGATAGGGCGCGGTGGGCCGATTCCGTGGCCTGCACGAAGCCCTGATCTGACGCCGCTAAACTTTTACGTCTGGGGTCATATGAAAGATCTAGTTTATGTGACCCCAGTAAATTCAATTGAAGAACTAAGGGAGAGAATTACAAATGCGGCGGACCAGATGAGGGCAACAATCACATCAAGAATAACAAAAACCGAAGTAAGGAAGCGAATAAGAACATGTATTCGAAACCGAGGGCAGCACATCGAACAAGACGTGTGAAATGTGTATAATTAAAGTTTTTAATATTGATTAAAAAGAATAATAATGTTCACGATTTTGTTTTTGATTTTTCGAATAATCACCTTTTTGTGAAACGCACGCCTGTACTAAATCAAAAACGATTTTCATAATGTAGTCCATGATTTTGTATTAACTTTCATACCTTTTTGGATAGCTGATAAGACAAGGATATTTTCTTAGTAATTTGTACACCAGGTGTAGCATTTTTTTTTTGCACTAGACTACATTTTTTATGAAGTAATAGCAAAAATTACAAAAAATTAAATGTTTGGTTAGTGATATTTGCCAAAGTTTTAGGCATTATTGAACTTTTAATTATTAACAAAGGTCTGCTACGGCGTCAACTATGATAATAACTTAAATTTCAGTACAGTCGCGCCGTAAATCATTTTTAAATTGGTTTCAAATGATTTAATTTGGGATTTTTTCATAAAAAAACTAAAACTCTTAACTAATTCAAAAACTACTGAATTTCGGTAGAACATTTGGTGGCTTAATTTGTTGCATTTTAACCCTACTATGACGTCCTGCAAGGAATACGTCGAGTTACCAGTAACCCAGTATACACTAAGAATAAGAATGGACCCAGATTGAGCCTTGAGGTACACCTAACTGAACTGGTAGCCCGGAAAATTTCACACCATTAACATCTACACATTGGACCCTATTATATAAATAAGAATTTATTACTTTAAGAGCTTCGTTTTGGACGAATGACGTAGTTTACGCAAAATTGTGTCATGGTGCACGCAATCAAAGGCTTTGGAGAGATCACAGAAAACTCCAATAGCATTTTGCGAGTTCTCCCATGTGTTTCAGCAGAGCAACACTTGCATCTGTGGTCGACCGACCTTTTGTAAAACCATATTGTTCATCATGAAACTCGCTAATGCAGCGCGTCGAAAATGTTTGCGCAAGCCCGTACTGACGGTTTCCATGCAATTGTTTGCAAGAAAACTGCTTCACTACTGAGAAGAGTGAGAGACAGTCGCAACAGCATCCTGAGAACTGTAATGGAGAGTTTCAGCTCTCCAATTGTAAAGCAGTTTGTGCAGAGGGTGATTGGTACTAACACTAGATAATAAGTTATTTTATATTATGTTACTAACACACTATGGATTCTGTTCCGAAATAAAAATCAATATTATTAGATATTATATTATAAACGCCGCGCCGCCGGTGTCCATTATGGCAGCCGATGTGTTTAATCTCGGCAGTAATGTCTTGCCGGTTGCTCGGCAGTAATGGCGTTATTTTTGAGAGCCGGCGCCGCGCCGGCAGCGGAGGCGCTCCATATATACACATATACATTTGTATAAATAATAGGAAATCGGATTATTTGTGGTCTTAAGACTATAGCGAAGAAACGATTTTCTAAACATTAAATAAAACAAAATGAACTGCCTATCTACCGTACGTATACACCGGTTGATTAGCTGTGTCCCGCAGGCAGCGAGGAACGTGATGAAATCAGCGGCACATCCCAGTAATTTAATCATTGACCGTTCAATAACAGCACGCTGGAACGAGTCAGTGCGAATCCGGGTCACAATGATCATTTACATTCCGAGCACTCATTCATTATGAGCTCGCAAGGTGGGCGTGTGGTGGCTGCAGTTCCGTCACCTTTGCGGTGAGCTCCGGACGTAGTTGTAAGTGCCGCTGCACTGCATGTGTGAGACGCGCATGTCGGAACCGGGAGCTACGCCGGCGATACATCGCGCCAGCTGAGCAAAACCAGACAAATTATCTTAGCAAATATCCGACGCCCCCCCATCCCCCCGCACCCTCGCTCCTCTTATTTATAATTTAGACCCCCCTGTTCCCCCCGACTGACAAGCAGTCTATTTGTGACTAACTAACAAGGTAAACGCTGTCGTATAACTTGCCATTCGACTCGACCGCTCGCGCGCCGCTCAAATCCATTTAATTTGCAGAGACCTAATCTAATATTGCTTTAGGTCAATTTAGATACTGTCTATCAAGTGCTGGATATTTACATTAATCCGGAACACACTCTGTGCAGCGTCTGTTAGGGCACATCTCTGGGGAGACTGTAAATGGGTCTCCCCAAAACCTAACTATGAAAGTGTTCAAGGTAGCACGTGACCACTGTGCGTCGTCTACCCTAAGGTCACTTAGTGGGCGGACAGAGTTCCCACTCTAAGCGCCTGTGATCCCTAATTCCCGCCTGCCCTAAAGGTTGCAGACAGGGTTTCGGCGTGTTAGGCGTCGAAGCGGTTGCCTCCCCGACGCCTTCTCCTACGAGCGGGATCATCCCTCTTACGATCCCGCTCGGCAGCCTTCTTCTGAACCACGGTCTCACAAAAAGAGGCCATTTCTCGCCAGTTCTCCGAAGCCGCCAGCATTGACTCAACTAGAAAAGAAAGAAAGAAAAATTGTTTATTCTGCACAAAATAAACGCACATTACACAAAAAAAAAAACAATATTACATAAAATACACATTCACCAAAAGCCAAAAGCCTCGTATTCAATATTCAAAAACGAATAAAAAGTTCGACAAATTTTGTCTATTGTTTATGTCAAGGCCAGATACCAAAGACAATTCAGTTTTGTTTGCATTATTAGCAAATGAAAACAACATACAATCAAAACATAAACAAAATGCCGATAGCTGAGTGAAATAATAAAATAAAAAAAATTGTAACAAGCAAACAACATTAACAAGAACAATTAATCTGTGCGTCGCATTTGTGCAAGAATAGGTCATTGCTCAGCGAAATGCCACAACTTCGGACGAACCTACGGTTATGGCGCTGATTTTCAGCAAAAACCTCGCGAATGACGTAATGACGTCCCCCTGTGTGACAATAATTAAATCAGGTAAGCAAAATTTACTAAGGAAATGAGTGTGAATATAACTGAACATAATATGTACATAAAAATAACAATAAAAATATATAAATAAGTACTTATGTATAATTAACTAAGCGTAACTTATAAAAAATAAACAAAGATACTGCAATAAACTGAGAGTTATAATAATTACAATAATTAGAACTACTGCTGGTAGAGACAAATCTTGCCCGATCCTGGCGACCAGGACTCGTCTTTCAGCAGCCCACGCAAGGCACTCCTCAAGCGTGTGCTGTGTAGAATCTAAGCCGCCTCCGCAATGCAATTTGCCGTGGCCTCTCGCCCAATCTTGTTCAGGTACTTACCGAAGCAACCGTGCCCGGTCAGTACCTATAAGAGATGCGCTCCTCTCTTTTCGGGCAGTCTTCGAAGTGCGGTCGGACGGCTTCGACAACGCGCTTACGCGAATATTGCGGCTGTTGCAGCCGTTCACGCCACCGCTCGAGCGCGTGTCGCCGTTCCTGCCGCCTCAGCCGTGCAACAACGATTCATGACCGGCACAGACCTAGACTTCGGAGCGCGCAAGCCCGACGACGTCAACGTAGAGATACGGCGGTGGGGATATTAAAATTATTATTTTATGAATCAGTGATGACTTATTTTTAAAAATATTCAAAGTACAGTTTTGACTCCGCTACAATTTTATTATAGGTAATGTATAGATGTTGAGAATTATTATAGACCATGATTTTATGTCTATTTGTATCGGAACATTTTACAAGAACACAAAATAAATTGCTTGGACGAGGCGCGAGATCCGTGCATCATTTATGAAAATATTATGTATGTAAGGAAAAATCCACATCTCTTTAATAAGTGATAGACATCATTTTAATACTAGAAATAAAGATAAACTAGATCAACAATTTTTTAGATTATCTAAAGTACATACATCTTTTATAGGGTACTGTGTTAAATGTTACAACAAAATACCTTGTGACATATTGCAATTAAATGAAAGAAAATTTAAAACTCATATTAAAAGTACACTTTGTAAACAAGCATATTACAAATTAGAGGATTATATCCAAGATAAGAGTGCTTGGAAACATGCTGGTCCTGCTCCATAGGACAATTTAAAATCAAGACAAAATCAAACTAGTTGCTAATTTAATTGTAAAATTTATTACTTTGTGTTTTATGACATTGATTTTACATTCTGTGATTACTTCCTCACACACTGACTTATTAATTGTAAAATTTTAGGAAAATCGTCTACTTTTACAATGTTTGTCAATATGTGAGCACCATGTATCTATCACATATTAAACTATTTGTCGATGCTTCATTTTTAATTATTTTTACCTATTGTGGTATAGTAATTTTATTCTAGGTGCATCGTCTTCACATATAATAATTATTTAACAAATGTATACATATACAAACAATTGTAATACATTTTAAAAGAGTAACGGTGGAGTTTCTTGCCCATTCTTCTCCATACGAAAACTACCTTTTGGAAGGGGCGATTAGAATCAATTTTATTATTTTGTAATTTTTGACGTTCAAAAGTGCCATACATGGGCCTATTTGAAATAAATGATTTGACTTTGACTTTGTGCGGATCAATCGTAAAGTAACATTGGTAGGAATGTGGCGTGTGGCGCGCTCCAATTACCACGCCGCCGCCACACCACCCCCACAGCCACACGCGCAGTACACGCCCGCAGAAGGATCACTCCGAACATGAGCTACTCAGCTCACCCTCGCACACCTAAATGAACTAGTGGTCCGCGTGCTACCTGCACCGGTGTCCCATTATTTTTACATTTTTGTCTGAATGGCTTCTTTCAGGTCAACCTACGAGGCTGTAGGCTGCCTTACCGGGCTATCCCGTGGATGCCTTATAAATAAGGCCTCCAGATGTATTACAGCACTTATTATACGGCGTCCACGAGAGCGGTCACGCACTTGTGAGTAGACGAGTGGCTGTTCTGTCTTCATGACTTGCGCAGTGGCGCGTCTCATCTCGCGCTCATCTCGGGTGCCGTCACGTTTCTTTGAGCGAGTGACGTAAGAGCGCGGCGGGCGCAGGTTGCGGCGCGTGGTCGGCGGGGGGCGTGGATCGATTGCGCTGTTCATCAGGCGCGCTCTGCACCCGGGAGTTGTTTGTTATGAACTTTAATTATTATGTCGGGCTCCGATCATGCGAGTTTTTCCGCGCGTTCTTGAGGATGACTCGCGCGGCTTAGCTTTAACCGACTAATTGGTTCCCAATACGCTTCATGTGATCGTTATCTACCGCCGCCCACATGAGTCGAGAGGAAAACTAAAGACATGGTACACTGACTCTCACCAAAAATATTAAGAACGTGTTATAACGTTTTCACATTATATTACTAGACTCTGTTTAATGCCTATGCGGTTATCTCAAAGCGTACAGCGTGGTATCCTCGTCGCAGTAGACTATCGTGTGACGTCACGCAGGGCGCCTCCTCTTTGTAACGACTACGAACGTATTAAAGTAAAGCCTCCTCAAAGACTATAAAGATGCGCTGCAATTTAACTTGCTCGTTCTATTCTTAGAAACTATAAACTTTGCAATATTTAAAATAGATTGACTTTATTCAATAAGTACTGTAAGGATACACCATTTCAGTACTAATATTTCTGTATTTATAGTCTTGCACACATACAAACTTGGTACACTTTTAGCATTATTTAACAAACTATTTAATTAGGTAGTTAATATAATAACGTTATAGACTTTAGACTTCTTGAAGACACCTTTAGGTTTCGAGGCTCAAATCAAACTGACTTGGGAGCTAAGCGACGCTCCAAACATCATGTTTCCAATTCCGTTCCGTTAAAAAACCAGTTCTTTTCGGTACCTAACTGTCAAATGAAATACTTTTAAACTTCTGATTATACTGATACAAAAATCATTTGAGGAAAATCACATACTTTTAATTTTGTATTTAAAATCACAAAATCTAACTAATATTTGGAAATCATGATAGTACTGTGAGGTTTTATGCAATTTGCAAGCTTAAGTTAAGCAGGCTGGTAAGAAAACAGCCTGGCATTCGAATTAGCATGACAATCTTATATTTAAATAGAATCTGAATAGGTTTTGTTTGTGGAAAAAAGTCAGATAGTCCTGAGGTGGCGGTCAACCATCTAGTAATATGTAAAGATATAATATTGTAGTGAATATATTGGCAGTTTAACCCAAGAAACCTTTTATTAAATACCGTCCCGGTACAATAGACACCCAAGGTGTCTACAGTACATTGCCGTTAAAGCCAAACAAAATGTATGAGCCAGAACTGTAACATAAAATCAAATTGATTGCCGCGATCATTTTGTTCGGCTAACCCGAACGCGTCGTCAGTTCTCCTAACAAATGAGTGGCTTAGACGGTGTCCTAATAATGCAATTTGCGCGACGATCGCTGTCTAATGTGCTTGTATAATGTCTTGATAATTTTAGAATAATCCATGTGTTTATCGTTCAATAAATCTATAATTTAAAAAAATGTATACAACCTAAATGTAATAATTTTAATGTATGTCGGAAATACGTTACTGAGTTGACTAATCGGGACGCCAGCGCTGCCTAGCGGCGCTGGACAGAGTCTACAACATAACGTTCGGACCGGCCGGAGCTGAGCAGAGTTCATCGTCGGCGGTCAAGCAGTGAACACGTATAGAAATTGTCGCGCCTTCCGAATAGTTGTGTCGTGTACCCTGTAGGTACGTGACACAACCATTCGGAACGCGCGACGAATGTGTGAATTGCTAGTGTGATTGATTTGGCAGTAAATTATAATTTGATCTGTACCCTAATTGCGTAACTTATTTTCGTAAACAATTATGCCTAATTTGTTTCATTTTGACAGTTCAGCAACATTCATTGCGTTATTTATTTTGTTGAGCAGATTTTTTTTCAATCTTATGGAGCAATGGATTAGCAATCTGTTTCAAATCGAAACAGATTGTGATTGTGTTGTATTACGCAATTAGGGTACTGAACTGTAAACGATTTTCTATTGCGCAATAACCAACATTACCCATAGTACGCCTACAGTATTAGGGTTCCGTACCAAAATGGTAAAAAGGAACCCTTATGGTGCGACTCAGTCTGTCTGTCACAGCTGGATATCTCAAGAACTACTAATGCTATCAACTTGAAATTTGGTACAATTTTAGATGACGTTCGCCCAACGATTTTGCAAATAAGAAAGAAATAAAAATGAATATATTTTTTTGCAACAGGAGTCCCTGTTGCAAAAACGGGTGTCTTAAAAATTCGAAGTGGGGCTACTAGGGCATGTGGGGCATTATATGAAAGAGTGCTATTTGCAAATTCTCAAACATTTTTTTTTAGGCCGCATTGTTTTCGACTTGTGATGAAAACATTAAAAAAAAATACCGTTCCCTCTTTATCTCCGAAGTTTGCATAGAAAAAAATCTGAAATTATTTTATGTGATAGAAGTTTATGTACAGATTACAGGAAAAATAAAACGATGTCTCTAAATAGCACACTTTTTCAGAAACCATAAAAAAAAATCCACTAACGGGCAAGAGATGGCGCTGACCTAAAACTGCAATATTCTACACCACAGTATAGTGTTAAAATTCTTTGACAAATATAGGCCCCGCCGATCAAAATCGTACGGAACTCTCGGTACGCGAGTCCGACACGCTCTTTTTTAAATATGGCTGATAATAACAAAAGAGACACCTACCCTCTCCGTCATGTAAATAATCTTTGTACCTACCAGAAACTTTCGACAGGAATAATACAACATGATATCGCGTAGATAACTAAAAGAACTTTCTCTCAGCAACATAAAACGTATCATTTAAAATACTACATTCGATGTTATTCAAAGGCATAGCATTTACAATCCGTATTGCCGTATTTGGCCGTATGCCCGTGTGCTACGTGAGTCCTCCGCTGGCTACGCCGCGCTACGAACCGTGTCTACACGGATCTACGATGCGTCTACGAGGCTACGAGGAATGTTACAAGGTAGGCACTGGTTATTCCGTAAGAAAATGCAGCAAGACTCATGACAAAGCAATAGAGAACTGTATGTGGGTAGAGATTTAAAATAAAGTATTGTCAAGGAGTGTGCTATTTTTACCCGACTACGGCGAAGCAAAAAGGAGGGTTATGATTTTGACCGGTATGTATGTATGTATGTTCATCTGTTACCTCATAACTTCTAAACTACCGATTATGATGAGGTATCATTGGAAGCGTCTTAATCGTCCGCTGGTTATAGTCACATTAAATGCAATATAGCGCCCTCTAGAGGACATAAAGCCATGAGAAAAAAGAAAAAATTGTGCCATGTTGGGTATCAAATGATAGGGCTTGACAAGCACCAGTCCAAGTAAATAACAAGCACATTACAAATAATGTAAGTATTCATATTATCCAAGTAAATTATTATGTTAAAATTGTTAAAAATAAGCAAAAGTGAGACTGTCCTACGTACGGCGCGGCTGTAAAATTTATTCCTACTATAACATAAATGCCGTGATGGCCCAGTGGTTTAAGCCTCGCCTCTCATGCACAAGGCTGTGGGTTCAAATCCGAGCAAGTACCAATGTGACTTTTTCAATTCATATGTACTCTCTGAGTTTATCTTGGACATTACGGTGAAGGAAAAACATCGTGAGGAAACCTGGACTTATTAGTTAATATACAGCGTGGCGCTTTAATGGTGACATCAATTTAACACACGTATATGGATTAGCGTTTTATTTTTATGAAGATAGGTATTTTAATTTCATTAAACGTTATTATTTAATTATTTATTTTCAATTTTCTAAAATAGCATTTTGGTACAACCTGTACTTAACAACTGTAGCACAGAGGTCATTTACCGGGATCACGGATCATAACATCGCATCGCATCAATAAAAATAAATAACAGTTTAAAAAACCGGCCAAGTGCGTGTCGGACCACGCACAATGAAGGGTTCCGTAGTTGGGATGAATTTATCCCAAAAACAAACTTAACTTTGTAGTTGATAAACATATTCTCCCATACGGAATGTATGGGAAAACATGTTTTTGCAACTGCAAAGTTAAGTTGGTCGATTATTACTCGATAACTAATAAAGCCTACTTAGCAGTGATAGTTTTCCTTTTAATTTCGTTATATAAGCTACTGTTATGATTTTTTTCACATATCCAGAACCAATCATTTAGCTGGCAAGGGGGGGGACACTTGACTCTGACAAAAATTAGCACTTTAAAACTTAATATTTTGCAAACGGATCTCTGAATCCAAAAATGGTTTTGACAGACTCATAATGTTTTTGTAAAACCTTTCCAATGATACCCCACACTATGGGATAAAAAAATAAAAAATAAAACATCATCACTTTACGTGTATGAGAGGTACCCTAAAAAAAAATGTTTTTCATAATTTTGTTTTACCACTTTGTCGACGTAATTAATATGTATACTTATATTAAATTACAGCTTTCTAGTACTAAGGGTCTCGTAGCTAGACCGCGGACAGAGAGACAGACAGACAGACAGATAGACAGACAGACAGACAGACAGACGGACATGACGAAACTATAAGGGTTCCTTGTTTACTACGGAACCCTAAAAACTAAAAACCACGCTTTTTGTAGAAAACCGAACTAAAAAATTGAAAATAAATTTTAATAAATTTAAATTAAGAATAGTGTTAAAAACTTTGACAAATATAAATTAATAATAGTGTAAATAATCTGTGGCCCGACTGTCAAGCCGACTGTCATGAATTTTTTTCTCCGTTTTATATTTATAATATTTTTACCTATTTCTTTGATTTTTACACATCAAATATGCTCAACATCTGCTCCAGAAGACACCAAAATGGGCAGCAAAACCTAAAGATTGACCTAAGAAAAAACAATTATAGACGGAGTACAATGAACGGAATAGTACAATGTTGACGCGAAGTCGGGCACGACGATTGATTGAAAACACACACCTAACATCTTCGGGATCGTCGCTCAGCTCCGCCTCGCAGTTGCCGGATCCTGCTCCAGACGTGAGTTCAATGATACCGGCCGCTGCAGTTGCGTCGAGCTCGAGCGACGAATACTTCTCGCCGCCGACGACACCACCACCAGCACGTCGGCGCGGAAGAGGCCGACCACCGGCCAGCTTGGGACTCCGAGGCCCACCGGCTTCTGATAGGGTCCCCGCTCCCGGTGGAAGTGTGCAGCGCATGAGGTGGACACAAACTGTCAATGAAAATGTCATGCGCGCATACTTTGGGGCTACAGAGGGGGGAAGTAACCTGACTGCGTACCGTGGTTGGATGCTCTCTCTGTTTCAGGTGCTTGAGCCAGCTATCAACGTGTCGGCGCAACGACTGTCGGATCAGGTGCGGGTCATCCAGCGTAACCATATGCTGGATGACGCCGTACTTGATCGACTACGCTTCGAATCACGGAATAACCATGTTACACCTGCTTCGCCAATGGTCGCGGTGCAATTGCAAAATTTACCCAGTCCTTCACCGCGACCCGACCGCGGTGATGAAGAGGATGATGACGGGGTTATATCCGTGAGTTCCCAATGCAATACACGATTGAGGAGCGCTTTGGAGGATGCTTTCCGGGAGTACCGCTCCACTCCGCCTGGACTTAGACCACGTCTACCTCGTTTGCCCATGCACAAGAAAAACAAGGCGCTGGTGTGTACTCTAGACTCGTTGCTGTCAAATTGTTTTGACGGCAGCAAAGACCTCGCTGATACCCACTCGATCTTGTACTGTGCAGCTGTAGCGGCATGTCGTGTGGCTCATGTCAAATTTCCTAACAATGACAGAGCTCCACGACCAAAACCAGCTATACCAGCTTGGCAGTGCAGGATTGAGCGTCGTATCAGTGAGGCTAGAGTACTCATCGGCAAGCTAATCTGCTTCAGGGAGGGCAATACTCGCCCTAGAGTGATGCGCTTTGTGAAGCGGGCGTTCTCGGGGACTGATATTAGCTCTCGGGATTATTTGACCCGTGTCACAGAGCGTATCGACTTCCTGAAGCAGAAGATCTGCGCATGGGCAAACCGTATTCGACGATACAGGCGGAGAGTGGAGAGGTACACTCAGAATCGCACATTCCAGAGCGATGAAAGGTGGGTTTACAGGGCTTGGGAGCGACCGGATCAAGGTGTGATTGACACGCGTCTACCAGATGATGACGCCATGTGTTCGTTCTGGCGAAGCATCTGGTCGGCGCCTATCAATCACACCGAAGGAGATTGGACTAGGGAGATCGAGCGAGCGTGCGAGCAAATACCAGAAATGGGGGCACTTACCATCAGCCCCCAAGATGTAGCTCGTGCAGTCCGTCCGTTGCCTAACTGGAAATCTCCAGGGCCGGACGGGCTGCACAACTTTTGGATAAAGTGGTTCAAAAGGTCGCACGCTCGATTGGCATCCCAGTTCCAGTCAGCCTTAGAGTCAGGGTCGCTGCCCCAGTTCCTAACGACAGGAATAACCCACCTGCTCCATAAATCAGGTAGTACTGCGGAACCCAAAAATTATAGGCCGATCACTTGTTTACCGACGGTCTATAAAGTTCTTACATCCATTTTGAGAGCTAAAATTAACAAACATATAGACACCAACTCCATCATGTCTGCCTCTCAAAATGGATGTAGGAACGGGTCCCGCGGTACTAAGGAGCTGCTCCTCATCGATATGACCATTAGCCAACAGGTGCGTCGATCCCGAAGGGATTTGTCGACATGTTGGATAGATTATAAGAAGGCCTATGACTCGGTGCCACATACATGGCTCATGAGGGTGCTGGAATTGTATAAAGTAGATGCAACTCTACGCGCCTTCCTGATGTCATGTATGGGGCAATGGAGGACGGTTCTTCGCTATCCAGGATGTCGACATACCCAGAGGAATAGCGAGCCGATAAGGATAGAACGAGGTATATTTCAGGGCGACAGTCTGAGCCCACTTTGGTTCTGCCTAGCCTTGAATCCTCTAAGCACACTGCTGGAAGATTCAGGGCTAGGTTACCGATTGAGGAGAGGTGGTCAGGTTATATCTCACCTCCTTTACATGGATGACTTGAAACTCTTTGCCCCCAACAATTTGCAACTGCTGGAGCTACTGAAGGTAACCGAAACTTTCAGTAGTGCCATCAGGATGGAATTTGGTGTGGACAAATGTGCGGTCATGCATGTAAAACGAGGGGAGATTGTGGAATCCGTGGAAACCCACCTCTCGGATTCCATACACCTAAGATCCCTCTCCTCGACCGAAACCTACAAGTATTTGGGTATGTCGGAAGCGTTAGGTATCAACGCTGCTGACATGAAGCAATCGCTGAAGGAGCGCTTCTTTAGCCGCCTGAATAAAGTTTTAAATAGTCTTCTATCAGGCGGAAACAAGGTGCGCACCTTCAACGGTTGGGTCATGCCGGTTTTGATGTACTCTTTCGGCATACTCAAATGGACTCAGACAGAACTTGACGCCCTGGATAGGAGGGTCCGCACATTGCTGACCGCAAATCGGATGCATCACCCACGTTCATCGGTGATGAGACTGTATATCCCGCGGAAGTGCGGAGGTCGAGGCTTCTTAAATGCTAAGACCCTGCACAACCGTGAGGTATGCAGTCTCAGGGAATACTTCCTAGAAACCGACGTGGGGATGCACCGAGATGTGGTCTCCGTAGACAAGGGCCTCACCCCGCTATCCTTGGCTAACGAGAACTGGCGCAAACCTATAGTATTAGATACTAATGACCGCAGGGAGGTATGGCAGAGCAAAGAGCTTCACGGGCGCTTTTACCGGGCCTTACATGGGCCCGATGTAGACCTGTTAGCGTCCGTATCCTGGTTGCGATTCGGTGATCTCTTTGGGGAAACCGAAGGTTTTGTCTTTGCGATTATGGACGAAGTTATGATGACGAACAACTACCGGAAATATATTGTGAAGGACGGCACGGTTGACATCTGTCGGGCATGCCACCGTCCCGGAGAATCAATCAGACACATTATTTCTGGCTGTTCTCGTCTGGCTAACGGAGACTACTTGCATAGGCACAACCTTGTAGCCAGGATTATCCACCAGCAACTTGCTCTAAAATACAGTCTTGTGGAATCGGAAGTACCGTACTATAGATATGTGCCCGACCCAGTCCTCGAAAATGGCAATATCACGTTGTATTGGGATCGATCTATCATCACTGACCGGACTATTGTTGCCAATAAGCCAGACATAGTGGTGATAGATCGATTAGAGCGTCGCACAATGATTATTGATATAGCGGTCCCGCATGACGAGAACCTCGTGAAAGCTGAAAAAGATAAACAGATTAAGTATCTTGATCTGGCTCACGAGGTTGTCGACTTGTGGGATGTGGATACAGCAATCATTGTGCCGATAATCGTTACGGCCAATGGCATAATAGCTAAGAGCCTCGACCAACACCTGAGGAGGCTCTCGTTAGGTAGCTGGATCAAGGGCTTGATCCAGAAAGCAGTACTCCTGGACACGGCGCGTATCGTTAGGAGGTTCCTCTCTCAGGAGCCCTGACCACCGGTGGCTTGGACCCTGTTCCCGACACCGGTGGGCTACTATTTTTTATATTTTTAAATGTTTTTTAAAATTATTTTTATAAGAATATTTAAAAATGTAAACAGTATGTTTTAAAATGAAATAAAGGTGTAAATAAGAAAAAAAATATTTTTTATTTTAATAAAAAAAGCGTGGGGTGCATGGTGTCAATAGTTATAAATATTTTATTGACAGATATGAGTAGAAGGATTATCATTTGGATATTATTTTAAAAAGCACCCCACGCTTTTTTATTAAAAAAAAATTTATTTTTCAAAAATAAAAAAATAAATAAAAAAATAAATTAAATAAATTAATTAATTAATTAATAAAAACAAATAATAAATTAATTAATTAATAAATTATTTTGCAAATTATTCATGTGTATAGCTGTATTAAATGGTAAAAATTAAATCTCGATTTTAGAAGTCATTCAAAGATTTTAACGTTATCAATATAAATACAGTGAGACATAGTGGTATAAGGTTATTTCCGAACAAGTGATAATGACAAGTCTTACTACGTGTTACTTCGTAATCGAATCATTTCATCTAATGCTTCTCTGTCACAAGGGGTTTTACCTGTTAGCTTTGAGACATCAAGTTCTTCAATTCGAATTCCGTCCAAAGATCTTCCACGACTAAGTGCTACATAAGCTTGTTCAGCTGCAAACAGTCGAGAGCCTAGATAAATGACTGCATGATCAACTGTACAGCCTTGCATCTTGTGGACGGTCGATGCCCAACTCAGAATCAATGACAACATACGTCTCTCAGCAGTTCCATAGCTGTGTTTTGCTGGGAACTGTACCGATATTGGTTTAATTACTTGAACACCATCTGTACCGAAATCGATACGTACTGATGGAATGTCTTCGGCATATAATTTTTTCGTTTGGTTTTCTTTAAAAGCGTGTTTTTTTTTCAAATTCTTGCTTATTTTGTTGAATTAAAATTCTCTTTGGTATTGAAAAATTTGTTAATATTAGATCGTTGAATCGGTTAAAGATAATTAGAAATTTTAACATACAGATATCACAATATAATAATATAAATATGAATACAATAGGGTTTCGGGGCGAAGAACACGTTTCATAAAAAAATGTAATCTGATGCGTTGCACAGCTGACAGATGACAGACTACTTGTCTAAATAAAAAGCTGCGGATGAGCTAGAAGCTGCGGATTGTGGCGGGAGTCGTTTGAAATGAGATTGCGTTATATCCTCCCCCTTTTGAGCAGGTTATGACCCCATGCCTGGTCAAACAAAATAAGGAACGCATGCTCATATTCGAAATTTGTAATCCCGCTACCCGGTAAACTGCTTTCCGGATTTTGTCTTGAGAAAATCATGGTCGCCCTACACGGTAAACCAATTTCTGTATTTTGTTCCGGAAAATTCATGGTCACCCTACTTTGTGTTTGACAGTGACAACAGCTATCAAAATTATTTTTGCAAATATTGCGATGTTTACGATTCAGTTTTGAATTAAACGAATCACAATTATTATGTTCTTTTATTTCACTAACAAAAATCTTATTTTGCAAATTGAAAAATGGAATAATTTTATCAAATTAATGTATTGTCATCGGTCCTCGATAAATATATAAAGTTTGAACGAAATCTGGCCGTTTAAAGTGGGTCAAAATCGCGCCCAAAAAGTCAATTACAAACAAACATACAAACAAACATACAACAAAACATGTTAAAATCTCTAGTGCCTGTCAAACTTTATATGGAAAATTGACAGGCACTAAAGATTCCAACATGTTTCGTTGTGAATGTTTCGCCAGTGAGAACGCATAGTAAACACATCTGACATTGGCAGAATTGTCGACATCGGCACCATTGCCATAGAGAAAAATAGAATAGAATAGATAACGCACAGTTATGAGAAAACGTGCGAAGAACACAAGAATTTATCACAGTATGAACGTCAGCTGTCAGAATGATAGATGACATTGACGTATGGAAACGTTCCATTTCAACAATATTTTAATAAATGTAAATTAATGTTTTGTGAATAGAAAAGGTTCTATTTATTTGATTTGCATTTCTTTAATTAATATTTCATAGACAGATGTATTTCATTTAAATAGTTATTAATGTAACTTAAAAGGCTGTTTCACAAACAACGATTGTTTAATTTTCGAACAAGTCATGATTTGTGGTATAGACAAAACAAATGTTTAATATACTAGCAGTAGGTACAATAAATGATTAATAATTAATAAGGTACTAATAATATTTATCACGATTTTATATTGTAATTTAAAGTAACATTGTGTTAAATTGGTGTTTCAAACGATTTTCGGAACATCCAGTACGTAGATGTTATGATATTTTACTTAAGAGATTACAAATAAATACATACTAAATTGCTATATAATCTTATTAAGTTTTAAGATAGTTCCACCACATAAGATTTGTTAATTATTAAGTAATAAATAACTTCTCAACTAAGTAGTTGAGAAGTTATTTATCATTTATATATGACCATCTATGCTTGGTCAAAATGGCGGCAATGATAATATGACGGAAGTATTATGGGGAGACTAGGGATACCCGACAATTCTGGGACTTTTGATATAACTCTGGTGAAAGATAGACTACCTACATATATTGTTCACGTAAGTTAATAGAACATTTTATTTTAATTGGTGATACCTGTTTTTCTGTATGTGTTATAATATGTCCTATTAGTGTTAAATCGAATTGGGGAATATTCATGTACTGTTTCTTTCCGTTAATATGTTGCTATAACTTGAGGGACCATTTCTCAAATGTCCAAGAGATAATGAGTTATCAATGATTTGTGTCAATGTAAAATGTGTTGATAAAATACTTTAAAACAAGCTTCCATAGTTTCTTGTCCTTCTTCTCCGTGATGACCTAGGTTTGGAACGGACAACTAGTTTTCTCATCAATGGTTTTAACCGCCTTATTATAAATGCCTAGTCTTGTTTTTCTGTGCTTTTCTTCATAAAATCCTTTCCCTACACACCATATCCATAGAAACTTCATGCACAGTACATAACTAGTTACCATTCTGACACTCAAAACTTACTAAGATAGGGAATATCATGATCTATACATATAATCTCTATTCCTCTTTCTAACATGCTCGTGTACTTGATGAACTACATGCGGGAAATATCGGTATACTTAAAATGAAATTGCTAGTACGCAGCTACATATACTGGAAAAATATAGATATGGACATTGCGAACGAGGTAAAATCTTGTAGAGCGTGCCGATTAAACAGAATGTGTCACCAAAAGCTCCTCTACACCACTGGGAACAACCTAGCGGCCCCTGGCAACGAATTCATATAGATTTTGCAGGACCTGTTCTAGGACACCAACTTCTAATAGTCGTAGATGCATTCACAAAGTGGGTTGAAGTTTTCCCCACAAAGACCATAACTAGTGCATGGTACATTGCTAAGTTTAGGGAGTTATTTTGCATATTTGGCACACCGTACACACTGGTAACAGACAACGCACGCCAGTTTGTATCCCAAGAATTTAAAACCTACCTTACCAGCTGTGGAGTAACACATTATTTTTTGGTGAAATAAATAAACTATAAATGGAGGGGGAGAGGGGCAACCTTACGGATAAGCTCCTTGTGCTTAAAACTCGGCTTAGACGTACACCAAACCAGAATGGAAATACCCCCTATGAACCTATGAGGGGTGTAACGGAGGTCCAAAGTTTTTATGGGGAAACACGATTAGTTTGACTATTTTATTCGAAACATCACAGGAGTACTCCTGAGTGTTTCAGGTTTTTTTCAGAATTTAACCCCTAAACGGGGGAAATGGGGAGACAAAGTATGTAAATCAACATGGGTATCGTTTGTATGGTTTATCGGGTCGCAGATCACGAAAACAACAACGACTTTAAAATCCAACGTGGTGGTCGTGAAATACTATCATCCTCTGTTGGGGTGCGAAGGGGTTGAAATGTATAAATTGTAAGACCACTCGTTAATAAGTAATGATATTGGTTCACTGATTAATGTTTTGTTACTCAAATTACGCTTTACCTTAATTCATATTTTATAAATGCTGTCTTACATAAATAATTATATTGTTTAGAAAATTATTCAGATTAATGTATTTAACTTACTAAGGTTAAGCAGTACATAAATTATAACGACCGTCAACAGATGGCGCTTGATGCTCCGTACTGCTTTACCATAATACATAGTTTTGTATCGTACCAGAAATGCTAGTCAGTTATCGTTCAGCTTTCAAGTAGGGTTGGGTCGTTACGTGATTTTCGCGAAACGTAACGTAACTAGTGACTTCGAGGACGTCACTGGTTTTGAAAACTAGTGATTTTAATAACTAGTTATTTTTCAAATTCTATTTGGTGATTTCGTTTCGCAAATAACTGTAATACTTCGAGTATTACAGTTATTTGCGAAACGAAAATATAAATGGTTACCTACGGAATACGTAACATATTAAGTTTTTGGACCGAATAAGTTTTGTAGTTACATATCGTCGCTCGGCATCCAATACACCGATTGTGACATTTTTTACGAAAATCAGATTTTTGTTTTATTTCATTCTACATGTTCAAATACGTGATCCTGCATTTAAAAATATTTTTTGTCAAAAATGACACATTCGCGGTATTGGATGCCGAGCGACGATATGCAATTACTTTATTTAACGTAATACTAAAGTTATTACGCGCGAAAGAAACAACATGCGTCGCAACATACTTTTGTTTCGTTTCACTCTTTTCATTCGATCACTGCATTGTGATGTAACTAGTTACAAAAATCACGTGTTTATGTGTGACTCGAAACTAGTTATTCGATTACATGTCCCGTAACCAGTTATTGTAAGTAGTGACGTTAAATAACGCCCATGCCTACTTTCAAGTGTAAAGTGCTCCAAGTGTAAGTATTTAAACATATTTGATTATTATACATTGAGTGTTTTATTTGAAACAGTAAGTCCAACAAATCAGAAGCGGGATTGGTAAGTTTCGTTTTTTTACTTACTTTATTTCGCCCATAGTTTTTTTTTTAAATTGATATTTATGTGGACTAGATAAGGAAATCTTTCTTTTAGTAAAAGTATAGAGATTTAATACTCTTGAAAATAATTAACAAATTGATTCTTCTTGTAAGTTTTGTTCGTTGCGGGCCCGTTCTATTTCAGTATTAAGGACGATAAGTAAAACACAGTAAAGTTAAATTGTATTTTATTTCATAGCACAAAGGATTATATTATTTTCCTTTTTCTGAATTATATTGTTCATATTATTGTTTGAAACCCATGTGGGTTACACATGGATAAATATATTATTGATACAGTATTTTGTCGCCAAATACCTTAAACAGGCCTTAGTCAACGGCATTCCTAAAGAGTACTTTATAAGTTTTGTGCTTCAGCAACTCTAATTTTAAAGATAAAGATCATTTATTTGTCCAAAACATGAGTATACACACACATGGCATGCAAGATGTTACAATTAAATTATATCACAGTCATGTTTTGACTTAACGGCGTACAAATATAAGTAGGTAGGTTATTACATTTAATCAATTAATTATAAACTTATTCATTATTATTAACAGTCCAAGGCCACATCGTTTGACCTCTCGCGTCCGGCCCTGATTCGGGCCATGCTACGGAGCGAGAGGAAATTGGAGGCCGTCACCTCCTTCTGCAAAGCAGTAATGCTCGCGAAGGAGGAGACGGAGCGCGTGAGGGAGAGGCAAATTTCGCACTTTCGCGCCCCTAACCGCCGCAGGAGGAGACGCCCTGGGCGTCGAGAATTACAGGAAGATTTCCAGCCACCGTAGGCGCGGGCTTGCGGACGGTGAGCAATGGGTAGCTCGCCGTCCGATAAGGACCAAGCTCGGGTCGACGGCGCGTTGTGTTCCACGCGCGCCTCGAAGAGATGTCAGCAGAATTGACGGGGTCCGCTAGGGCCAGTGCCTGCCGGGGGTTCGAAGAAAACCGATAGGGAAATCGTGGCCCCCCTGGCAACACGGCAACTGAAGGAACACGGGTGGGTTTTAGTCAGTAAGAGTCTGACACGCCCTCCCACTTCGCCCAGAGCGGGAGAAGTTATTTGATGATTTCCCACCCAAAAAAAAAAGGCCACATCATTGATCGCGACCGCTACCACCTCCGCGAACTTGACCGCTCGCTCCGAATTGGAGCCGCCAGTGGCGTCCGGCTTACCACCATGGTGGTCCGGCTTGTTCTTGGCCCGCTCCCGGACAAGACGGGCCATTTTGGCGACCGGGTTGGTGGCGACCACTCCACCTTGAGCACGTTTCGCGACGTTAGCCCGCACCTTCGCGCCCATAAGTGAGGCGGTTACCACTGCCGTCTCCTCCATTGAGGTCTCGGATGACGAGTCCTCGGGGTCACTCCCCGCATCGATTCACGGCATATCAGGCCGCTTGAAGCGACCCCGATTGCCCCACGCTGGCCTTGAAGCGAAGGCTGCACCCGCAACCGCTAGTCCTCGGCCTCTCCTCACAGTCGGCACTTTCGCAATCGGGAGGCTTTCCTCGCTCGAGGATTGCCCCGCCGATCTTGCGCGCTCCGACCCGCGCGAACGTTTGCCCCAAAATTTGGAGCACCCACGTCCCATGTCCCGGTCGGACATACTTTGGTCCCCTGAGGGATTGGAGCCTCCTCGGCTCTTGTTGCCGTCGCCGGCAAGCGGTTCCTTCTCCGCCACTAAAGGCACTTTAACGTCTTTTGTGTTTGTTGTTTTATTATTAATTTCTTCCATTTTTTTCCCACGAGTAATAAAGGAATATATGTCCACCTAGGCAGAGCCTTTTACCTAGGTAAGCCTATATACTGTAGAGGTCGGCAGGTATCTACAGGGGAAGCGCTAATGACTGGTCCCCCACCAGCCACTTATCCTCTCGCCGCGCTTCAGAACTTAGGATTAGATGGTTTTTTATCTTGAGGTGTCCTTCCTCTGGGCCGGGCGGTTAAGCCAAGCCCCCGGCGGCGGCATTACACATGCCTCCGTTCGCTGTATAGATAACCTGGCTCAGCGAACCCATCGAAAGTTCACCCTCAAGATCGCTCTTGAGGGGAAACGACAGCCGCTTTGGTGCGCCTGCACCGCAGCGGCTGGGTCGCGTTCAGTGTCGATCGACGAACGTCGATCGATCAGGAGCGACCCGCCTCCCTCGTTCCTCCACTGTGCCTTCTGCAAATCATAGGGACACATGGAAGAACGTCGAGGAGCATGCTGCTTCCCCGCCCGCAGAAATTCGCCACAAACAATACGCTCTCCGAAAAACTCCCAAACCTTTTCCGAAGAGTATATTGTTCATGCCCAGGGTGCACCGGCCCGACAACTGCTCTTCCCCTCAAACCTATACATAAGGGACCAGCAGATATCAGGCACACGAGGAGGTTTTCTGTGCGCACCCCTCTTTAAGATACTGAATTCTGCTTCAATGACCAAAGTTTGATTTGCCAAAATGAGACAATATGCTTTTGATTTTTACGAAGAAGAGTTATATCTTTCTCGTATTGTTCCGTGAATCGAGCGTTCAATACGCCGAAGAGGCAGTTTGCTATGTAACCGACACCGTCCATATGACCTCGCCGCCACCTGTTCGCTTGCTTTGCAAAATACTGACTGAGTAACATATGATTATTGTAATCGAGTTCATTGTACCCGTGACGTAATTGCAATAATATTATGTCACAACAACGTGTTTTTCTTTGTTTGTGCTGCATGTTTGTTCCAGCAACATTATACTTTTGTTAAGTGTGGTAATTACTTCCCAATATGGATTTAAATCATAGTATATGATTAGTTTCCAGTCGTCCCGTATGATCTGCATGTTTGTTAGTTTGTCGAAATATTTTGATTATTTCTGAATTATGTGACGTTAAGTGTGCATTGGGAAGTTGTAATGATACTAAAAAATAGCATGATTTCTGCTACCACTGACGCTAAATATTATAACGAGTGCCTACTTTCCTTGTTTCAGACTGCTTATGTCTATTAGAATCTCTCAAACCCGCAGTATTTGCTTGTTTGATTTGCGAGGATTCATTGTTAACTGGGAGTTCTGATAATTTTGTGATAGGACGTTTCAGTGTTCCGTTTTTTATTTTTACTGTAACCACGCGAACATGACCGTCGGAACCGGGATGTAGTTTGATTACTCTGCCCATCAGCCATTTTCCCGGCGGAAGATTGTCATCATGAATCATGACAATATCATTTATATTGAGGTTTCTTTTAGCTTGTCTCCACTTACTTCTTTCTGTGATTTGTATTAGGTACTCATTCCTCTATCTTTTCCAGATATCCTGTACAATTTTTTGTGTCAACTGCCATCGGGTTCTTAAATCCGTTTCAGTCTCGTGTATAATAACTTTTGATCCACCTGTTAGGAAGTGAGCAGGCGTTAAAAAATCCACTTCGTCTGGATCTTCTCATATAGCACTTACTCGAGTAATTTTCATTAGAACAATGAACAATTATCGATATCCATATCTCACCGCTGCGCACCACTAATGCTTCGTTTTGACATTGCAAAAATATTTCACAATTAAATATATGTGAAAATCCTTAAATGTTAAATGTGATTTTTTACTTACCGGTGCGATGGTAGGACACGCCACTTGTCTTAAGGTTTGTTGTAATTGTCATATTTTTGCAAATAAGCACGGAACAATTCGGCATTTTGTAAAAAATACTAAGTTACACTACACGTTTCGATGCAAACATACGACTAAACGGTGCTTACCGCCGCCGTCTGGCGCATATAGGGTCAGTTTGACGCATGCAGGCGACATGTACCACGCCTCCAAGCCATATCCCTCGATATCCGTGGTTTAGCTAGTCGAGTGGATATTATCAAGCATATTACATCGTCATACGTGCATATTTGAAGAGCTTATCAACGGCTTTGCATTTGCGGATGAATTCTTAATTTGGGGAATCTGTTTTTTTTATAACTATTACAACAAACCGAGCAGAATAATTTTAACATTATTATCTCGTGAGTATGTACGAGTATGTGAGTTTTGTCGTAACGTACACATTACTACATGCAAGTTCGTAGGTACGAGGGAGAATCAATCTTGCTGAGTACACAAATATCTGCGGAAAGCACCGCCACGCGCCGCCGCGCCTTGTCAGTAGAGAAACATGCGCACGTTGCGACTCACACGATCATAATGCTCGGCAGCAGGTGCAGGGACGGCAACGAGGCGGAGGGACGGCACTTGTACAATGTAAAGACTTGATGCACTCCGCTCGAGCCGCATCCGGCGCTGGCTCACACGCGCATCGTTAGTATGCACGACTCCACTGACAAGCAGTTAGGAGGCTGAGAGTGACAGCATTTAATAGTTTCCGTAGTTTTAGTGCCTTCCTAGTGCGTGAGATGGTCGCGCGTCGCAGAGTGGCGCGAGGTGGCGCATTTGTGATGGACGGCTGGTTCCGCCGGCTATTCGTCGCCGTCGTTATTTAGGCTGGGAATACACGTCAGATTTTGATTCCGATTGTCTGATCAGACTATCTGATCGTATTTACTCGATACACATCCGATTTTTGCGTCAGACTTTTTCTGAACTCAGTCGTTCCCGAGCTATCATACCGAGTGCTTGCGTACGGAGCACAAAAAAAAGATGGACGACGAATAACTGTTACTTATTGCAAATTTGCTCGTGTTGATGCGAAAGAAGAATTCCCACGACAATTTTTTTTTTGTCTTTTGTGGTACTCTTCACTGCCCGAATCTCACAGACAAACACGTTTTTAACGGCTACAATAAGCCGTTCAATATCGTAATTTTCGGCCATTGTTCGAATCACACCGATGCATCTGTTCAATGTCAACGCTAGAATCAACTGGCAAGTCGTAGGGAATCGGACGTCTATTTTGACTCCGTCCAGAAGTATGCAGACCGCGTCTTCAGACAATCGGACCGACAGTAAAATTGTAAACGCCTCGCGCCAGTTTCCAACTCGGACGTCCGATCGGATTGTTTGACGAAAACCATACGAGCGTACTGTTACCTACTAGCATATTAATTTTTCATTTCATGTCTCCTCGCCTGCCATGACATTATGTGGTGGTGACAAAAAAATTCTGGCTACGTGGCGGTGTCGGCTACCACGGGGTGTCTCACAGTGCCACTGAATGCGTTCGCTAAATGTTATTAATTTGCTTCAACTTGCTTTGCAATACGGCCACCGTTCCGACTTAATCTGAAATTTCATGAGTAGAAAATAAATCCGTTTTGTTGTAGAAAAACTTAATGTTTCTAGAGTTTTAAGTTAAATTGCTCAAGTTGTAATTTGAATGTAGTCGTAAAGCTGAACAAGAACAAATAAAAACACGCAACTTTGTGCTGAGCTCCGCGTCAGGAATAACTCGTACTTGATTCAAACTCTGACTTTTTCTACTGCCTTGAGACTTGAGACTTAACGGAACTTAGAATTCTTGGTATCTTCAAAGATGTACCTACCTATTCTACGTGAAAGGACATACATTTTTACAGGACATTCACATGAATGTGTTACAAAAATATTTGCATCCAACGCACAAAATATTTTATTTCAACAAAATTCACACATAATACTACATACATACTTTTTCCTTTCGTTCATACCGGCTTACATCGATCCCAAGCGACTTACCTATCTATCATTTCGAGTTTCAGGAAAAAAATTGTACTCCTGAATTTGATGCTGAAATTCTATTCAATTAATTAATTATTATATTCAATGCATGTGGTTAAAATATGTGCCTAGTAATATATAAAAAGATTAGAATCTTTTTTAAATCTAAGTTCTAATTTATGAAATCTTTTTAATGCTAAATATAATGAATCTCCTAAAGCTTGATTGATTGAATCTAATGGTAATTTCAGTGGCAAGATTACTTGAATTTTATTATTTTTAGTATTTTGTTCAACATTTTCACAAAATATCTTTTCACACAAGTCATGCTCAGAATGTGTCTCTGGAACTTCAGGTTTCTGGAACACTTTCACGCTTCCAAAACTCAGCAATAGATTTATTTAAATTAGAATCACATTTTTTGCAAAATAAAGTAACAACTGGTTGTGTGTGTTGTGTAGGTGTGTTACCTGCAATTACATAACCAAGTCTTGTATTTAATATTGGGGCTTTAGATGTGACACTGCCATCAGCTGCCTCCGAGCTAGACAGAAGAACTTGAGGCACAGGCGGCAGCAGGATCTAGAAAAATACGTCAGCACCTAATAGAATGTGTATGTTACTTGGCTCATTGAACTTCTTGTCAGCTAACATAATTTTGGGAGGTAAAACTAAATGATTTAAGTCAAACTTTCTTTGTGGTAACTTTGAAGTTATTTTGTCCAATAAGTAACATGTGACTGAAATTTTATAATTCTGAGTGAGGGACTGTACTTCCAAATTTACCTTTTCCTTTAATTTATTTAAAATATTGCTTATACCGTTATCCGGAGTGTTGGCTGTATCAATTTGTAATTTTAATAGATTTGAGAGTTCTCTAGTCACAAACGATGCTTGTGAACCAGTATCTAGAAGAGCCTTGACATGAACCTCAGTACCATTGCTCGCTAATAGTTTTACCTGTGCTGTAGGCAACAGTACTTGCTCGGAGGCAACCTCGGACATCAATGTTACTGGAGACGATGCTTTATCTTCGTGGAGCAATGAGTTGTGCCCTTTTTTGCAGACATCACATTTAAAGTTATATCTGCATTTTTTACTATGATTATTTAAACAAATTTCACATATTTTGTCAGACGTAGCGAACTTGATTCGTTTAAATTGTGGACAAGAAGTTTGTGGTTGGACTTACAGAGCAAGCAGCTTCTTGTTCCTACCCTGTCTGCAGCAGCACCTGCATCTGGCTTAATTTTCTTTACAGCTGCAACATGAGCCACCTTCAATGTTGGCTGGGATCTCTCCGGTGGCCGCTCTGCATTCTGAAGTGCAAGTGCACGCTTATCTAGAAAATCAATAAGATGCGCGACCGTGGGATCTCGTACTCGTTTGATCAAGCGTCGACTAAGATGCAAACGCAAGCCGGTTACCCACTGACGGTGTGTTGTTTTGGCGGTAGTAACTCAAGTCCCGTGGCGCGACACGTGACCCCGCAGGTCTCGTGAGCCGCACGCGCCGCTGCACCGCGGCCGGATTGCGCCGAGCGCGACACACCGCGCCGCGCGGCCGTCGCCCTGCTCGATGGCTCACAGACAGCACAGTACGTCATCACGCTTATAAACGCAATATGGAAATGCAACGGTACTTTTTAGATTGTGAACACGCGCGCAGGCGACGCGAGGGTGAGGGTGTGAGCGGGACTAAACACTTGTATTTATCCTCGTGTAGTAATAATATGTTATAGTCAGGTATCTGCATTATTTATGCACGTATGGTGATGCCTGCGGATTAATTTTTATGTTTTTAATAATATTTACCTATTCTTATAATTCGTTGTATAGTTAAACACTGTTTATTTTATTTTGTTACATATTTAATAGAAAAATCACTGAACCTGACTTGATTTCCGTACATCTATTTTTCGGGTGACCACTGAAAATCAGCGCTGTGCTGTGGGTCCCCCATAGCACTGCATCATGCTGAGTGGAAGCCTTCTTGTCACAGTCATGTCGTGCAGCTGCCGCCTCAGTAATTTCTGTTCTATGCTCGTGATTTGTTATGTAGGTACTTTGTGTTGTTCTCTGATTACTCTTGTGTTTTATGTATGCACGTGTTTCTGTGACAAATAAACCTATTTTTCTTTCTTTCTTTCTTACTCGAGCCAATTGGAATTCCCTACTGCATAATAAGTTTAACTTTCTGGTCAGAATGCAAAGTACTATTGGATCCCATTGTGGAACTGAGTGACCTAGGTTTTTTGAGGCAGTCAATTGTTGCTTTACAACTGATACAAAATTTCTTAAGTTACTCGCCGTTGACTTACTTATAGGTACAATATCTAACAAAATGTGTATTATTATGTTCATTTGTAATCAAATCATTTTCATCATATCTATCAAATATAATTTGCCTGGCCTCATGGTAACTCTCAGTGAGATTTTTAACCAGATCGTGAGGTTCCTATTGTAGAAAATTTTGTAAATAGAAAAACTTTTGCACGTCATCTAAATTATGATTGTTATGTATGAGTGAATCGAAGAGTTGTAAACGGCTTGAACTCGGAGTACTTACCAGAGTACATTGGTACATTTATGGGAGGTAACTTTGTATTGAAATTTTTCGTAACACACTCCTTTTTACAATCGTGTTCACATTCAATTTTGTTTAACAACTCCCTAATGATGGTGAGCGTTTTGATGTAATTTTCTTCTACATCATCGTCGGCGTCGAGGTCGGGTTCTATGGCGCATATCTTCAACGAGAATTCTTCATATTTCTTCCTTTAGGATT
This sequence comes from Agrochola lychnidis, assembly GCA_963680765.1. Taxonomy (NCBI): domain Eukaryota; kingdom Metazoa; phylum Arthropoda; class Insecta; order Lepidoptera; family Noctuidae; genus Agrochola; species Agrochola lychnidis. The sequence goes on along the minus strand of OY796866.1, from coordinate 311,714 downwards.
AACGCCTGTTTAGAGAACTCCTTGTATTCCTCTTTGTCTTCGAACATGTTTCCAATTTTCGTTATCGAACCTTTGATGGACGCTCGCTTCCTGACGAGCGCTTTGATTTGGTCGACTTCCATTGTTGAAAAGCTGTAAACTTGTTTTGCACACTGTAAACTTGCCACTACAATAATTTGTTTCGGCTGTAACTCGGATTTAAAATAAAAATAATTTTATTTTAATATTTAATGTTACACAAGTGCTTAGTTCTATTACAAGTTTGGAAAGACATCTAATACAGTGAAGTCGTTGCTTATATAGTTTAAGATAACATGGAATCCTCGTGGGGGTGGTATCTGAGTGGCGATACCGGAGTACTTTTGGGATGACTCGTCGATGATAACAGATTGGCGCGTTTGCTTGATGACAGGATGTCATAATCTTCATTTAGTTGAGGTATGCCGATAGCTGAATAGTTATATGGTGACTCTGGCTTTACGATAGTAGTATGACGTGGTTGTTCGGTGACGGGGTGTCCTTATCTCCATCTTGTTGGGGTATGTCGTCATCTGGTGTTGTGTTGATAGGGTCGTGATATTTACAGCTCCCTCCCAATCTCGAGTATATTCGTCTGGCTTGACGGATTACGCAGGTGATGATGAAGACAGATATCACGCTAGAAAGTATATAGAGTCCTATTTTGACCTGGGACGCTTGAGTTGTAATAAGTTGGTGCTTTCGTAGAGCTTCTATTTGTTTGATTACGTCATCTTCGTTTGTGGTCATCGCAATAGGGTAGTCGTTCATTGTTTCTGTTTCAAGTCCTTGGTAGATTTTGATTGCAGTTTTTTCTTCCTTTGTGAAACATTCGGTGTTATCCTCAATGTAAGATCCTTTCAGGACCATTTTTCTTCTGTTGCACTTATCATTGATTGGGGTTTCTTCGAGATTCCATCTATAGTAGAGGTTGTCTTTGATCTTTCTGGAATAAACTATAGGACAGAATATTAATAATTCCTCACAGGCGCTTTGCTGACGCAGGATACTGTTGCGAACGCATTCCTTGGGTACTCGAGTGTTACAGATGCTCTGCTTGCAATCAGTCGCTTCGTACACCTGATCATCTCTTACAAGATATTGGCCAGACATAAGGTTAGGGATAGTGCAATGAGTTTTATTCATATTTATTATAGGAAGGATTTGTTCTAGATTATAGGTATTTTGGGATATGATTGGTATGGGTAATTGGAAGAACATTATGTTTGATTGTAGTGTTACATGTGGTTTGATTTGAGCTTCTAACTTGAGTACATTTCTTAATATGTTTATTTCTTTAGGTATTCTGTCTATACTCTCTGTAAGATGTACTTGATCTATAATTGAAGGGTGAAGTATATCGTGTTGGGCGAATACATAAGCTTCATTGAGACTGTTACATATGTCGGTTAAGCTTTGATAACTAAACAGTAGTTCAGATATTACGTTATGTTCCATATTATTTTTCAAATATTCATCTGTCAAATCATTTATTTGAGCTGAGAGATTACTAATCTTTTTATTTAATCCTTCTAGCACATCGGTGGTTAGACTAAATTTGTTTTCTATATTTATTAAGTCGTTATTATCAAGATTACCTGAGATGGCTTTTATTATAGAACCTAGTCCGTCGATCAATCCTCTTTTGTTCCTAACGGGTGTTTGAATATGGGAAATACAATTATAAAGATTATTTTCTAAAAATTCTAACCTATGTTTTTCTATCTTACTTCCTATAGCTAGGGAATATAGTGTTCTTATCTTATAATATTCGTTATATAAAGGTTGGAGATTTATTGGATGGATCAGGGACCATTCGTCTTCTTGGATCCATGCCTTTCCTTTTGATATCGTTATAATTCTTCCGCTGAGTTGAGTGATCTCGCACCAGCATCTGGAAGGCGTATTTGGCTTATATGAACTTGGCGATCTTTATGCGCATGAAAATATATGATTTTATTCCTAGGTTGTATTTGTTTTATAAGGTAAGGTCCTAGGAAGGCGTTTTTATTCTTACTCCTATCGTGTCGTTTCTTATAGAACCGTGTACCTATTTGTAGTTCGGGTAAGGTAGGTGTTCTCATTTTATTTGCTTGTAGTAAGGATTTATCTTTAGATTTTTGGATTTTATTTTTTATTTGGTTAAGGTAATCGCATGTTACTACATTTTCTAGGGGTAAGTTTATTTCTCGCAAGAAGTGCAGTTCGTTCGGAGTTTTGTTAGTAGTGCTATGTATTGTAGAGTTATAGGCGAGCATTACTAGTGGTATATCTAACTGTTGGTTAACTTCTTTTTGCGTGCGTAATTTTTCAATTAATGTGGAATGTAATCGCTCTATATCACCGTGTGAAGTATGGTGTTGAGGTGTAGGAGTGTATTGTTCGATTCTTAATGTTTTTAGGTATTGTTTAATAGCTTCACTAATAAATACTGGGTCGTTGTCTAAAGATATTGTTTTAGGTGTACCTATTAGACTGAATATTTTGGTTAGTTCATCAATGATTTTAAGGGACGTATACTCGGTTAGGGGTACCATAAAAGCCCACTTAGAGAAGAGGTCTATACCAGTTAGGTATTTTTCCTTTTCATAGCTTAATGTGTCGAGTTGCCATTTTTCCATAGGTTTGCTAAGTGTAGGTGTTTGTTCCATTAAAGGTTTAATTGGTTTTCGGTCATATTTTACTCGGTTACATATAGTGCAGTTTTTTAGGTATTTTGCAGTTTCCTGCTTAATGTTTTCGATATAGTATTCTTTTGAGATTTCTTTTATTAGCGCGGGGTTCGCTACATGTCGTTGAAGAAATTCGTGCGTTTGTCGAATGACTTTAGTGATTTCTTCGGGATCTGTTATTTCTTTTCGTAATCCCGTAAACCATATTATTTCGATGTTTTTGTTAAAGTTTTTTCTATATATTTCGGATAGTTGGTTACAAAAAGGTTTGTCGTTACATATCAGTGCATATCTTTTTTGTCCGCAGTGTTCAATAATGAACTTTTTGAATTCATCTGGGTTATCTACGTTAACCGTATAGTCGTATGCTTTGTTAGGTTTTTGTATCATTGTTACCTGGTATGCAGCTTTAGAGATATAGATTCTATTCATACGTCGCGGCGGATGTTCGTTTTTAATGGCAAAGCCGGTATCTGAGTCATCGTGGTTACTGTGTATTGTGGCGCAATCAGATTGAACTTCAGACATCAAGTTCAGTTCTATACGTGATAGTGCGTCTGCTACGTGATTGGTTGCTCCCTTTCGATGCCTCATTTCATAGTCGTACTCTTGTATCTTTAGTCTCCATCGGTAGAGTTTAGTGTTAGGTTCTTTAAGTTTGGCTATCCATACGAGTGGTTGGTGGTCGGTTTCTAATATGAACCTTCGTCCATAGACGTAGGGACGAAATTGAGTTAGTGCGAATAGTATTCCTAATAATTCTCGTTCGGTAGTGTTATATTTTTGTTCGGCTTCGTTTAGTGTTCGAGAGGCGTACGCAATCGGGTGGTTTTCTTGTGAGATAACAGCTCCCAATGCGATGTCACTAGCATCTGTGGTGATAGTGAATTGTTTATCAAAGTCCGGGTACGATAGTACTGGCGGGTTGATAATGAGTTCTTTGGCGCGTTCGAAGGCTTGTTTAAATTTCTCGTCGTGTATTATCTTTTTAGACTTTTTTGTGCATTCCGTAATGGGTTTAACTATTTTTGAAAGATTAGGTATGAATTTACGATAGTATGACATTAGACCGAGAAAGGATTTGATTTCTTTCACTGTCTTTGGAATGGGAAATTTTTTAATTGCTTTTATTTTTTCAGGGCATGGCTGTAGGCCATCGCTGGTCAAGATATGACCTAAGAATTTTACGGAGGTTTGGAAGAATTTACATTTATCTCTATTTAGTCGGAGATTGTATCGTTTTAGTGTGTCGAATACTTCTTGTAATCTCTTGTGATGCTCCTGTTTGTTTGGGGCAAACACGATGACGTCATCGAGGTATACAAGACAGTGTCCTTGTTCTAGATGGGGTCGCAATACATTATTCATTATTCGCTGAAAGGTGGCTGGCGCAGTTTTAAGGCCAAACGGCATACGGGTATATTCGTAGTGTCCGTCAGGGGTTGAAAACGCTGTTAGGGGAATTGAATCGGGGTGCATTTCAATTTGATGGTAACCTGCCGTTAGGTCCATGGTGGAAAAGTACTTGGAACCGTTCAACTTAGAGAAGATGTCTTCTATGTTAGGCAGAGGGAATTTATCGTCTCGAGTTTGTTCGTTTAGTTTTCGATAGTCTATTACTAAACGCCATTTCTTTGATTGACCTTCAGCGGTATGTTTTTCTACTAGATGTACGGGGCTTGACCATGGTGAGTCTGAGTGTTTTATGATACCGTTTTGCAACATTTCTTTTATTTGTTTAGATACTTCTTTTCTTTGGATTTCTGGGAGTCTATATGCTCGTTGATATATAGGCTCTTCGCGTAATAAAGTGATTTTATGTTGGACTATATTAAATGAAGTGCTAGAAGCGTTATCGGCGAATAATTCTTGATTACTACTGATTATTTCATCTAGTGTTAATTGTGTTTCAGTGTAAAATAATGGTATTAGTCGTTCAGGAGTTGTTAATTGATTTTCTCCTGGATTAATAGATATTTTCAATGCTGACATGGCATTCCATCCTAAAAGGTAGTCGTATTTATGGGAAAAGTCAAACATATAAAATTCTATGGGTTGGCTACAGTTCCCAAAGATTTGTTTCATAGGTGGGACAATGATTTTACCTACGTGATGTGTAGTGTGATGAGAGGTTTGCACGGCGAATGATTCGTCTAGATATTGTGCAAGTCCTTGATCTATGTATTCTTTAGCGAGGTGCGGTCGAATAAAAGATCGTGTGCTTCCTGTATCTAGTAACATTTTTTCGTTAAATTCTGACAAGTTAATGTAAGGTAACTGTGGAGTTTTATCGTGATGGTAATGTATTATGTGGGTGTGTCTTGAATAAGGGTCGAGGGAAAATCCTCAGTTATTTCGTTATCTTGATCATTATCGTAATGATTTTGGAAGTACAGCCCTTCACAATGACGCATGTATTCGTCATAATTTGATGTGTCTGGCTGATTGTTATTTTCTTGTTGGTCTTCCTCGATATTAAACAAAGTGTCGCGTGATGGTTTTGACAAAGGTCTTGCGCTTACTGTGCGCATAGTAACATCTTCGTTTTGTCTTTGTTGATTTTGGGGGTTTATCGATCGCTGAAAGTTATTATTAAATTGTTTTTGTCTCATAGTAAATGGTGATGGAGGGTACGTGTGTCGATTTGGTTGATTGTTATTATTTGGTACCCAACGCGGAACAAAGGGTACATAAGGTTGCCTTTGTTGATTAAAGTTTGGTGGCTGTCTAAAGTTATTATATTCCGGTTTAGTTTGAGTTGTTAGCGGATAACTTGGTTTCTGTGTGTATGTGGGACGTTTATCATTTTTATTTTTTATTATTTGATATCCTTCCCTGTCGAGTCGTCTAGCTTTCTCGCATGTTAGTTCGTACGATTCTAACTTACAAATGTCTTCGTACGCAGATGGCATGTACTTGAGGAGTGTTAGTTTTGCTATGGGCTCAAGAAATATCTTTGCTCCCGTGACAATACTTTCTCCTTCACAGATTAGTTCGTTAATCTCGTGAATAAAAGGTATAAGTCTAGTTTGGTTAGGTTGTACGTTTTGTATTTCTATGACTATATCTTCTATTTTTATATCCCATCTCCCGAAACGTTGCAACAAAAGAGTTTTGATACTGGACCAAGTGAAGTCATGAGTGCCTCGATAGACCGCGTTTGCTGCGTCTCCGGCTAATCTTGACAATACTAAATTGATTTTAGTGGTCTCATCACATGTTGTTGACGTTATAAATCTCTCACAAGCCCTAATAAAACCGTTTAGATCTCGTTCACTACTGTCACCTTTAAATATTGGGATTGGAATGTGTCGGGTTTCTATGGTGTTAGAGCTAGGTTGATTTGGGATACTCATCGTGGGTGATTTAATGAGGGGCTTTCCTGATGGGGTAAGGGCCAGTTTGTATCTTGTAATAAATAGCAAGTGTACTCACGTGCTGATGCAAGTTAACATCAGTATCTTCGTCCAATTCATCGAATATCTTTGGAGTCGAGTGTAGTCGTACGTCCGCTTGATCTCGATGAGCTTCGTGCTGCTACGTATAGTGCAGTGTCTTCGTTTGGCTGAAGTACTCTGCGTTTATCGTTGTGCAGGCGAAGTCTTGTCATCAACGCATTTGTAGGTTCTGAAGGCACGTTTGATACTGTAAATACAGGAGTTTATAGTTCAAAATTGCCCACCACAATGGGCGCCAGTTAATGGCGTTAGAGTCGGATTTAAAATAAAAATAATTTTATTTTAATATTTAATGTTACACAAGTGCTTAGTTCTATTACAAGTTTGGAAAGACATCTAATACAGTGAAGTCGTTGCTTATATAGTTTAAGATAACATGGAATCCTCGTGGGGGTGGTATCTGAGTGGCGATACCGGAGTACTTTCGGGATGACTCGTCGATGATAACAGATTGGCGCGTTTGCTTGATGACAGGATGTCATAATCTTCATTTAGTTGAGGTATGCCGATAGCTGAATAGTTATATGGTGACTCTGGCTTTACGATAGTAGTATGACGTGGTTGTTCGGTGACGGGGTGTCCTTATCTCCATCTTGTTGGGGTATGTCGTCATCTGGTGTTGTGTTGATAGGGTCGTGATATTTACACGCGCAGGCGACGCGAGGGTGAGGGTGTGAGCGGGACTAAACACTTGTATTTATCCTCGTGTAGTAATAATATGTTATAGTCAGGTATCTGCATTATTTATGCACGTATGGTGATGCCTGCGGATTAATTTTTATGTTTTTAATAATATTTACCTATTCTTATAATTCGTTGTATAGTTAAACACTGTTTATTTTATTTTGTTACATATTTAATAGAAAAATCACTGAACCTGACTTGATTTCCGTACATCTATTTTTCGGGTGACCACTGAAAATCAGCGCTGTGCTGTGGGTCCCCCATAGCACTGCATCATGCTGAGTGGAAGCCTTCTTGTCACAGTCATGTCGTGCAGCTGCCGCCTCAGTAATTTCTGTTCTATGCTCGTGATTTGTTATGTAGGTACTTTGTGTTGTTCTCTGATTACTCTTGTGTTTTATGTATGCACGTGTTTCTGTGACAAATAAACCTATTTTTCTTTCTTTCTTTCTTACTCGAGCCAATTGGAATTCCCTACTGCATAATAAGTTTAACTTTCTGGTCAGAATGCAAAGTACTATTGGATCCCATTGTGGAACTGAGTGACCTAGGTTTTTTGAGGCAGTCAATTGTTGCTTTACAACTGATACAAAATTTCTTAAGTTACTCGCCGTTGACTTACTTATAGGTACAATATCTAACAAAATGTGTATTATTATGTTCATTTGTAATCAAATCATTTTCATCATATCTATCAAATATAATTTGCCTGGCCTCATGGTAACTCTCAGTGAGATTTTTAACCAGATCGTGAGGTTCCTATTGTAGAAAATTTTGTAAATAGAAAAACTTTTGCACGTCATCTAAATTATGATTGTTATGTATGAGTGAATCGAAGAGTTGTAAACGGCTTGAACTCGGAGTACTTACCAGAGTACATTGGTACATTTATGGGAGGTAACTTTGTATTGAAATTTTTCGTAACACACTCCTTTTTACAATCGTGTTCACATTCAATTTTGTTTAACAACTCCCTAATGATGGTGAGCGTTTTGATGTAATTTTCTTCTACATCATCGTCGGCGTCGAGGTCGGGTTCTATGGCGCATATCTTCAACGAGAATTCTTCATATTTCTTCCTTTAGGATTAACGCCTGTTTAGAGAACTCCTTGTATTCCTCTTTGTCTTCGAACATGTTTCCAATTTTCGTTATCGAACCTTTGATGGACGCTCGCTTCCTGACGAGCGCTTTGATTTGGTCGACTTCCATTGTTGAAAAGCTGTAAACTTGTTTTGCACACTGTAAACTTGCCACTACAATAATTTGTTTCGGCTGTAACTGAAGTTATCTTGACCGCACAAGAACAAGACAACACGTTTTTCTATAAATCTGAATCTGCCTGCACAAGCAAAAAAAATATGACGGTTGCGACGCGTTGCGATTCGAAAATACTTCCGAGTTCCGTTCGGCAGGCGGTGCGTGGCGTCCGTCGGCGCGTGTGCAGCTCGAGCGCGATGAACTTGCCCGTCGCTGGTTTGGTCACCAGGCTGGCGTGATATCACTTGAGCCAATCAGATGCGTCCTACTTGGCGCGGCAACGAATCTATCTCGGCGTCCCCGGAAGTTTTTTCCTGCTTTCTAGTCGAACCAACATTGGATTTCTTCACAGAATACTCAAACGTGGCGCTCGAACTTTCTGGAGCGTTTTGGACTTGCCCTTAAAGATCGACTTGCCTGTTCCTTTTTTAGTTACGACTGGTGGCGTGGGTTTCTTCTGGAATCTGTTTCCACACGAATTCACTGTACTTTCGCTGACTAATTATTATTGCTGGAAGGACCATGTTGGGGAACTTGTTTAGCTAAGTTTGTAACTTGTTAAGCTTTGTTCATAATTATGTAAGAAACTATTCTAAGCTATTTAAAAGAGTCTGCGCCCAAGCTAAATCTAAATTAATAAGTAACAAAATTAATAATTCTAACAATAAAATAAAAGCTGTGTGGCAGGTAATTAACAAAGAAACTGGAAACACAAAACAGCGAGATCAGAATGAATTGTCATTAAACATTGATAATGTAACCATTTCAGATAAGTTAAAAGTTGCTGAGACACTAGAAAACTTCTTTACGAACATCCCAACAGAGGTTACGAAATCTCTCCCCTCATCATCTATACTAGCTGAGTCTCTTTTAAAAGAACACTTCAGTAGAGAAATTCCAAGTTCTGAATTCAAGCCCATTTCTATTGTCACAATTAAAAAAGCATTTAAAAGTCTTAACATAAAAAACACTGAAGACTTATGGGGGATTTTCGTTAAGGTTCTTGAAGATATCATTGACACAATTGCCCCTGTTCTAACAGGCATATTTAATCAATGTTCAGATAGCGGTACGTTTCCTGATTTAATGAAACATAGTAAAGTAGTACCAATTTTCAAATCGGGTAGTAAGAGTGATCCCTCTAATTATAGACCAATATCTGTGCTACCAGCATTGAGTAAAATATATGAAAAAATCATGCTAGACCAGATGTTGTCACATTTTAATTCTAATGGGATTTTACATAGCCACCAGTTTGGTTTCACGAAAGGTAGGTCGACGACTGACGCAGGAGTAAAACTCATCAGTTACTTTTTGAAATCCTGGGAGAAGTCCCAGGATGCAATTGGCATTTTCTGTGACCTCTCAAAAGCGTTTGACTGCGTTGACCACAATACACTGATCTGTAAATTACACTACTACGGAATTCGTGGACAAGCTGCTGATCTTGTTCTTTCCTATCTATCAAACAGGCAGCAAAAAGTAAATGTTAATGGGGCGACACTTCTCTTATTTTTAAAATAGACAGGAAAGATACAGATGTATTACATGTCAACGATAGTCTGGCTGTACTTTCAAAATGGTTCGCAGCTAATAATCTTTTACTTATTTTATTTTATTTTATTTATTAAGGGATAATAAACAACTACAACATATAATAATACTAAGGGTTAACATAACTTTTTGGTGACAATGTTGCAGTCCACTGCATTATCCGCAGGTAAAACATACCTATTTAAAATCAGTGGTTGCCACTAGACGAGCATTACCAGAATCAACAAATATTTTTTATTAAATAAATAAGTTACATAAAGCTAGCTATAGCTACATAATCAAATTAGATAAGAAACAATCAAAATATTTTATTTCACATAAACCTACAAGGGCACTTATGAAACGTCAGAAGCTAGGTGCACGGTTCCAATTGGTCGCTTCCTATAAGCCGGCAAGAAACTCCACGGTTACTCTTCAAAATAAATTGTTTCAACAATGTTTTCAAATTACAGTGTTAATAGGTATGGGAGGACAGTATAGGCCTATCAACAAGTACCAGGTACTTAGTAAAATAGAAAATGGTCTACAAGTCTACAGCCTACAACGTTCTCACATTCACAAAATCTAAAATAAAAGAATCTGTATAAAAGATAAACAAAATAATAAAAATAAGGACCTATTTAAACCAAATGACATGATTGCCACTACAGCTGTAACAAATCTAATTTGATTTTAAAAAATATAGAAAATTGTAGGTATATAATGTCAAATACTGAAAAGATTATGTCAATGAAGTATGTAAAAAAGTTAAATAAAATAATCATCGTAATTTGGGAGTAGTTAATAGACATTTACATTGTTATGCCGTTAATGAGGTACCAGGGAAGCCACATGTGCAGAAGGAGTTAGTGCCAGACTTCCTTGTCTTCACACCTTGTCTTTGTCTTGCCTTATAATATGCTTTTTTGATAAGGACACGTTTGATGTGGGTTTTGAACTTTCCATCGCTTAGTTCTATAACAGACTTTGGCAACTTGTTATAAAAACGGATACCGTTTATAAGAAATGACTTACTAGTTTTAGTTAATCTAAATTTGGGTATCACAATTTCATGTTTACTACGTGTATTTAAATTATGGATATCGTTCTTATTTTGAAAACTCCTAGGTTTTTGCGAACACACAAAATACTTTCTAAGATATAAAGAGAAGGCTGAGTCAGTATATTAATTTCTTTGAATTTAGTTCTAAGGGACTCACGAGGACTCATTTTGTAGATCACGCGAATTGCCCTCTTCTGTAAAGTGAAAATTGAATCTACGTCAGCTGCCGATCCCCACAGTAAAACGCCATAAGACATAATACTGTGGAAATAAGCAAAGTATACTAACCTAGCTGTGGCTACATCAGTTAACTGCCTTATTTTTCTTACTGCATATGCAGCTGAACTTAATATACCTGAAATGGCTCTAATGTGGGCGCCACATTGCAATCTCGAATCTATCTCTATCTATTCTGGTAAAAAAACTCTTCCTCTCTCCTTAAACATCATCATTACATATAGTTCCTTGCTCTTGTTTCATGTTTATAATTTTATGTATATCTGTTATTTATCTAATATATATATAAATATTTATATAGGTAATTATATGCTTTATGTATCTGTTGTATATGTAAATGGTACACCACTGACTACCTGCAGTATTGTCTCTCCTTTTCCATTTAAATCCATCCAAAAGTTGTCTGTAAAAGATCGCTTTTAGCGATAAGACCGCCCATTGTGTCACCCAATGTAAAATTTCTAAATTAATGACTGTAATTTTTATGGTGTACATAATAAAGAATATTCTATCTATCTAGAGTAATTCCTACAAATACAGTTTCCGTAATAGCATCTAGCTTCTTGCCATCAAGTTTTAAATTGAGACCTACTTAGGGTGCTTTTGGTAATCACCCGCACAATATGTGTACTCAACGAAGTGCATGAGAGAACTGACATTTTTTCGTGCAATCTGAGTGAATTCTACTGTAGTAATTTGTATGAGGAGGCTTTAAGCAAAGTTAGGGACCTTGAAGATGAATTAATTCATGCCAATAGTCATATTATCCGGTTAGAGAAAGAAAAAGAATGTACTCGGGTTAAAGAAACTAACCACTTATACAATGAATTAATAAATACTAATAAATTGTAACCCTCATTCCATAACAACTATTGACCTTACTGAAGATTCCTTGCTGAAACAGAATTATAGTTATAAAGTTAGTCATAAGAAAATTAAAAAATATGCAAAACTGAATAGAATAATAAAAAAATGTAATCAATTTAAGAAACAACAAAAACACTTTTCCAAAAATATTCCACTGAGGAAAGAACGTATTGAATTACTCAATAAATTAAATAATTATCAAATTAAATTAGAAGACAGCAAAAAAATCTATGAAATTGATACACAGCGCTTACAGTCTGACATAAAGTTAAGTAAGTAAGTCGTTTATTTTGCAAATATGGGTACAGTACATGGTGATAAAGAAAACAAATAGATTCAGCCATATTTTACCAATAGGCATGCAAAAGTTATAGTTTGACGCTAAAATAAGATACATTGAAGAGCTTTAAAATCACAACTTATATAGATCACTACCACACAATTTATATATATGTCGGAGATGGTTTTTAATTACAATTGTGGGTAGTCAACAGAGTTTGATATGATTTGTTTTTCTTATGTGATTTTTACTATCAACTATTGTCTAATAAATCGGACATAATTTATTAAGTACTCTGTGTACTCGCTAATTGATTTTGGCTACTTATTTCGATAATTGTAACCAATGGTTTTGTTCAAAACAATTAATGACATGTTACTTTAATTTTTAAATGATTTACGTTATCAATTCACTATTGTTTATTTACGACAATTAGTATTGTATTATTTGATTACTTTATAATGTAAGTGTTATTAGATTTACCACATTTTATCAAGTAAACACGTGACGCACTACCGCGCGTCATCGGACAGAGTTGTCATAGTGGGATTATAAGGTGGGGGCATCGTCTTATAAAAGAGCGTGCACTCTGTAGGCGAGTCAGTCGATCCATAGTATTGGAGTCGATCCATAGTATTGGAGTCGATCCATAGTATTGGAGTCGATCTTCGGATGCGAATCTATAAACAGCCCCTGTTCCCGACAAAACTGTCGGTTTACCTGGTACAGCGCTGCTGTATATTCACATAGCTGTATTGGCTTGCTAATAGCGAGTAATACACTTTGTCATTGTCATTGGGTGGCTTGGCCACTATACGAACTATAAGACCTTAAAAGTCTGTTCGATTATTACTACCTATTTTTGGCCAGGAATGAAACGCGTAACGCAATAATAAATAAACTTATATTTTTCTATTCTTCACCACGGTACAATTACATCAATTCCCGATATATATTACTTTCCTCTATGACATTTTATATCTGTACGGCTCATCCATAATCCCGTCAATGACGGATCGAAAAACGTTAGGTTGACAATTTATGCCACCACTCATAGCGCGGGAGGTTTTAATGAAATTGCGGACCAACGAGATTTAACTATATCAACTAAAATACTTTAACAAACAAATCAATGACTGAATTCATATCACAAGATTATTTAAACGAATTAACAAACATGTCAACAGAAACATTGAAAACTATCCTGACACATCAATCGACTAACATTTGTAATACAATTATCTACTAAGATACTAAATGACCCTTACAGCTCGGCCATCCTGTTTCAAGCGAGTCTCATCGCTTTAAAAAATAAATAATTAATAAGCAACCTTACAGTTCGGCCATCCTGTTTCATGCGAGTCCCATCGCGTTTATTTTTGAAAAATTTCTTCAAAACAATAAATTATTACTATAGCGTAGTATTTAGGTTAACTATTCCTGGTTTTGGACACACGTCTGTTCGATCTGATCATTTAGCTTCTGCGTAGCGTCTTGTGGCTCTCTACTCGGACCACTTTTAACAGTCCTAAAATATTTTAGTACCTGTTCTGGTTTGTTGAACTGGACTGCTTGAGCGCCAACATTCACCGTACGGTCGTCTATTCCATGTAGAAGACAATCTACTGCTTGCCTGCCATATATTTTACATCTATTTAATAGGTTAACCTTCACATAATAATAGTGCTCCAGTGATTCTCCATATCTTACTTTTTTAGCTAGCATTTCGGTTAAAAGCTCTGCGTAATCTTCCCTACACGGGAAAGATTCAATCAATTTCCTTTTCCATTCTGTCCATGTATACAATATCGAAGTTAGACCCTGATACCATGTCTTTGCTAGACCAGTTAGCTTAGGCAAAGCGTAGTGAATGGTTTCTTTTTCTTCCCAGCTGTAAATTTCAGCACATTCCTCAATTTTGGTCAACCAAGTCAATATGGTTTGTTCTTTAGACAAAGGGTCGAACTCTGGTATAACATTTGTGTTAAAAGACATCTTAGGTTTATCCGAGCCCCTAATTTTTTCTAAAACAGCCACAAAATTGTCCATTAATCTACTTTCCGATTCTTTTGCCTTCGATCTCCTTGTTCTCTTTGGTGATGGCGATTCACTTGCCGACTCCGAAGACGTAGAGTAGTACCGTCTCCTCCTTAACCGTGATGATCGTTTTGCAACCGATCTGCGTCTTTCTCTTCTTCCGTTCCAGTTTTCATATTCTTTCTTTTTCTTTGTCCCTAATATAATGCTTTGGTTTCCCTCCGAGTTTGTGTTTTCGTGCTCTTGCCTCGAGCCGTGTCCATTCCTTTTCAAGTTAAAATCATCCATGATTTGACCCGTAACCTCGGGTTCTCCTTCCTGTGCATGTGCCAGTCCTTCCCCTCGACTGGTCACATCACAAGAATTCCTTAACCCTTTACCTCGGGTTTCATTTATAACAGGACCCTTACCTCGGGTTCCCATTATATAAGGCTGACCCGTTACCTCAGGTTCTCCTTCCTGTGCATGTGCCAGTCCTTCCCCTCGACTGGTCACATCACAAGAATTCCTTAACCCTTTACCTCGGGTTTCATTTATAACAGGGCCCTTACCTCGGGCATCCTGTATCTCAGGCCCTTTACCTCGGGCATCCTGTATATCAGGCCCTTTACCTCGGGCATTTTCTGCATGTCCATCCATCTCAAAGTGGTCTGAAACTTCGAATGTAAGCTTAGTATCTGTCATCTGTTACCTATAATTAACATACTCAATCATGGCATGACATAACATCGCACTTATTGCGCAAAGTGACTGGAGAAGACGTGTGGTAGACCCACATGTCACCGGCTTATGTTTGAGTTCAATGTAATGGGGCGCATCTATTGCCCATTAATTGGGCACTGACACACATAACTCCCTCATCAACTTTTAATCATGATTGGTTAGAACCATAATTTCATAGATGATCTAGTGGAAAATAAATTTAACCGTAGTTTTGAAATATAAGGCTCACCATACAGTACCATTTGACACTGCATGTCGTTTGTCTTTTTACCTTAGATACCTATAACAGGTGTGTCAACTAAAAGCAAAACGATCTTTAGTCATGCATATTTAATACAAATATCCATCCCTCACAAAAACAAGATTAGAGAAAATAAAAATACCTACATGA
Source organism: Agrochola lychnidis (assembly GCA_963680765.1). Taxonomy (NCBI): domain Eukaryota; kingdom Metazoa; phylum Arthropoda; class Insecta; order Lepidoptera; family Noctuidae; genus Agrochola; species Agrochola lychnidis. The sequence goes on along the minus strand of OY796866.1, from coordinate 296,492 downwards.
CTGGGTATTTACCGAAATGCCGAAATAATCATATAAAGTGCGTTACTTGCGGTGTGTCCGAGCTGTGGACGTGAAAAGAAATTTTTTTCCTTGGAAATCCCGCTTCTGACCTTTTGGCCAGGAATGAAACGCGTAACGCAATAATAAATAAACTTATATTTTTCTATTCTTCACCACGGTACAATTACATCAATTCCCGATATATATTACTTTCCTCTATGACATTTTATATCTGTACGGCTCATCCATAATCCCGTCAATGACGGATCGAAAAACGTTAGGTTGACAATTTATGCCACCACTCATAGCGCGGGAGGTTTTAATGAAATTGCGGACCAACGAGATTTAACTATATCAACTAAAATACTTTAACAAACAAATCAATGACTGAATTCATATCACAAGATTGTTTAAACGAATTAACAAACATGTCAACAGAAACATTGAAAACTATCCTGACACATCAATCGACTAACATTTGTAATACAATTATCTACTAAGATACTAAATGACCCTTACACTATTTACCTACTTTATCTTGTTACTAATTACCCTTTGTGTATTGTGTTTTACCTTATTATAGTGTAACTAGTACCTACTATAATAAATACCCTGTAATTGTTTATACACTCTTGTTTATCCCAATAAAATGGGAACTCCAAACCCTGACGAAATACCTCTCGGCACTCCTGATCCTACATATACAAAATTCTCAACAAAAACATTATTTACTTATACAATACTTAAACAGTTTCAGGTATGTCAGCTAATAATAATATTGTAATAACATCTATCGTATCTCTAAAATAGCTAACTTTAATGCCGAATATAATTATTTAACCTCAAAATGGATACTAATCTCCAAATTAATCTTAAAGTCATTACCCCAATATCATAATCTAAAACTGTATAATAAAACTACATATTTACAGTATTTCAGGGATAAAGAACTAATATGAAACACCAAGATATTTGTCAGTCATTTATATTTCTTTGCCAACATCAAATTCAATATTCTACACCATACCATCACATCTCCTATTCCCCACATATTTCACCATCAAATCAGTATTCTAATATTTACCATAAAACTAATAGGTACCTTAATTTACAGTAGATCTCCAACCAATCCTATGCCAATCTGTCTTTTTACTGACACCGCCACTAAGCACGTCCTACCGTCACGAGCATCCAACCCAGAAAGCCACATCGAATCTTTCGGTGCTGCCAGTATAATAAATTGAAACCTAACAATATCAATAAACACACACAATTTATATAAGATGTCAAAGTATAATTTTAATGTCAGAGTATTAAAGAGTAAGATGTTAACGTATAAAAGATAAACAATTCAATTAGGATGTCAAAGTATCATTCAAATAGTCATTTAAATTATAATAACATTTAATAAATAGCAAGTCTTTCAGTTTCTTTTTGAATCCATTTAAATTTAACTCTTTAATTGATTTTGGAATTTTGTTATAAACCTGCGGGGCTATGCAGAATATACTTTTCCACATTAAGGCTGTTTTGGCTCTCCGTCCGCGTAACATATCATTCCGCCTGTTACGTTTAACAGTATCCGAAAGGTGAGGAAACAAGTGTGCATTAAACTTAACAAACAAGGCAGTTTCATAAATATACAAAGACGGGAGTGTCAGAATTTTGAATTTTTTGAAATACGGTGCACAACAGTCCGTTACTTGAAGGCCAAACATGGCTCTGATGGAACGCTTTTGCGCTTTAAAAGCGGCTTCCCTGTTTGTTGAATTACCCCAAAATATAATACCGGATCTTAATACAGATGCAACAAGACCATGGTAAGCTGTGACTAGTGCATCTGTGGTAACTGTTGAAGCAAGTTTATATAGGGCATAGGATGAACTACTAATCTTTTTACATAGCGCTTCAATGTGATCCTTCCAGTTGAGTTGCCTGTCGATAATAGCCTAAAAATTTTGCACTATCTACATCGTCAATTTTATCACTTTGGTATTGAACCTCCATTTTCGAACTGGGTTTTTTATCGCCAAAGTGCATTATTTGGGTTTTTCCAAGATTAATTCTTAAATTATTATTATTAAGCCAAGAGATTAATGAATTGACCGCGTTATTGACATCAAGTTCATATAATTCAGGTTTATTGCTAGGTATTGTTACTCGAGGGAAGACTTAGTTCCCTTTACATTAAATATGTGGGTTCTCCGAACCAAATTAAAGAACATATTCTTGCTGCAAATGAGTTAGTTATGTGTCAGTGTACTTGTCAGGTTTCAAACCCTGTTGCTGTCCAGCCTGAGGCAACGGAGGACCCGTCCCAGACAGAGAGTTTGAATCAAGGTTTTATTCTCAACCAAGATATTTCTGATGTAGTACAAGATCTATCTCAAGTGGTACAGCCTAAGATTGGTAGTTGTTCATCTTTTAGTAGTCATGATTGTTATCATTCAGTTATGTTCTCAGATAGTATAGGAAGGGGTTTAGGTAAATTAATTAGTAAGAACCTGTGTTATTCTACTCAAAGTTATTGTATGCCAGGGTCTACCTACAAAAGAATAATGGCATCAGTAACAGGAAATGTTTACAATCCTAAAACCAACATTACTGTATTTGTAGGTAATAGTTCTAAGGTCAAAAAAGACGAAATCACTGACTGTGTAACTGAATTGTTAAAGTTAAATTGTAGTAAAATAATATTGTGTGCTTTCCCATATTTTGAAAAATTGACAAATAGACAAAACAATTATATTCATATGCTTAATAAGCATATGCAATTCTTAGTTAGTCATTATAGTGACAAGTTTGTATTTTTTGACACCACCAGTTTTGTGGAAAGTTTAAAATCGACAAGGGATACTGTGTATCTGCCTGTTAGTTTTAGACACATAATAGCACGGCTATTAGCTTTTTTTATAAACTCAGACATAAGTAGTTGTCGCAGTCTTGTATTATTAACACCACAGTGGTTAGTAATAATACTAATAATAAGGTGGTGAACCTGAATAAATGTAGCTCAAATGCTATAAATATTTTTACAAACTGTACGAAGGAGGTTCCATCTCCCTCACTCACTATGAGCTCACTGCCTGGTGATGACACTGAAATCTTGGGGTTAACTCCGGATAGTCATTTAAACTAGTTTGTAAGACAACAGAAGGCACCAGTAAGAATATTCTTATACCTAACAACAACAAGGTGTCTCCTTGCTCCAAAATTAATAATTATCAAAAAGGAGATCAGCAGAATGCCTTGAAATTATTTCATCAAAATATTCAAGGTATTTCTTCCAAATTATTAGAAATCGAAATGTTTTAGAAAAAACAAAGTTTGACATTGTTTGTTTTACTGAACATTGGTTAAAGGATTACCAAATGCTAATTAATTATGAGAACTATAATGTGGGCAGTTGTTTTAACCGTAAATCTATGCTGCGTGGAGGTTCTCTAATCTTTATAAAAAATTGTTTAAAATCTAAGCAACGTAATGACATAGTTGGTTTATCAGTTGAACATTGCATCGAACTGTCCTGTGTTGAGCTGGATAAGCATGTTGTAGTGTGCGTATACAGACCCTCTAATTATCAGAACTTTTCTTTATTTGAGTCAATAATGGAAGATGTCCTAGCGAAACTTGCATCCAGTAACAAAGCCGCAATTATTTGTGGTGATTTTAATATAAATAATTCAAATAGCAGTAGAAAATAATTCAAATAAATAAAGATAAAAAAAAAAAAAAAAAAATAAAGATTCGGACTACAAGGAAATAAATTGTCTTTAATTCAAGTTCCACAATACTTTGCTATAGCTAACTAGGTACTATGTATGCGTCGAGGCAGGGCGGTGATATGTAGGCGACTGGCGAGCCGATTGCCCGCTCCCACATACTTCGTCAATAATGCAACTCAGCATATTACAATTACTAAGTCGCCACAAAATGTTTTTACAGAACCAACTAGAGTAACTTCAACTTCTGCTACTTGTATCGATAATGTCTTCTGCGGTTGTGATTATTTAGACAAAGCCATCGTAAATTATTTACCGTCTGATCATAGTGGACAAACGGTAACTTTTAAATTTAGAACACCTACTCAAAAAGTGCAAATACAAATTAGACCAATAACAACTGGCAAATTAAATAGATTCAATAGTACCCTAAATAATAAGTTAAATGCTCTGGGCCCTAATATGAACGATGCAAATAAATTGTATGAGGATTTCTTTTCAGTAGTGCACACTGAATTCAATAAAACTTTTGAAAAGAGAGCAAAAAATATTTGCCCTAATTTTATTTTTAGTGACTGGGCAACTAGAGGTATTAGGATAAGTAGGGAAAGACTGTTCAAGCTGCATGGCTTTAAGCCTTACATTAATACTGAAACTTTCAACAAGTATGTTGCTACATATTCCAAATTTTTTTGAAATACTTGCAAGATATCTAAAGCTCTGTATATTAGCAACAAGATTAAATCAGCAGAAAATAAAAACAGTTTGGAAAGTTATAAATAATGAAAGTAATAGGAAAAAAGTACGAAACACTGAGTACTCATTGGAGACTTCACGTGGTGCCATTAGCTCTAACTTAGAAGTAGCGCAAGAATTTGTACATTTCTTTACTAATATACCATCTAAAACGACGGAAGCTTTAAATTCCTCACCCGATGTCTCAATTAATTTATTAAGAGCGAACGTTCCAGGCTGCCCGGTTGAATTTCAATTGAAACATATAAACCCTATGATAGTTATAAAAGCTTTTCGGCAAATTAATATCAAATTGACCGAAGATCTATGGGGATTATCTATCAAAGTTTGTACATCTATAATCGAGACTATAGCACCGTATTTAGCTTTAATATTTAATTTGTGTGTGGATCAAGGAGTTTTCCCGGATTTAATGAAATACAGTAAAGTTATACCACTTTTTAAATCTGGGGACAGTAAAGACACTAACAATTATAGACCAGTATCTGTGCTGCCGGTATTCAGCAAGGTTTTCGAAAAGGTAATGCTCAATCAAATGCTTAATCATTTTAACGCCAACCAAATCTTGCACGATCAGCAATATGGTTTCACCAAAGGACGTTGTACAACTGACGCTGGTGTCACCTTATTAAAACACATATTTACAGCGTGGGAGGAGGCCCAAGATGCCATAGGAATCTTTTGTGACCTCTCCAAGGCATTTGACTGCGTGAGTCATGAAACCTTGCTCTTGAAACTTGAGCATTACGGACTAGGTAAACTTGCACTGTTTAGTAAAATCTTATTTAAATGATAGACAGCAGCAGGTTCAAGTAAATGGTGTCCATTCAATCGGTTTAAAAGTAAAAATGGGCATTCCACAAGGCTCGATACTGGGTCCTTTCCTCTTTTTAGTATATATTAATGATCTACCCCATTTATTAAAAAACCAACCACAAATAGTGTTATTTGCTGACGACACTTCCTTAATTTTTAAGATAAATAGACGTGCATCAAATCTTGACGACGTAAATAACGCCCTACTGCAGGTCCAAAATTAGTTCACTGCTAATAATTTAGTATTAAATGGGAAAAAACTAAATGCATAAGATTTGCTTTACCAAATGTTAAATGTAGTGATTGTGACATAGTATTGAACAAGGAGAAACTAGAATTTGTCGATAAAACTGTTTTCTTGGGGATCACGCTCGATTCAAGGCTGCAATGGGGTCCTCATTTAACATCTCTTGCAGGACGGCTAAGTTCAGCAGCATATGCTGTGAGAAAAATCCGTCAATTTACTGGTGTAGATACCGCGAGGCTAGTCTATTTCAGTTACTTTCATAGTATCATGTCTTACGGTATTTTACTATGGGGACGGGCTGCAGATATCGAGTCTATTTTTATTCTGCAGAAGAGGGCCATCAGAGCAATATATCGTCTCCGCAGACGCGATTCTCTAAGGGAACTGTTTAAAGATATTAACATCATGACGGTACCTTGTCAATATATCTATGAAAACATCATGAACGTAAGGAAAAATCTAAGTCTTTTCAGTAAAAGAGGTGATAGACACAATTATAGGACTAGAAATAGGGACCAATTAGTTCAACCGGGTTTCAGACTGCCTAAAGTAGACTCATCCTTCATGGGGTGCTGTTTAAAATGTTATAATAAAATACCTTCCTACTTACTCCAACTGAACGAAACGAAATTTAAATCATGTATAAAACGCACACTATGCTGCCAAGCATATTATAAGTTGGGGGATTATATCACTGATAAAAATGCTTGGCTCAGCGCTGGTCCAGCTCCACAAGGGCGCATAAACTAATTGATTAGCATTCGAAAGTATTGTTGCAGCTGCTGAAGATTGTAAAACTATCTTTCCCTTGTATTAATTCAATCTCTTTGTATTGTATAATTGCATATCACATGTGTGAGCACTGTGACCATGTTGTACTTTCCATAAAGCTACCATTTACTGGGTACATCTATCATTGACTTGAATGTGCCCTGGTGGCTGAGAGTATGTCATGCTCACTCAAATGGCTGATGGTGGCGTGTGTGTTGGATCATTAAGTTCCTTTCAAAATGGTTGAGCTAAATGGTGCTGATCCATGCGTCATGTTCGTGAACGGGCGCCGTCAATAGGGACTGGTCATCTCTTAGCTGCCACGGTTTATTTTAATTTTTGAATTGTTATTATATTTTTATTACGGACGCTTTTAACGTTCACGTCTTTCTACATTGTTCTCACATGTATAAGTTCAACACAAATGATGTAACCAATATTTTGTAACAATATTTTTATTTAAAAGAGTGTCCGTGGAGTTTCTTGCCCGTTCTTCTCCATAGGTACCTACTACGCTTTGGAATGGGCAACTAGCTTCATTTTTCTGACTGACCAACTCCTTGACAATTCAAAAGTACCTGTAATTGGTTTATTTGAAATAAATGCTTTGAGTTTGATTCGCAAGAGTGTTCTTGAATTTTGTTAGTTACATTTAAATATTAATATTCTGTGTTAAGTCTGATTTTGTGTTTTAGGTTAAGATTTTATAGATTATAGTCATTGTGTTTTTAACAGAGTTTAGTGTTCCTTTGTATTTTTTAATTAAGTTTAGATTTTTAAGTATATTGTAAGTTGCTTTTCAATTTATTTGGTGTGTTGGCAAACCATTATTGTATTGGGGTCATCCTGTAAAAATAGTGTGTGTAAGTTTAAATAAATAAATAATAAATAAATAAGACATTTAGTTTTGTTCGCATTGAGTAAAAGATTATTAGCTGCGAACCATTTCCAAAGAATTGCCAGACTATCGTTGACATGTAAGACATCCGTATCTTTTCTATCTATTTTAAAAATAAAAGAAGTATCATCAGCGAATAGAATTATATCCGATAAATTAGCCATCATGTAAGGAAGGTCATTAATATAAACTAGAAATTGGAAAGGGCCAAGAATTGATCCTTGAGGCACGCCCATCTTAACTAGAGACCCTGAGGACTTCGCCCCGTTAACATTTACTTTTTACTGCCTGTTTGATAGATAGGAAAAATCAAGATCAGCAGCTCGTCCACGAATTCCGTAGTGATGTAATTTACAGATCAGTGTTTTGTGGTCAACGCAGTCAAACACTTTTGAGAAGTCACAGAAATTGCCAATTGCATCCTGGGACTTCTCCCAGGATTCCAAAATGTGACTGACGAGTTTTGCTACTGCGTCAGTCGTCGACCTACCTTTCGTGAAACCAAACTGGTGACTATGTAAAATTCCATTTGAATTAAAATGTGACAACATCTGGTCTAGCATGATTTTTTCATATATTTTACTCAATGCTGGTAGCACAGATATAGGTCTATAATTTGAGGATCACTCTTACTACCCGATTTGAAAATTGGTACTACTTTGCTTTGTTTCATTAAATATGGAAACGTACCGCTATCTAAACATTTATTAAATATGTTTGTTAGGACAGGAGCAATTGTGTCAATGATATCCCCAAGAACCTTAACGGAAATCCCCCACAAGTCTTCTGTGTTTTTTATGTTAAGACTTTTAAATGCTTTTTTAATTGTGTCAATAGAAATGGGCTTGAATTCAAAACTTAGAATGTCCTTACTGAAATTTTCTTTTAAAAGGGATTCAGCTACTATTGATGATGAGGGGAGAGATTTCGTTATTTCTATTGGGATGTTGGTAAAGAACTTTTCTAGCGTCTCAGCAACTTTAAGCTTATCTGAAATGGCTTCATTCTCAATTTTTAAAGATAATTCATTCTGACCTCGCTGTTTTGTGTTTCCAGTTTCTTTATTAATTACCTGCCATACAGTTTTTATTTTATTGTTAGAAATTATACTAATTTTGTTACTTATTAATTTTGATTTAGCTTGGGCGCAGACTCGTTTAAATATCTTAGAATAGTTTCTTACATAATTATGAAGGGCTGGATCAGAGGTCAATGACTTCTCGTTGTACAAATTTAAAAAAATATCTCTGCCTTTTCAGCCAGCAGTGGCCCATTCATTAAATTTTGGTTTAGCATTGATTGTTACTTTTTCTACAGGACATGCTTTATTGAATTCATGGCATACTGTAGAAAATAATGTACCGTAGTTTATATTGGGGTCTTGTGAATCAAAACTAGCAGTTGTGAGATTGCTAAGAACATCATTATTAAACATTTTCAATTTATTTTTAGTGAGAGGTCTTAATTCAATGGTTTTATCTAGGTTCAACTTTTTATCTAAATTAAATGATACAAGTTGATCAGTATGGTCAGACCTTACGCCACTAATTAAGGATGAGTCGAGTATTTTACAATTAGTAAATATATTGTCAATGCATGAAGCTGAGGTTGCTGTTATTCTAGTCGCTTCATTAAATACACATTTTAAATTGAATGATTTAAACAATGATATAAGCTTATATTATTTATCAGGTGAGTTAACTAATAGATCAATATTAAGGTCACCACAAACAAAGACTAATTTATTATCTTTAAAAAGTTTACTTAGTATTTCTTCCATTATGATTAAAAATGATGACAAGTTTGAGGCTGGTGGTCTATAAACACATAAAAGTATGGCCTTCAACTTTTGCACATGCTACCTCACATAAGCGATCAACAGAGCAAGCAGTGATATTCTTCTTTTCCTTATGTCTGAAACAACTATTACATAATATCAAGGTACCAACCCCTATTAAGGACCTGTTGTACGCACTGGCAACTGAAAAATTATTTACATTAAACAGCATCCTATCTGGGTCTTAACCAGGTTTCACAAAAGCATGAGATATCCATATGATATTTATCTATAAACAATTCCACGTCTAGGATTTTGCCAGAGAAGCGATTAATATTTTGGTGATATAGTAAAATATTCTTATCATGCTTCTCTTTTGTCGAGTCTAAAAGTTTAAAGAGCCTATCACAGTATTATTAGAAATACTAGATAATACTATTTCGTCACTTATTCTTGTCTCAGTTTAATTATCAATAGCTGCGTGTATATTGTAAGCTAACAAAGTAGCCAATACATGTTGATTTTTCTTGGGAAGAAACAATTATGTTCCAGAGTTAAAACAAAATCTCTAACAAAATTGTTAGTATCAAAATACAATAAACGGTCACTATGACGACATGTCAAAATATACATTAAGTTATTTAAACTACAAATGTAATCATTTTCTTCAACATAAAAATTATCTGAATATGGCAATGCACATAATACTAGTTGAACGCGCCGCGAACCAGGCAGAGGGGCCTGAGAGGGGCGCGCGGGAGACGAGCGCATGCGGCGCGCGGCCCGCGCCCTCACACACCGCTACGAGCTCCGATGTGAGACCACGTCTGTTAAACTAATACCTATCTTTGTTCCTATGCAGGACAATAATTAAAATCAGTTTAAACGAAGAAGCCTTTCAGTGAAATTAAGAACCCAACCAACTAAAAAGAGCTGCTCGTAAATATCAGCTCCGACACTAGTAGTTCTGCGAACAGTAGACCTCGCGTGCACAAACTTTTTTGCAACGATTAACCTTTAGTTAGTCGTGCCAAAATAATCACACCGTTAGTCGTGAGTGCTTATATTTATTTTGTAAACATCTTATCAAAAATATAAGGCGTCTAGAAAATAATATGAAATATAATATATAAAAATACAAATAATATGGCTAAAATATGGACCCCAGGAGACTTTAAATTCCCCGACTAACAATCATGATCAAAACTTTGATCCAGCCCGTCCCATCCTTGATGTCCTCCCTCCGGGTTGACGCCCTAAGCCGAGGTTCGTACCCCACAGGGGGTGCCCTTAGTGAGCGTTCACCTAGTTTTAATTAGCATAGTTGAATAACCCCAGGCTGGAGGTTTTAAGTGTAGTAGCTTAAGGCTCCTGGCTGTGAATTCACTCGACAGAGTTTAGGTAAATTCTTGCGATGCTATGTTTGTGTGCACCGTTCACGCACACACGCCTAAACATCGAGCGTAGTGATCGCTTAAACAGTTTTGATCCTATAGACGGTATTTTGTTAAGTTACGTAGGTACGCTTATGAAATAAGTCTGGAATGTTTGTGTATATTCGTTTAGTATATTTATAACAATTCTGTTTTATATGGAATTTTATACTTTTTGTATGGCTTTTTGTAGGGGCTTGTGGCTAAATAATAACAGCTGCACGGATCGATCGATCAGGTTAAGCTACGCTTGCCGCGGTTGGTCCGTGGATGGGTGACCATCTTTACATACCAAGTCCCCTCCGTGCCTCGGAAAGCACGTTAAGCCGTTGGTCCCGGCTGTCATTTGTAGATCTTTGACAGTCGTTACGGGTAGTTAGAAGCCCAAAAAGTCTGACAACCAGTCTTACCAAGGGGTATCGTGTTACCTAGTCACTAGGTTGTGGAGGTCCGATAGGCAGTCGCTCCATGTAAAATACTGGTATTCAGCTGCATCCGGTTAGACTGGAAGCCGACCCCAACATAGTTGGGAAAAGGCTAGGCAGATGATGATGATACTTTTTGTATGGAAAACATGAAAAATTATTACCTACATGTTGAGTTTTATGGGTTTATGGGTTTCATAAAGGGGGTCGAAATTTTCATTATTTTTGCGATAAGACACAATTTTCGAGATATAAGCAAAAGAACAGAAAAAAGATAAAGTACAGTTTTTGCAACTGAATGAGTTATTAATTTAGTGAAAATGAAAAATTCGCTATTCTGAATTTGACTTTTTTCACCTAAAATTTTGATTGGTGCCGATTCTCTTATACACCGAACTAAACTAACTAAACTATCACTAAAATTTCTTACTTTTGACTATGAGAATCTCAAAGCTATTGGTGCCGATTCCCTTGTTCACAAACTAAACTAAATTTAAGTTCAGTGCATCTTTTTCTTACAATTTCATTAAGAAAAGAACAGAAGATAAATTTTAGTTTAGTCCTGTCAAATTAATCACCGCCTATCACTTTCCATACAAGTTTAGACGTGATTAAAAACTTGCCGACTAAAATTACGTCAATTAACGTCAAGCGCTGATTAATTTGACAGGACTAAACTAAAATTTATTTTCTGTCCTTTTTTTAATGAAATAGAAAGAAAAAGATGCACTTAAATTTAGTTTAGTTTGTGAACAAGGGAATCGGCACAATTATGCAAAATAAATTCTCTAAATTTAAGAAAATTTGTGACACATCTAAATCAAATTTGACAATCGCGACTCCACACGTGATACCTAACCATGTGAATCTTTTTAGAGCCGGAGGCGCGCACGCTCGACGTGTTTTATATGGAACTTTTCACTTTTTGTATGGAAAATAAGAAAAAATGTTACCTACATGTAGAGTATAAGGGGTTTTATAAAGGGAGACGAAATTTTCATTATTTTTGCGATTGGACACACCGTTTTCGAGATATAAGCAAAAGAAAAAAAAGATTCAGTACTGTTTTTGCATGTGAAATCGAGGTGTTGGTGTGAATTTAAAGTTCATGACAATCAATTTTATTCCACACGTTTTTAATCGCGAAAAATAGTCAGATTCGGTTAGAAAATCTAAATTTTAAGTGAAAAACGTCAAATTCAGTCAATAGTAAAATTGCTATTTTCACTAAATGAAAATCTCAGTTCCATCTTAGTGCTGTCAAACTAAAATCTAGTTAAGTTGTGTCACATTAGTCTATTTCAGAATGGGAAATCGTCGTTTGACAGGAATAAAACAAAATTTTGGTGATTTTTAGTCTAGTTTAGAGGCATTTGTGACAAGAGAATCGGCACCATGTCTAACTAAATCTGACTATTTTTAATCGCGATTAAAAAGGTGCGGAATAAAATTAGTTACTTGAACTAAAATTCACACCAACACCTCGCTTCAGGTGCAAAAAACATTACTGTATCTTTTTTTTTTTCTTTTGCATATATCTCGCAAATGGTGCGTCCAATCGCAAAAATAATGAGAATTTCGATCCCCTTTATAAAGCCCTTAAACCCCTGACACTCTACATGTAGGTAATATTTTTTCTTATTTTCCTTACAAAAAGTAAAAATTCTATATAAAACGTCAAGGCTGCCTCCTGTGCGCCTCCAGCTCTAAAAAAAATTCACGGGGTAGGGCAAACAAGTACCAAGTGGACTTGCGATTGTCAAATATAATTTTAGTGTGTCAAAATATATTTAAATTTAGAAAATTTTTGTTGCAGAATAGCTTCAAGATTTTCATAGCCAAAAGTAAGGAATTTTAGTGATAGTTTAGTAAGTTTAGTTCGGTATACAAGAGAATCGGCACCATATTGCCATCTTAGTGCTGTCAAAATAAAATATATTCTATAATTATTTCACGATGGGAAATCATCGTTTGACAGGAATGAACGAAACTTTGGTGATTTTTAGTCTAGTTTTGAGGCATTAATTTGTGACAAGAGAATTGGCACCAGTATCCATAAAGGGATCTGAGACACTTGCGCGAAATACATTTTCGCGAAAGACACTTGCGTGAACCCACTTGCGCGAAAAAGTTGCGGAAATGAGATTTAAATTTGAATTTTAAATTTAAATGAGATTTAGAAAGTGTTGGGCCCTTTAAAATTGATGGCGTGATGTTATGAAGAAATGTGAAAATTTTCGCAGCCGCCATCTTATATTTACGTTTTGACATCAAAATCTGCTTTAGAATCTTCAAAAACTATGAAAAAGACACCCATGACGAAAAATCTGAATATTGTCACAGCCGCCATCTTGGATTTATATTTTGACCTCACTATCAGCTTTAGCATCCTCGAAAACTATGAAAACGATACCCATGACGAAATATTTTTTAATGTTCGCAGCCGCCATCTTGGATCTTTATTTTGACTTAAAGTAGCTTCAGTAGCGTTAAAGAAACTTCGTTCCAAAAATACTTCACTTATTGCTACAACAGCATATAGGCGCGGGCACATCGGTGCCGCGAACCCATAACTTTTTCCCCTACCAAAAATCACTCAAAACTATGAAATCTAAAGTCAAAATATAACTAGTGAACCCAGCAGGCAGATGTTGTCCTGCGACAACAGCGCCACGCGAGTCCAACTATAGTTATGAACCATCCAAGTTACACAAAAAGAATTAAAAAAAAAAACATCTAAATCAGTCAAGCCGTTTAGGATAAGAAGAATTACGAACACACGTACACCGGTATTTTATTTATTGCCAGGCATGCAAAATTTTAATGTTCTTCAAAAACAAGCAAAGTACTTTAAAATAAAATGCGGATCAAAATGTGGTAGTCGACGTACAATTTCTGGAATATGTTAACATCGGACACGTACGTGCGTGTGTGCGTGCTGCGACGCAAAGTGATACGTCCTCACGCTGGGAAGGCCCGTTCGCTACTGACGGAATAGATTTTCCGCGATCGTTTATATAGTTCACTTTGCCATTTATTTACGTAATGAAGTAATTGTTTATTTATAAAATAAAATTTAGATTCTATTAAACAATTAACTTAAAATTAATATATAATTTTTAAAATTTCTTAAAAGTGTTTCTAAGTATTAGAAAAAAATATTTATTTGGCTTGAAGTTTTGAGAAAGTTACGTTATTTCAACATTTTTTTTCTGCTATATTTTGTATGAAAGTTGAAAAAAGTGGTTCCCCTATGTACAAGTAGACCATATAATGATGTTGATGATATTTTTTAATTTTCAACATTTATTTATTTATTTATTTATTTCTAAAACACTTAACCTATTACATTTTCGTTTTAGCCTCACAACGAAAACCTCTCAGGGTTTATCTGTGTGCGGCGAGCCGTTCAAGAAAAAATATATGTTTTTACAGAAAAAAATTCTTACATACTACAATGATGCTATGACATCTACATTTACACTAATATTATAAAGAGGAAAGATTTGTATTCCTTATGTAACGAATAAACTTAAAAACTACTGGACCGATTAAAAAAAGAAAAAATATTTTGCTGTTAGAAAGCTACATCAAAAGCAGTTTCTTCTAACGAAACGATCAAACGTCAGTCTCGCGTCATTTTTTGGAAAACTTGTTGCGAATTTTAGTGATTTCCCACGAATCCTTAATTTATTTCAAAAATCCCTTTCCCCTATGTACAAGACGAAGAATTGGACTTTTCAAATCATAAATAATTTTGTTTAAATTCTCGTCCCAGGTCTCACAACGAATAAACAAAATTGATCAAAATCAGTGATTTCGTGCGGTGCGGCGGCACGGAGCCTTAAAGTTCTAAGTTTACGTAAGTTTTATTTAGTACTTTTTAGTTCATTATAGGTTTATTTAAAAAAGTATTTTAAATTTTATTGTAGCATTAGAATTTGATAAAATATCTGTTCTATCACCTTCACTTGTAAGGTTCCTACTTGTCAAGACAAATCCAACGAGTTCAACACAACAGGGCTACCGTGTAAAATTGAGATGTTCCTGTGGCCACCTTCCGGCACTATCATCAGACCCTAGAGTACACCTTGGGCTGACTTACCTACTTGTCAAAACACATCGAAATGACTTAAACATAACGGAGCTATCTTGTCTAGTTAAGAAAGTTCCTATAGTGAACTTCCAGATCCATCATGAGGCCCTGGACTACACCTGAGGCTACAGTACTTGGCAAGACAAAACCAACGACCGCAAACACAATAGGGCTATCTTGTTTAGTTGAGGAGTTCATGTGGACCTGGACAGCACCTAGTCTAAAAGCATTTGTCAATACATAGTCCCAGGGAGTCTAAAAACGATGGTTCTAACTTTTTTGGTTGAGGAGTTCCTATGGCCACCTTCCGGTTTCGTCATCAGACCCTGAACAGGACCTCGTGTAAAAGCACATAAATACATTCATGTTTCTTAGGCCGAATCTTCGGATTTCGTGGTTAGGGAGTAGACCTGCAGGAAGAAAACATTAACGATAGCTTGTAGTTTTCGAAAATATTTATATTTGATGGCGATAACCTACTTTTTTTCCTATCAAAAAACATGACATCCACTTGACATAATTCAATACGCCAAATTCAAATTTAAAAACCGGCCAAGTGCGTGAACCACGCACAATGAAGAGTTCCGTAGTTGGAATCAATTTATCCCAAAAACAAACTATAACATTGTAGTTAAAAAATATGTTCTCTGTTATATTCCAACTGCAAATGTAAGTCCTTCGATCATTACTCGTTAACTTGTAAAGCATACTTAGCTGTGATAGTTTACTTTTAACTTAGTTAAACAATATGTAAAAACTGTGTCCGATCCCAAAGGGGCACATAGGTACTTCTTCTTTTCGTGTGGTTAGTGATTAACCTGTACCCTTATTGTGTAACTTATTTTCGTAAACGATTATGGCAAATTTGTTTAATTTTGACAGTTCAACAACATTCATTGCGTTATTTACGTTGTTGAGCAGATTTTTTTTCCAACTTATGTAGAAATGAATTAGCAATCTGTTTCAAATCGAAACAACGCAATTAGGGTACTGTTGTCAGACTTTTAAAGACGCCCATGGGCCTCTGACTTGGCTTCACATGCCGTCGAGAAATATCTCTCAGGCATTCGTTTTCTCACGATGTTTCTCCTTCACCGGTAGGGGGTGACTTGCACTCTCAATAATGGGCCCCCGGAAACTGTCGCTGGCACAAAGTGACGTAGCGACAAGGGGGCAACATGTTGCCCTTAGATGCTTGAGGAATGAAGAGGTATTCCACGGCTATCAGAACAATCCCAGAGCCCGGAAGATGGTCAAGATCCCTACCAGCACTTACTGGAATACTTCTTTCTTCCGAGCACGTTTGCTCTTGCGAATCTCCACTCAAGACGGCCAATAAAGGCAAGAATGAGGTGAGAGCTCTGTACCCTAATTGCGTAATACACGATCAATCACAATTTGTTTTGATTTGAAACAGATTGCTAAGTTAGAAAAAAAAAAATCTGCACAACAACGTAAATAACACAATGAATGTTGTTGAACTATCAAAATGAAATAAATTTCTCATAATTTACGCAATTAGGATATGGTTCCTCATCAGTGTTCACTCCAGCCGATCAATAAAGGCAAGCCAGAGATGAGCGATAAGACTTCTCCCGGGAGATAGGATCCGTAGGGTCGCTACTGCCCAACAGCTCGCCACGTGGTGCTCTGCGGGTTTCTGTATCACTCTTGGTCTGGCTCCTCACCCTAGACCTGTTTCGGCAAAGTAAACTCTACCGGTGCAGACAACCTCACGGATTGGAAAGTTTTTTTTACATGTTGTCAATACTACTGCCGTGATTTTTTTCACATATTTAACCATAAACAACCATTTAGCTGGCAGGGTGGGGACATTAGCACTTTAAAGCTTAATTAATATTTCGCAAACGGATCCCTGAATCAAAAAATAGTTTTCTCACGCCCACACGACTAAAATGGGACAAACGAAAAAAATAAATATCATGATTTTATTTTACCACTTTGTCGGCGTGTTTAATGTATTAGATACCCATGCCAAATTACACTTTCTAGTACAAATATTCTCTGAGCTAAGCCGCGGATAAACAGACAGAAAGTCTGACGGACAGAAAGTCAGACGAACATGGCGAAACTATATTGGTTCATTGTTGACTACAGAACCCTAAAAACCAGAAAAATTATGAGTAAAAATTTGTAGGCCAATTAGAAAAATTAACTAATAGGTTTTATTAAACAGTGAGCAATTTACTGCATTCTCATAAGTTATTCTGCTCATCATGCTGAAGATCCTCATCAGATCTTCACCAGTTTTTTTTGAGACCATCATAGAGTTACTACCTTTCAACTAAAAAGAACCATCGAAATCGGATCTCATAAGGCGGAGATATCCAGTTGCCCCCCTTTTTGCCCCATTTTGAAGGAAGTAGCCCTCCAATCAAAAATCCCCGACGACTAAAAGTCACAAAAAATATATCGGTTCTAAAATACGACTTGTAGAGGAGTACGTACAAACTGACACACGAAAGCAAGTTTTGCCAGACTTGATCCAGAGACGCTTCGCTCGCTACGCTCGCTCGGTCAACAAAATACTCCCCAGGTTTGAAGAATTCAAATCCACAATCCAAACGTTGACAGTCGGTAGATGATTTTTTGAAATCTCGATTATTATGAATAATCGCGACAAAAACACGTCACAAACACTGTGTGAGACACTTTATACTTAGATTCTAAGATAAACAGTAGATTTAACACAAAATAAACACAATAATTTAATAATCTAAAATATTTAACTAAGAGATCGTTTTTTCACGACCAGTCACCAGTGTTGCCAGCGCATCTCCGCGTGTTGAAGGCGGCGGGACTACACACTCATAAATTATGCGACGGGTTTGTAATTATTTGTCCAATAATTCAATTAGCTCACTCACCGAGCACGGAATACCAACTACCCGAGCAGGCGCACTTGTTTGAATACATTACCACGGCCCTGATACCAAATGTGGATGCGACATTGAATTACCTACGTTCTCGTGCCAGTCGTACTCGCCTCCCGAGCTCGCTGGCGCCTGGCTGGCTCACACGCGCGCTCTCTTTATATTAACTGTTTATAATGTATACTCATATTTTCCAGGTGCTATTTTATACACTATCAACGTAGCATCATAGCAGCTGCATTCATTCAACAAAAAAAAAACTGGTTTGTACATATTTTATTTTATTTGTACTGTGTATCTTAGATCGGTATCTCGAGTCTCTCATGACTGCGGTTCATTTCCAACCTGACTATCCCTGACAGTGTAGTTTATAGAGCGCGTGAGACGTCCACATCGCGAGTGGTCCACACGGTGTCCCGAACAATGCCACGACGCACGTTAGGCCTGAAACTGCGTTAAGCGGGCGACCGCGACGGACACCCGTCGCGTTTCTATGCGCGTGGACACGCGGATGGGTTCCGTGGGAACGCGACGGGCCCCGTCGCGGAGACCGGATTATTTTATTTACGCAGTGTTGCTAGATCAATTTTAACGGTGTGAATGCACAGTCGTGTCGATGGAGAACTTAATATGTTAGTACCTGAGCGACCGAGCTCTGCTCTGGTGAAAATTGATAAGGCTCATTTGATAGTATAAAATAGTTCATACTAATCCCATGTATAGTACATTCTAATTCCATGCTGCCATGATAGTAGATGCTTACTAATTCCATGTCACTATGTCATTATCCTCATGTCATTATTCATTATCTTGTTCTAAACTTTGGGCGACCGAGCTCTGCTCGGGTGAAAGTACGAAGAAATCGAATTTTCCCACATATGAGACCTGGCTAGATCGATTTTTCGCTCCCGTAAACCCCTATATTGCAACTTTCATCGAAATCGTTAGAGCCGTTTACAAAAACGTGATTACAAATATTTACATGTAAATATACAAATATTGCTCGTTTAATAGTATATGATTACATTGCAAAACCGCTGGCGGGCAACGCGCGTGCCTTCGCAAGGGCCGACCGCGGGGCCCGCTTTCCCGCGACGGAATGAAAATAAAGTTGGCACCCCCACTTTCGAAAAATGAAAATCTAAAACGGTGATAATTTCGAGCTAATTAAGGACAATTTAGGACTGCAAGAAAAAAATTTCAGACCAACCCCCCCTTCGAGATATTCAAAATTTTCAATGGGGGTGCTAACTAGTAATTAAGTTAGCACCCCCACGGCATTTAAATGTTCACTAAAAAAGTTTTATGTATGTCATAATTTCGAACTCATTAAGGACTACAAATGCCGCATCAACCCACCCCCCATGTACAACCCCCCACCCCCCTATCCGTAAAAAACATGAAAAAATCAAATCTAAAAAATAAATTCTCACCACTATAATTCCTAGCATAGAATTGTAGACTGCCAAGTACAAAAATAAAAACATCCCTTAAACCACCCCTTGACCAAACTTCCCGAAAATAACATCTAATTTATACGAAAATTTCTCTTCTTCATACATAAACTGTAAATCAATTATTAATGTATTATTACAACTACTACTTGCAACATCCCCAAAAAACTACCCCTAGCCTGATGCTTAGGTCAAAATGTTAAACGTACTTCAATAAATTATTAAAACTCCAAACCGTGCAGATGAAAATCTAAAACGGTGAAAATTTCGAGCTAATTAAGGACTATTTTGGACTGCAAAAAAAAAAATCTGACCAACGCCCCCTTCGAGATATTCAAAATTTTCAATGGGGTTGCTAACTAGTAATTAAGTTAGCACCCCCACAGCATTTAAATGTACACTAAAAAAGTTTTAAGTAGGTCAAAATTTCGAGCTCATTAAGGCTACAAATGCCGTATCAACCCACCCCCCATGTACAACCACCCACCCCTCTATCCGTAAAAACATGAAAAAATCAAATCTAAAAAATAAATTCTCACCACTATAATTCCTAGCATAGAATTGTAGACTGCCAAGTACAAAAATAAAAATATCCCTTAAACCACCCCTTGACCAAACTTCCCGAAAATAACATCTAATTTATACGAAAATTTCTCTTCTTCATACATAAACTGTAAATCAATTATTAATGTATTATTACAACTACTACTTGCAACATCCCCAAAAAACTACCCCTTGACTGATGCTTAGTTCAAAATGTTAAACGTACTTCAAAAAATTATTAAAACTCCAAACCGTGCAGATGAAAATCTAAAACTGTGAAAATTTCGAGCTAATTAAGGACTATTTTGGACTGCAAGAAAAAAAATTCAGACCAGCCCCCCCTTCGAGATATTCAAAATTTTCAATGGGGTTGCTAACTAGCCACAGCATTTATTTAAATGTACACTAAAAAAGTTTAATGTATGTCATAATTTCGAGCTCATTAAGGACTACAAATGCCGCATCAACCCACCCCCCATGTACAACCCCCCACCCCTCTATCCGTAAAAACATGAAAAAATCAAATCTAAAAAATAAATTCTCACCACTATAATTCCTAGCATAGAATTGTAGACTGCCAAGTACAAAAATAAAAACATCCCTTAAACCACCCCTTGACTAAACTTCCCGAAAATAACATCTAATTTACACGAAAATTTTTCTTCTTCATACATAAACTGTAAATCAATTATTAATGTATTATTACAACTACTTCTTGCAACATCCCCAAAAAACTACCCCTTGATTGATGCTTATTTCAAAATGTTAAACGTAGGTACTTCAAAAAGTTATTAAAACTGTAAACGTGCAGTCTTTAATTAATTTGAAATTCTAAATATATTAATGAAAATTTTTAAACAATAAATACGTCGTCCTTTATTAATCAGAAATGTGCAAAGCGAGAAAAAAAAATTGTAACGGTAACACATAGTCTTAAGTTGTTCTGAAATTTAAACAAAATCAACAAAAAAAAATTATGCAAAAAACATATAATATTTAATTAGTCCGAAATGTTAAACATACTAAAACATTTTTGTACAATAAACATGTATTCTTCGACTGTTTACATTTTCTAACTGTTTTAAACAGAAGACATAATAAAGACTACATGTTTATTGTTCAACAATGTCTTTTAGTACGTTCAACATTTTGTTCTAAAGACTACGTTTATTGCATGAAAAAGATTTTTCATTCGTTTAAAATTTCAGACTAATTACAGATAAGTACTTGTTTGATGTATGAAAATGTTTTTAGTAAGTTTGAAATTTCAGACTAATTAAAGACTACATGTCTATTGCATGATTCAGATTTTCTATTATTTAAAGTTTCAGTCTAATTTCAGACTACATCTTTATCATCCATAACGAAATGTTAGATTTTAAAACATTTTTGGACAATAAACGTGTGGTCTGCGATAAATCTGAAATTATAACCAATCCAAAACACATTTTTATGCAATAAACATGTGATCTTTAATAACTCTGATAATTTAAAGGTAGTAAAAATATTTTCAAAGAATAAACATGTATTTTTCAGTTTGTCCAGAATGTTGAATGTCATAAAAAATTGGATCATTAAACATGTAGTCTCCATCTCCAGTTAGTCTGAACTTTTAAATAATCGTATAAACTTTTCCATGCAATGAACATGTGATCTTTAATTAGTCTGGAAAGTCAAAAAAACTTAAAAAAAAATCATAATATAAACATGAGGTTTTCAATTGGTCCAACATGATAGACGTACTTCAAAACATGTTAGAACAATAAACATGTAGTCTGAAATTTGAAACAATCGAAAAGTCTTTTTAATGCAATAGGCATGTAGTCTTTAATAAGTCTGAAATTCTGAGAACTTAAAAAACTGACGTGAATTGTTTATCCAAAGTTTTGATTTCGATTTATAAAGTTGAACAATGTAAGATTATTTATTAATTTCAGTAATTAAGAAACAGTCATTTTTACTTAAAACCGAATAGCTTTTTTGAACGTCAATACGTTCAAAAAAGCTATTCGGTTTTTTGCGACTAGTAATTAACGACTCGTTTGTAAGGAATGTTGTCGTTTGTGGATCTTAAAATATGCTATAAGTCTGAAATAGTCCCTAAAAGTCTATTTTGAGACATGGTATTTTCATGTTTTCAAGATTGGAGGGTGGGGGGTTGTACTTGGGGGGTGGGTTGTTGCTGCTTTTGTTGTCCTTAGTGAGCTCGAAACTTTGACTTATCGCAGACCACACGTTTATTGTCCAAAAATGTTTTAAAGTCTAACATTTCGTTATGGATGATAAAGATGTAGTCTAGAATTAGTCTGAAACTTTAAATAATAGAAAATCTGAATCATGCAATAAACGTAGTCTATAGTTAGAACAAAATGTTAAACGTACTAAAAGACATTGTTGAACAATAAACATGTAGTCTTTATTATGTCTTCTGTTTAAAACCGTCATAAAATGTAAACAGTCGAAGAATACATGTTTACTGTACAAAAATGTTTTATAGTATGTTTAACATTTCGGACTAATTAAATACTACATGTTTTTTGCATAATTTTTTTGCAACATCCCCAAAAAACTACCCCTTGACTGATGCTTAGTTCAAAATGTTAAACGTACTTCAAAAAATTATTAAAACTCCAAACCGTGCAGATGAAAATCTAAAACGGTGAAAATTTCGAGCTAACAACTTAATTACTAGTTAGCATTGAAAATTTTGAATATCTCGAAGGGGGGGCTGGTCTGAAATTTTTTCCTTGCAGTCCAAAATAGTCCTTAATGAGCTCGAAATTATGACATACATAAAACTTTTTTAGGGTACATTTAAATGCTGTGGGGGTGCTAACTTAATTACTAGTTAGCAACCCCATTGAAAATTTTGAATATCTCGAAGGGGGGGTTAGTCTGAAATTTTTTTCTTGCAGTCCAAAATAGTCCTTAAAGAGCTCGAAATTATGACATACATAAAACTTTTTTAGTGTACATTTAAATGCTGTGGGGGTGCTAACTTAATTACTAGTTAGCATTGAAAATTTTGAATATCTCGAAGGGGGGGCTGGTCTGAAATTTTTTTCTTGCAGTTCAAAATAGTCCTTAATGAGCTCGAAATTATGACATACATAAAACTTTTTTAGTGTACATTTACATAAATGCTGTGGCTAGTTAGCAGCCCCATTGAAAATTTTGAATATCTCGAAGGGGGGGTTAGTCTGAATTTTTTTTCTTGCAGTCCAAAGTAGTCCTTAATGAGCTCGAAATTATGACATACATAAAACTTTTTTAGTGTACATTTAAATGCTGTGGGGGTGCTAACTTAATTACTAGTTAGCATTGAAAATTTTGAATATCTCGAAGGGGGGGTTGGTCTGAATTTTTTTTCTTGCAGTTCAAAATAGTCCTTAATGAGCTCGAAATTATCACTGTTTTAGATTTTCATTTTTCGAAAGTGGGGGTGCCAACTTTATTTTCATCGCGACGGACGCCCGCGCTTGTCCCCGCAACGGGGCACCATTACAGCAGAATATTTGGCGCGACACCCCGCACACCTCACCGCATAGCCATTACCCGCTTTAATTGTTAAGGTATTAAATGTTGAAAAAAAGTATTTACTGGGCGCGCTATCTAACGAGATTGTAACCTCTTGAAGTAATGAGATATTTTGTAAAGAAGAAGCCCATGGCGTGGCAGTCAAATTAAATTGTTATGAAGGTAACGCGGCGGACGCGGACGCGCGAACTAAATTACTTTAACTTTTTGTGAGCGTACCGACGGCTGTGTAATTACGTTTGGTTCCGTACAAATAGTGTTGTTAGTTAATTCGTTGAGTCGCGAGCGCGGCCGCGGCGCGACCCGCTACCTGCCGCATCTATTATGTACAGCGTTTGCGCGACTCTGTGAAAAGGTTAAAATTAATTTAACTTGTTAATTAAATTATGCGGCATGCGCGCGTGACGCGCGGGTCTCGCTTACGGGTCACGTCTAGTGATGTGCTGGATATCCGTATCCGTATCCGCGGATATCCAAGAGAGAAAAAAGATCTGTATCCGTATCTGTTACTTTTTGGAGGATCTTGAACGGATCTTTTATATTAAAACATTTCATGACGTATATGAAATTTTAAAGACATATTGCAATTAAATACTATTAACTTCAATCCAAATAAGTAAAAAAAAAAAAATATCATGTTTATTATAATTCAAGTAGAGTAAATACCAGTAAACTAAGTTATAAACTTATAAGGTAGTAAATAAACTATCTTTGTAATTGTAGTGAGATTAAACCTCTAATAATTGTGCTATGCTAATTGAAATAATTATGTGAGTTAACACATCAATTAAAACTATGTTGTTTTCAAGAACTTTAAAAAAATATACGTCATAATTAATATTGAGTAATGGTAAAAAAGAGTAACTTGTCAGCTTTGTCCCCCAAAAGTCAGTTACGATGAGGATCATAAATAAGTCCTGCTGAACCTGAAGAAAGTTGAGATCCGTATTCACGGATCTAGACCCTTATGATCCGTATCCGTATCCGCGGATCACATTTTTTTACGATCCGGCACATCACTAGTCACGTCGCTTGCGGGTCACATCGCTCGCTGGTCGCGTCGCTCGCGGGTCGCGTCGCTTCATGCGACTTATTGTTTTCAAAACAATTAAGTACTAATTTGATTATGAACTGCGGCCGCTAGGATTTGTGACAAACCGTTGAATCCGGTTGTCATTTATCATAATCATTTAATTATTTGTTAACATAGGTACAGTAAAATAGTCGTCGTAAAAAATAAAATAAAAATTACAAGCTCGCTATGTTATACCAGAAGGCGTACAAATATTCAAGGATGTCATTGATATTAAAAATTGATAACATTATTACATTAATCAAACGATATTAATTGACATTCTCAAAAATAAATGATAAGAAAAATATACATGTCTAAAGGAAAAAATAAGGTTACTACGTCAATACGTCAAAAAAGTATAAAGAAAAGCAAAATTAAATATTTTGAAAAAACCCACGACGTTTAAAAAGTAATTGAAAAAGGATAAAAGTTTTGCACAAATAAATGTTTACTGCAGCGCCCCCTGGTGAATTGTCACTGTAACACTTATCTAAGAACATGCACCAATCAAACCCAAACCCATCACTGAAAACTGCATCAAAATCAAACTAGTAGTCTTGGAGAAAAATGGCAACATGGATTTGCACAAAAAATGTTTGCTGCAGCGCCCTCTGGTGAATTGTCACCGTGACACCTAACTAAGAACATGCACCAATCAAACTCGAACCCATAACTGAAAACTGCATCAAAATCGGACTAGTCGTTTTGGAGGAAAATGGCAACATGGATTTGCACAAACGCATATACCGTCTCCGTTCCGTCGTGGGTAAAAAAGAGAGAAAAATTAATATAATAATTAAAAGGATACAAAAAACTACACGTGCAATGTTGAGTACCTACCAACTACGATCAAAAACAGTCATTGCATTTTCTCTGTCAAAAATGTCGATATTCTGTAGTATGTTTTATTCAATAGTAAAGATTTAAGCCTTTTCTTAAATAAGTTTATGTTTAATTCTTTAATTGAACTAGGTAGGTGGTTAAATATGATTGGTGCCATACAAAAAACATTTTTTTGCATCAATCCTGTATGAGACCTTTTTACGCACAAGTTATTGTTCTGTGGTCGAGTTCGTTTGTGATAAAATGATATTCTAGTAAACAGGTCGGGATTGGTCATAACAAATACAGCTACCTCAAAAATATAAAAGCAAGGAAATGTCAATAATTTGTATTTGATAAACAATGGCTTACAAGAATCTAAACTGTGGAGTCTGAACATTGACCCAATGCACCTTTTTTGTGCTTTAAAAACTAATTCCCTATTGGTTGAGTTACTCCAGAAAATGACACCATACCTCAACACTGAACTCACCAAAACGTGATTATAGCATCGACGTAAATCACTGGGGTCAGTTTAAATAGGGCATAGGCTGATCTGCTAATACGTTTAGTTAGCTCCTCCGTGTGTTCTTTCCAGTCCAATTTTATAGATCTTTGACAGTAGTTTCGGTTAGTCACTAGTTTTAAATAATACAATCTATGGTTGGTCAGAGGCCCGGAAGTCTGACAACCAGACTTACCACGTGTCTTAGCATGTTACCCATTACCTAACTGGGTGGTGGAAGTTAGATAGGCAGTCGCTCCATTCAAAATACCTACTGGTATTCAGTTGCAACCTGTTTAGACTAGAAGCCAAAAGGCTAGGCAGATTATGAGTTATAATTCAAGAGTGAGTACATAAATGAATAGGTAATGGTATCAGTTAAGTAAATACCTGCCTACTTAATGTAAAGTTGTGTTAAAGACGCGGCGATTTGATAAAATAACATCAATGTGCTCCACGATCGGCGCAGTACAAGCAGAGCTCTCGTGAACGGAGTCGATAGGTTGTTTAATCTCGCATTCTTTCGTGTGAATGAATACAATCGTGCGCGTCCGGCGCTCGTCTGGCGCCGGAACCGGGAACCGCTGCATCCGCCGATGAGGCACACAGAGGATCGTAAATATCCTTCCGTTGCCCCCCCCCCCCCCCCCCCGCGTCACTGGCGGAGACTTGCCAGGAAATACGGAGAAACGAAATAAATCGTTCGCTGTAAACGTGGAACATAAATGACGACATGGTGTTACTGAGCCCATCGCTTAGTGGTTTAAGAAAACTGCTCGATATCTGTGAGTCATATGCTGTCGCTCACGGGCTGAGGTACAACGAGAAGAAGAGTGTGTGTATGGTCATTAGAGGTAGGAATAAGCACCCGGAGCATATACCACCTGTCCATCTGAACGGAGTGCCTTTAGAACGTGTAGCTCAGTTTGAGTACCTAGGGTACATTGTGACAGAGACCCTGAATGACGATGCGGATATCGAGCGGGAACGAAGAGCGTTGTCGGTTCGTGCTAACATGTTGGTTCATAGATTCGCAAGGTGTACAGTAGATGTTAAAGTAACGCTGTTTAGGGCCTACTGCCAAAACTTTTACGCCAGCGCTTTATGGTTCAACTACACCCAGCGGGCCTACAACGCTCTTCGAATACAATACAATAACGCCTTTCGGTTTCTGGTGAGGCTCCCCCGATTCTGCAGCGCGTCGGGCATGTTTGCTGACGCAAGAGTCGATGACTTTTACGCCATTATGCATAAGAAAACAGCTTCTCTGATGCGCCGGATTCGGGGGAGCGCCAACAGAATCCTAAGAATGATCTCTGAGAGGCCAGAATCTGCATTGCTAGATAGGTTCATTCAGCTTCACGTGACGAGATGATGTTTTTTTTTTTTGACATGAGTGATTTAATTATTTGTATTTGGAATTTTTATGTATTTTGAATTTAATTATCAATGATCACTAACATAGTTTTAAGACCTTTGTAACTAACAAGTTATGGATATATCAATTAGTCTGAATTAAATGAATTGAATTAAATAAAAATTTGGTTAAGTTTACGCTTACCCTCCGCTCGCCGCTCTCTCGATACTCGCGGTAATGTGCGCGCTTCACTATTGTTTCCAAATCGCAATAACTCCCCAGACGAGACCCTTGACTTCTTTTCCATTGTTTTATAATAACACTCAGAGATTGTCGAGAGCGATGGTGAAGTGCACACTGTAGAGTTCTTCAAGATGTGGATGTACATTCATAACAGGAAAGGAAGATATAATATTAATTCTGTATTTTTTTATCGAAAGCTATTTAGAACAACCCTAATAAAGTAGCTTTGTCATAATTATGTTTGTCTCGTGTTAGTAAACACCGCTTGTAATGAACATCTAGGGGCACCAGTGTGAACATCGCACTGTGCGCTGTGCGTGCACACCTGTGTAGCGGTTACATCGCCACATATGAACTACGCATCATAGACATGACGTCACACAAATCCTGCATCGCGCAGTTAGAGTTTACCGAGCGATCGACATAGATACAAGATTTCAACTTCAAACCGATGGGCAGTTGCCCGCCAGACACAACACCCGTCTGGTCGGAGGATCCTCCCTTTTCTATGGTGGATGAGTGAACTTTACACCCTGTTTCTCATGCCACTAAACCTGCATGTGACTGGTACCTACTCGTTCGTGGCACACAACGCACGCTGGCGCCCGTTCGTTTAGCAACTGTATGTATTGCACAAAGCAGCGGCCGCCGATTGAAACTGATCACGCTACGTTACTATACAGAAGAGCCACCGACTCACCGACACGAGCCCCTCGTGCACTACGGTTGTTACATCACAGGTGCTTCGTATATAGTCAGCTAGTTTGTGAGCACGCATAGCGAGTGAGATACAGCATGTGGACACGGCGCTGCACAATTAGCGTGTTAGTTATTAGTAGCGGCTGCCGCGATACCTATCTGAGTGACGCGCGATAAACATCGCCGCGCGGTGTTCTAGGCGCGCGCGTACATTGCACATTCTGTTTGAAGCGCACTGCGAGGCGCCGTGCTCACCCGTTCATGGAAGGCGCCACATTGTGCCTCTGATTAATACGCCGCGCCGCTATTGTAAGCGCTCCACGCTCGCATCGCCGTGTTTATAAATTGCCTCTCGTTGTTACATCAAATGAAACTGTGGCCTATTTAGCCGCACAATATACGAGCGGCCGGGGCTCGCCGCTCATTGCGTTAATAACACCGGCTTATTATGTAACACCCCATTCATGTTCACAAGTGCGTCTGTGCGCACCGCGCGCCTCCCGGGGTGAATCTTATTGGCGACCACCACAAACAAAAGATATGTTCGAGTATCAGCAGTCTACCTGACTTAAAATTGTAACTAAGTAGTAAATAAAAAAGATAACATTGCTAACGTTCATTAAACATTACCGTAAGTACCTAATATACCTACGGTCGCTAAGGAAATCTTGTTGAATACCATTTAATAGCCGCTAATAGGCAGCAGTTAGGAGTAGGCTTTTAATCAGCTTACTAGTGAGGTAGCTTGTAATTACCAGTGTACACCCGCCACATTAACGCACACATTTGATGGTTGATGAGAATTTGTTGTTCTATTAGTAGAAGAACTATACAACGTGTAACGTTAAATGCGCAAAACCTGAAAATAGTTTGATCAGAATAACGAGCAGAATCAATTGAACCACTTTTTAATATACTTAGGTCACATTTTAAAAAAAAAACTTCATTAAAGACGTTGCCGTGACTATTTATTAATAGGTCAAGCCATCACATGCGCAAACTCGCCAAAATAGGTAAACAAACACAAATTGTTGTCGACTAATTTAAATTTTCTCATACGCGGAATCATAATAGTTTTTATTTCAATGCAAATATGAATCTTACGAACTAAAACAGCACATAAAACCTTTACAATTTTTTAAATGATTTTTTCTCTCTGAATTAGGTCAATTGAATTAAAAATCAGTTGGGGTGTCTGAGGTTCTACACATTTAACGTTACACATTATATAATAGGTATATTATAATAAGGCACGTGTTAGGAAATACGGTATGCAGTATACCTAAGTCAAAAAATCAAAATCAAAATATTTTATTTCACATAAACCTACATGGGCACTTATGAAACGTCAGAAGCTAGGTGCACGGTTCCAATTGGTCGTTTCCTATGGAGAAGAGCCGGCAAGAAACTCCACGGTTACTCTTTTAAAAATAATTGGCTTTTACAATACTTTCATATAACAGTGTTTCTAGGTATGGGAGGACAGTGTAGGTCTTTCAATAAGTACCAAATACTTAACAAAATAGAAAATGGTCAACAGGTCTACAATCCACTAGGCCTACAGCGTTCTCACATTCACAAAATATGTAGAAAAGAATCTATACAAAAAATAAATTAATTAATAAAAGTAAAAAAAACCTATTTTAATAAAACGCAATTATATGATTGCTGTTACAACTGTAATCAATCTGAGTAATTATCATGTCCACAAAAGTAACTAAAAAAAAAAAAGTTGAAATTAAATCGTAGGTATATAATGTCAAATAATAGAATAATAAATATGTCAAGGACGAATGTAAAAAAAAATGATTTAAATAAACATGGTAATTTGGGAGCAGTTAATAGACTCTTACTTATTTATGCCGTTAATGAGGTACCAGGGAAGCCACATGTGCAGAAGGAATTATTGCCAAACTTCCTTATCTTCAACATAGTCTTTAATTTTATAATATGCTTTCTTGATAAGGACACGTTTGATGTGGGTTTTGAACTTCCCATCGCTAAGTTCTGTCACAGACTTTGGCAACTTGTTATAAAAGCGGATACTGTTTATAAGAAATGACTTGCTTGTTTTAGTTAATCTAAATTTGGGTATCACAATTTCATGTCGACTACGTGTATTTATATTATGGAAATCGCTTCTTATTTTGAAAAGTCTTAAGTTTTTGCGAACAGACATAATACTTTCTAAGATATAAAGTGAAGGCAAAGTCAGTATATCAATTTCTTTAAATTTGTCTCTAAGGGACTCGCGAGGGCCCATTTTATAGATCGCGCGGATTGCCCTCTTTTGTAAAATGAAAATTGAATCTACATCAGCTGCCGATCCCCACAGCAAGACACCATAAGACATAATACTGTGGAAATAAGCAAAGTATACTAACCTAGCTGTGGCTATATCAGTCAACTGCCTTATTTTTCTTACTGCATATGCAGCTGAACTTAATCTACCTGAAAGAGTTCTAATATGAGCGCCCCATTGTAATTTTGAATCTAAAGTAATTCCTAAGAATATAGTTTCCGTTATTGCATCTAAGTTTTTGCCATCAAGTTTTAGATTTAGACCTACTTGAGGTACATTTGGTAATGAGAACCTAACACATTTCGTTTTGTTCGCATTAAGTAAAAGATTATTAGCTGCGAACCATTTTGAAAGTACAGCCAGACTATCGTTAACATGTAATACATCTGTATCTTTCCTGTCTATTTTAAAATAAGAGAAGTGTCGTCAGCAAATAGAATTATATCTGATAAGTTAGTCATCATGTAAGGAAGATCATTTATATAAACTAGAAATAAGAAAGGGCCGAGAATTGAGCCTTGAGGCACGCCCATTTTAACTAGAGACCCCGAAGACGTCGCCCCATTAACATTTACTTTTTGCTGCCTGTTTGATAGATAGGAAAGAACAAGATCAGCAGCTTGTCCACGAATTCCGTAGTGGTGTAATTTACAGATCAGTGTATTGTGGTCAACGCAGTCAAACGCTTTTGAGAGGTCACAGAAAATGCCAATTGCATCCTGGGACTTCTCCCAGGATTCCAAAATGTGACTGATGAGTTTTACTCCTGCGTCAGTCGTCGACCTACCTTTCGTGAAACCAAACTGGTGACTATGTAAAATCCCATTAGAATTAAAATGTGACAACATCTGGTCTAGCATGATTTTTTCATATATTTTACTCAATGCTGGTAGCACAGATATTGGCCTATAATTAGAGGGATCAGTGTTACTACCCGATTTGAAAATTGGTACTACTTTACTATGTTTCATTAAATCAGGAAACGTACCGCTATCTAAACATTGATTAAATATGCCAGTTAGGACAGGGGCAATTGTGTCAATGATATCTTCAAGAACCTTAACGGAAATCCCCCATAAGTCTTCAGTGTTTTTTATGTTAAGACTTTTAAATGCTTTTTTAATTGTGTCAATAGAAATGGGCTTGAATTCAAAACTTGGAATGTCTCTACTGAAGTGTTCTTTTAAAAGAGATTCAGCTAGTATAGATGATGAGGGGAGAGATTTCGTAACCTCTATTGGGATGTTGGTAAAGAAGTTTTCTAGTGTCTCAGAAACTTTTAACTTATCTGAAATGGTTACATTATCAATGTTTAATGACACTTCATTCTGATCTCGCTGTTTTGTGTTTCCAGTTTCTTTGTTAATTACCTGCCACACAGCTTTTATTTTATTGTTAGAATTATTAATTTTGTTACTTATTAATTTAGATTTAGCTTGGGCGCAGACTCTTTTAAATATCTTAGAATATTTTCTTACATAATTATGAATTACTTGATCAGAAGTCAATGATTTTTCGTTATATAAATTATATAAAATATCTCTGCTTTTTCTAATGCCAGGAGTGGCCCATTCATTAAATTTTGGTTTGGTATTGATTGTTACTGTTTTTACAGGACATGCTTTATGGAATTCTTGGCATACTGTAGAAAATAATGTACCATAGTTTATGTTGGGGTCTTGTGAATCAAAACTAGCTGTTGAAAGATTGCTAAGAACATTATTATTAAACATTTTCAATTTATTTTTAGTAAGAGGTCTTAACTGAATAGTTTTATCTAAACGTAACTTTTTATCTGATTCAAATGATACAAGTTGACCAGTATGGTCAGACCTAACGCCACTAATTAAGGATGAGTCCTGTATTTTACAATTAGTAAATATATTGTCAATGCATGAAGCTGAGGTTGCTGTTATTCTAGTCGCTTCATTAAATATACATTTTAAATTGAATGAATTAAACAATGATATAAGCTTATCAGGTGAGTTAACTAATAAATCAATATTTAGGTCACCACAAACAAAAACTAATTTATTATCTTTAAAAAGTTTACTTAGTATTTCTTCCATAATGATTAAAAATGATGACAAGTTTGAAGCTGGTGGTCTATAAACACATAAGAAAGTATGGCCTTCAACCTCTGCACATGCTACCTCACATAAGCGATCAACAGAGCAAGCAGTGATATCCTTCCTTTCCTTATGTCTGAAACAACTATTACATAATATCAAGGTACCACCCCCTATTGAGGACCTGTTGTACGCACTGGCAACTGAAAAATTATTTACATTAAACAGCATCCTATCTAGTTTTAACCAGGTTTCACAAAAGCATAAGATATCCATATGATATTTATCTATTAACAATTCCACGTCTAGGATTTTGCCAGAGAAGCGATTAATATTTTGATGATACAATAAAATATTCTTATCATACTTCTCTTTTGTCGAGTCTAAAAGTTTAAAGAGCCTATCATAGTATTATTAGAAATACTAGATAATACTATTTCGTCACTTAGCCTAGTCTCAGTTAAATTATCAATAACTGCGTGTATATTGTAAGCTAACAAAGTAGCCAATACATGTTGACTTTTCTTGGGAAGAAACATATGTTCCCGAGTTAAAACAAAATCTCTAACAAAATTGTTAGTATCAAAATACAATAAACGGTCACTATGACGACATGTCAAAATATGCATTAAGTTATTTAAACTATAAATGTAATCATTTTCTTCAGCATACAAATTACCTGAATATGGCAATGCACATAATATTAATTTACCTAATTTTAATTTAAGTAGGGTGTCGACACCATTAACTATGTCCCTTTTAGTGATGCTCAGACTGTTTCCAATTAAAAGAACTACAGTAGTCTGCTCATTCATTTGTGTGTTTTTTATTTTATGAACAAGCTCATTAAAATGCAGGTTATGGTAACAACAGTTAACTATGGCATGTTTAGATTGGTTATTTAATAAGGATCCAAAACCTGCTCCTAATCTATCAGAATATACTAAAACATTACTTTGAGTGGGATTGATAGTTTCTATAGTATGAGTTAGAATGGGTGAGGTGACAGGAACAACATGCTGTGACATGAGAGGTGGTTCCTTTTGAAGGTTTTGTATTTCAACATCATACATTTGTCTGCTAGTTTCCATCTTAATATTACATACATTTAGTTGGCTTTTTAAATTAATACGTTCTTTCCTAAGATTAATATTAAACTTATAAATTGCCTTGCATTGGCCGTTCGATGCAACATGCTGGCCCGCAGATTTGCAAAGTGTGACAATAACGTTAAGATAACATTGTTTAGGGCATACTGCCAGGCTTTTTATACCTGCAGTCTGTGGACCAGATACTCACAAAAAACGTTTAATGCCCTGCGTGTGCAATACAACAATGCTTTTAGGATACTGCTGTCGCTGCCACGTTTCTGTAGCGCGTCAGGGATGTTCGCAGCAGCGCGTACAGATGACTTTTTTGCGATCATCCGTAAAAGATCCGCGTCACTGCTGCGTCGGATGCGACACAGCGACAGCAGTCTCCTGAGCATTGTTGCTAGTAAGACTGAAGGCCACCTGATGGGGCACCTGTGCGCAGTACATGTACTGTTGCCAGGTGTCTCCAGAAGGTGGCTTAATAGATATAGTGTTCTGTAAGTGTGTTGTATTATTGTTATTGTTTGTAGTTATAAAAGTTTGTCTTAATTAATTAATTATACTAACATAGTTGTAAGTAATACTAACAAATTATGGGTAATGTGCCTGATTTAAAGATAAATAAATAAATAAATAAATTCTTTGTGACTTTAAGAGTTTCTTGTACTTTTTTATATTTTTATTAATTTTAATATACTTCTTAATATTATTATGACTAGTTAGAATTGGACATCTAGTTAAGGTATCGTCCCCAGTCAGGTCTATGGCAACGATGGGCTTCTCACACTCCAGTCCGGATACACTACCAACCAGCTTGTCGAAAAGGTTATTGGTGTTGGCAACTTGTTCGCTGGCTTTCAAAGAGTTGATAGTGGAAATAGTGTTGTGTGCCATGCATAATTCCACTTCAAGGCCTGATATACGTCTCAGTGCCTGGTCATGAGTGCCACTGCATTGTTGAAAGTCTGACACTAGTTGACGGAGATGGTGGTGCTGGTCAAGTATGTCCATATGCTGGGTGTGAAGTTCTACAAGCTGGCTCTTTAGTTGAGTGTTTTTGTCAATAATCCTCTTGACTTCAACCTCACTGTCCTCTCTTTCCTGGAGCAGCTGGGTGCATTCTTTTTTTGATGCCTCCAGCTCCTTCAGTGTTGCATTCAATTTGTCACTCATGTCACGAACTGTGGCTGCGCGGGTCATCATATTTAAAAGTTTCCCCAAATGGCACCTGGAATGTGACAGAAAACAACTGAGTGTTTGAGGAATCTAAATGAGTTGAGAACTTGAGAAGGTAGGAGGGTAAGACAGTTAGCAAGAAATAAAAGAACAAAAGATGAAGTTTTTTAGAAAATATTATAAAAATATGGAGGTACTTAAAGAAAGTAGGAAGCTAATTAATTTATTTTGGGGCTTATCAAATATCAGAATTATTATTGATTAAAAAGAAAAAGACAAGTGAATTACCATTTAAGATAATAATATTAGAGCTAACAGTTATTTTCCACTGAAAATGTTATGGACATGAGATTAGAGGTACCTAATAAAGTTTCATTTCGACAATGCAATTGGTTTTAAACAACAGTAATAAAGCAATTTAGGGATAAATATGTGTGCAGTAAAGTTTGTAGTGTATGTTTTATGTCTGGGGCAAGTGTTTTCGTCGTCGATTTTGCTTCCACAATTTGTCAAGCAAAAGGAGACATAAACGGAGCCTGTGTGTATTGGACGTAGCTCATAACTCTGAGCAGTGTTTACAGGTGATGTATAGTGTGTAAATATAACTATAATAATGATTAGTATAAAACAAAATACTCCCCGGGTTTGATGAATTCAAATCCACAATCGAAACGTTGACAGCCGGTAGATGAAGTGTATTTACATAGGTATTACCCAAATTAGCAAGCTTTGAGTGTCAGAATGACTTACTGGTATTTACTGTGTATGAAAGTTCTGATGAATATGTTTTGTAGGGAAAGGATTTCGTGAAGTAAAACACAGAAAGACAATGCTAGACATTTATTTAATTAGACTTGTAAGTATTAAATCAGAAAGCCAGTTGTCCGTTCGCAAAGCTAGGTCTTCATGGAGAAGAAGGACAAGAAACTCCATGGAAACAGTATTACAGTATTCTATCAATACATTTCTATAAATAAATTGTCGTTATCTCAAAGACAGTTAAAACAAGGAAAAGAATATGCCATTACACAATTTAACATGAATGAATGTTAATTTTTGCTAACAATAGTGCTTTACATTTCCTTAGAGTCTACTTTAATAGCTAGGTTTACATATTAGCAATAATATACCAGAAAAAATAACAATCATAATAAGCAAAAATTACGGTATTATATCAAATTACTTAACTTACGTGACACCTGGTCGGTCTATCCCAAATAAGAACGGCACTAGAATCAACCAACTGAGCATCTACCGAGCAACTGACTATTCGATCACTTGATCCAGTACACTTGTTTTAAGTCAAGGTCCGCACAGCTCAAAAGCCAAATAGAAACTGACTTCCCACCGCAAGCTCCCTATTTTTAACCGACTTCAAAAAAAGGAGGAGGTTCTCAATTCGTCGGAATATTTTTTTTTTTAATGTATGTTCCCCGATTACTCGAAGACGGCTGGACCGACTTGAAAAATTCTTTTTTTGTTTGAAAGGGTATACTTTCAAATTGGTCCCATTGTCATTTGGTCACGATTTGATGATGGGATCTTGGAGAAATCGAGGGAACTCTTCAAATATTAAAGGCACATCTATAGTGATTTGGGTATTTTTGATGAGCAGTTGACATTTGGCTATTGTAACTTAGATAAATTACAAATCAACCCAATAAAAAGAGATTTTTGTTTTTAACAAAAAATACAACCGACTTCCAAACTACAAAGTGAAAAATAACTTTAATTTCGGAAGTCGGTGTCAAAAAACTAAAACACTGATCCAAAGACACCGACTTCCGAAATTAAAATTATTTTTCACTTTGTAGTTTGGAAGTCGGTTGTATTTTTGTAAAAAAAAAAAATTATAACATCGGTTCTTGTAAACAGGGTAGGGTGATCACGTGACAATCGTTTGAAACAGCTTTGGTGTATAAGTTAACGCGGCTTTCGAAGGACCATACGCGGGAAAATAATTTACATGGGGTGAAATATTAGCCGACACAGAATTGAGCTACACACAGGTATGGATGGACTTACTTGGGAATCTTCTGGACGAAACACGTTGACTCAAGGACAGCTCAGGCTATCCTGGTGTTCACTGATTCAACTCACTGTGGTGCACTTTTATTGGGTATTTAAATGTCACAATTGTATCGGCCTTACAAATAGAGAGCTCGTGAATTTTGATATAATATGGCGCAGGAGGTGTGGTGCGCGCGCGGCGCGGTGTGCGCGCGTCGCATATAATATGGCGCGGACGTTAGCGGTGAGCGGTCACTGACAAGTGTCCAAAATTTGAGAAGTTCCCTCAAATCACAGGAGATGCGATTGGCTCTCGATACAGCGGCAGCCTCTGATAGGTGCGTGCGATGAGCGTCCGTCGCGTTCCGTTGTACGGGAATTGGGAAGGAAGGAATATAGATAGCTCAAAACAGCGTTCGGATTATAATAAAAAAACTTATTACTAAAACTTGCGCGAGCATCCTGCCCGGTTTTGAGGATATGTAATATTCTCAAAGGAAAGAAATTATAGTAAAAACGGACAAAGAAAAAGAAAATTATTTTAAGCATATTAATTATTGCTAAATTTGGGTTTTAATTACGCGGTAATTACGCCCAATGGCCAACGTAAAGGCGGGACATCATCTTGATGTATGAGAACCACTGTACCAATCTTAATATTATCTGCGGCATGACAATAAATGCGGTGATAATAGTTTATTAGAACATGTGTAAAATTATCATGTTTAGGTAAAAGAGCGGGATGCTGAGCTTCATAAGGAAGGTTCGCATTTGACAATCTGCCACCGATTCTAATTATATTATGCTCGTCAATGAAGAGATCGAGTTTTTTAAATTGTGAGCGAAGTTTTTTACTTTTAATTTCGTCATACACATCTTTAAAATGAAATTGTTGAATACAATGAATTAAATCATTTTCAGCGGTAGCTAATTCACGGACAGTAATTGTCTTGTGTGATTTATCATAAGAAATAATACGTAGAAATCTTAGAATGTATACAATTATGCGCAATATTTTATTTAATGATGCAAATTTTAGTGAAAAACTATATATTAAATTGAGTTCTGATACGGTAGATACCAATGTTAGAGTTTTATTATTAAATTTAGGCAATTGTTCGTTGCATGACGAAACAAAAGGAGTGATAGGCCACTCAGCAGTTGGGCGCAGGAGCCACTCAGGGCCATGCCACCATAAATCGTGGTTTAGTAACTGTTCAGGTAGAAGACCTCGAGACAGACAGTCACTAGGATTTTACTTTCCGTTAATATGATAAAAATGCTTAGGATCAAGATTTTCTTGACATTTAGCGACGCGGTTACTAACAAAAATGTTCCATTTGTGCAGTGAAGAATGAACCCATGAAAGCGTAATTGTAGAATCGGAAAAGACAAATATATTATATTATTAATAGTGGTACGAGTGCGGTAAGTGTCATAAACTAATTTAATTAATTTAGACAAAAGAACAGCGGCACAGAGCTCTAGACGAGCTAGGGATATGACCTTAACAGGTGCAACTTTGGATTTAGCACACACCAAATTTACGTGTGTGTTACCATTTGTATCAGTGACATGTAAGTATACGACGCAGCCATATGCCTTCAAGCTGGCATCAGCAAACCCCACTATATTTGTCACGCAACCCATAGTAACGGCTACATGACGAGGTAATTTTAAAGAAGAAAGTAAAGGTAATTGCTCTTTAAATTTTTGAAAGAGAATGTTAGCGACGCGCTCAATAGATTTTAGGAATTGTAAAATAAAGTAGCATCACTAGTTTTAGTTAGTTAGTAATAAACAACCCTAGTTAAGAGGCGGGACACGCTGACATGCTTGTCACACTATGGACCCCCCGCCAGTCTGCCTCCGAACGTTAATCGATGCGCACACCTAAATATGTAAATTTTGCGCACGCGGCCATCTTTTTCTTGTTAAAATCTCATTAAACGTGTTTTCAAAAGTTCACTCGTATTTTCGTTGCGACAAACCACAGACCAGTTGCTCTCTGCAGCACCACCCCTAACAAAGTGGTCATTCGAGCGGATCTAAGATGATCCACACTCCAGGCGTCCAAACACGGCGAGCAAAAATGCTGCAGGAGCAACGTGCTTCGCAACAGAACAAAGCTGCACAAAATACTCAATCTGAGCAGCTCGAGCATGTTGTGTCGCAACGCCTGTTTACCGATGTACCGGGAAGCAGCATAAAGTCTGAACCACTGCCTCACGTTGCGAAAACGCCGGTAAAATCTGTTGCGTCATCGAGCAAATCGCGAGAAAGCAAGAAAAAGCTGTTGCAGCTGGAAGCCGCTAAACAAAAAGCTGCTATTCAAATCGCGCTCATCGATCAGAACCTGGATGCCCAATTGGCAGCACTCGACGACGAGGAGGAACAGTTGGAATACAGTTCACTAATTGATGGAAAGGAACCTCCTCGCACCGACCTTGAGAATTGGGTAATCCACCAAAGTAACCACGAAGAACCCCTACAGGAGCAGCAAGCCCCCGAGAAAGGATTTGTAACGGGCGAGCTGCATGCACGAGTACAGTCGCCATGCGCCGAGCACGTGGCTGGCCGGCCGCGCGCCGCAGCGCTGCCACCGGCGCCGCCTGACGACTCCGTGACTGTACTTAACAACGCGGTTCATATGTTGGCAAGTACTTTGAAGGACATTTCTACAAACTGTACAAACAACGTGCCTCAAGCTAGTTTTCTCAGCCGCATGAGCACACCGAGGGATTTACCAGAATTTTCTGGTGACCAGTTGGATTGGCTTCAGTTTAAACAAGCCTACGATGAGTCAACAGAATTGTGTAAATTCACGCCTAAGGAGAACCTATGGAGGCTACGAAAATGCTTACGAGGGCAAGCGAAAGATGCAGTCGCAGCGTTGTTCATTAGCGCCACGTCGCCTGACAAAGTAATATTAACATTGGAGCTACGGTTTGGTAACCCCGACTGCATCATTTCAAGAATACTCCAAGACATAAGGAAGCTTCAGTCCCTACAACTGGAATATCACAAGGATATCGTCGCGTTTTCCGTGAAAGTGCAAAATGTAGTGGAAGCAGTACGAGCAGTCGGACGTGAGGAGTACCTGTACGGTACCAATATCGTTTCAATGATTTTATCCAAGCTCCCTGCAGTGCTTATCTCCAAGTGGTCCGACTACAGCTACAAAATGATTACCGAAGGAAGGAAACCAAGGTTGGTGATTTTATCAGATTTTTTGTATGAAGAAGCTGTAAAGATTTCCACCACTGCAAGTGTGTTTACTACCTTTCGAAGTGATCAGCATTTGAAAAATAAGGCTAATGCATGCACACGTACACAGACCGTGCTAGTTCAAGACGAAGAACGTAACGCTAATTGTTTGTTTTGTCGTACAGCGGTACATAATCTCAGCGATTGCAAACAATTTAAGAAAGCACTACGTAAAGTACGGTGGCAATATGTGAAAAAACACGGCCTGTGCTACAAGTGTTTAATATCCAAACACGATAGAAAAACGTGTTCAGCTCCTGTGTGCGACAAGGACGGCTGTAATGAAGAACATCATCGTCTCCTGCATTATTCTATGAATAAACAACGTGAGCGTACCAGCGCTGATAATAACAATGTGTCGACCGCAAGTGCTACGACGTCGGCGGACGCGCAACGAGCCGAGCCATCTTCGGAAACGATTACGTACATTAACACGAGTGGCAATAAAGTGTTATTGAAAGTTTTACCTATTCGTGTGCATGGCCCTAACGGTATCGTAAACGCCACCGCGCTACTCGATGACGGATCGAGTGTGTCGCTGATAAGCGCCGGCCTCGCCGAGCGCGTCGGGCTGCGCGGCCGGCGCGAGACGCTGTCAGTGCGCGGAGCGTGGAATAATGACGCGATGGTATGCGAATCTACGGTTGTGAATGTGGACATTGCTGGATATAATGACAGGTTACATAATAATATAAGAATGCGTTGTGTTAAGGAATTAAGTTTGCCTATTCAAAAGTTATCTGTTATAGATTGCAATAAGTATTCCCACTTAGAGAATATTAAAGATAAATTGTGTACCTCAGATTCAAAACCTGATTTATTAATTGGTCAAGATAATTATGACTTAATTGTACCTTTGAAAATAAAGTTAGGTAGTGTAAATGAGCCGTCTGCTACACTTACCCCCCTAGGTTGGTGTGTACATGGTAAAGTGCGCGTGGCGCGGAGTGGCGCCGCCGCCCGGGCCGCCACCGCCGGCGCTCGCTCCGCGTGCGCTGAGGCCGCCCTGACCATCGCGGAGAACAAGGAGGTAAGTGACATTTCATCGCATGATAGTCTACTTCAAGAGATTCATGATGAGGTTCGACGTTCATTTGCATTGGATGCCATGGGTGTATCCGGTAAGCCGCGCCAGAATGTTGACGACTTGCGCGCCATCGATCAGCTGGAGCGATCAGCGGTGCTCGTTGACGGACGTTGGCATGTCAGCTTACCTTGGAAGGAGCCGCCAGGTCGCGCGATGCCGAACTCGTACCCCAACGCACTAAGAAGGTTAAAAGGTATCGAAAAGAAAATGGGAAAGGATACAGGTTTTGCTAAACGGTACGAGGAACGCGTTCGTCATTTGTTAGAAAATGATTACGCGCGGGAACTGGTGGTCGATGATGTCACATCGAATACGTGGTACCTACCTCATTTCGGTGTTGACAACCCAAACAAAGGCAAGCTTCGGCTGGTCTTTGACGCTGCAGGTAAGGTAGGTGGTTCCTGCCTTAATGACTATTTACTCACAGGGCCTGATCTCTTGTCATCACTGCTTGGTATAATGCTGCGCTTCAGGGAAAATAAAGTCGCAGTAACAGGTGACATTAAAGACATGTTTCTGAGGGTTAAAATACACGCCGAGGATCAGCACGCACTAAGGTTTCTGTGGAGAAACGGCACTACAGAAAAGATCAAATCGTATGTTATGACATCCTTAATTTTTGGAGCTAATTGTTCACCATTTGTAGCTCAATTTATTAAAAACAAAAACGCACGCCGCTATGAAACATCATTGCCGACCGCAGTCGATGCTATTTGCCATTCACATTACATGGATGACTATATAGATAGTTTGCCGGACGAAAGTACTGCTATAGATATGGTGAGTAATGTCAGTGATATTCACAGGGCCGGTGGGTTTGAAATCCGAAACTGGACTAGCAACAGCGTCGCGGTTTTAAACAGCGTACCAAAGGAGACCTTAGGTTCTGCCGCAGTAAAGTTCAAAGTCGGTCAGCAATATGGAGGTGAGCGAACACTGGGACTTATTTGGTTTCCTGGAGATGATATGCTTGGGTTTGACGTGTCACTAAAGCGCATCCCAAAAGATATCACTCAGGGCAACGAACGACCTACAAAAAGGATTATGCTTAGGGTTATTATGTCTATTTTTGATGTCTTAGGATTTCTCGCCCCCTTCACTATTCAGGGGAAGATCCTGCTTCAGGATACCTGGCGCCTGAATATTGGATGGGACGATTATGTTCCTGATAACATTTACGAAAGGTGGGTAAAATGGATTGATCTAATTAACGTGATCAGTACAATTCGCATTCCCAGGTGGCACGCGATGTCTGCATGCGCTACGACGGTAGCGTGTGCGAGCGAGACGGAAGTCCCCACTCCACCACAAGCGCGGCTCGCATCTCACAGTGCTACGCAGCCTTGTGCTACGAGCTACGAAAGCGTAGCGGCCGAGAGCAGTGCTACGAGTTCGGCTACAAACGAGTTTATTTATAGCAACTTACATCTTCATGTATTTAGTGACGCATCCACTAAAGCGCTGTGTGCGGCCGCATATTGGCGCTGGGAAGTGCAAGGTAAAATACATGTTTCTTTTATTGCGAGTAAATGCAGAGTGGTACCGGTGAAACCTATGACAGTACCTAGATACGAGCTACAAGCGGCATTACTAGCAGCAAGGCTAGCGAACACTATCGGTAAGGAACATAGATTATCTCCAGTGCGTCGATTCTTTTGGTGAGACTCCACTACTGTTCTCCATTGGATTCGTAACAATAAACGTACCTATAAAGCGTTCGAAGCGAACCGTCTCGGGGAAATCGACGAATTGACATGTATTGATGAATGGAGATACGTTCCTATGAAACTGAATATAGCTGACTTAGCTACACGGGAAACCTTTAATCCTGCTTTGTATTCTGAGTGGTTAGCCGGTCCAACTTTCCTGCGCTTCGATGATGCGTCATGGCCTAGGGATGTCATCCAACAGGAAACGAACACAGCATGCGAGGAAGTAACAGCTGTTGTTCAAGAACACTTGGCTTATTCACCGGTTCCAGACCCGGTTCGATTTTCTTGTTGGCTGCGCCTTCTACGGGCGTCAGCCGCTGTTTTCAAATTTATTGACAGGTTAAAGGGTCTTCCTGGCAGTGGCTATAGTGTGCAGATGATGGAGCGTGCAGAGCGGCAGCTACTGAAACACGCACAAGGGGAGGCGTTTGCTGAGGATTTAGCTGCGATTAACAATAGTAAGGCATTATCCAAGAATAGTCGGTTACTTACTCTCTCACCATTTTTAGATGAGCATGGCTTGCTTCGCGTGGGCGGTCGGATCGATGCTGCTGCAGATGTCGCTATGGAGATAAAAAGGCCTGTAATATTGGACGGCCGG
Organism: Agrochola lychnidis; assembly: GCA_963680765.1. NCBI lineage: Eukaryota > Metazoa > Arthropoda > Insecta > Lepidoptera > Noctuidae > Agrochola > Agrochola lychnidis. The sequence goes on along the minus strand of OY796866.1, from coordinate 253,104 downwards.
CATCCTGTGGCTCGGTTGATCGTTCGGCACTACCACGTGAAGGCGGCCCATGCAAACCAGGAAACAGTAGTCAACCTGCTCAGAGAAAAATATTGGTTAGTGAGACTTAGACCTACCGTCAAGACTGTAGTGTCGCAATGCATGCTGTGCCGCATCAAGAAGTGTAGGCCACTGGTTCCTCGCATGGGTGACTTACCTCAGTGTCGTGTGGCACATCATCAGCGACCTTTCTCTCACTGTGGACTGGACTTGTTCGGACCAATGGAGGTAACAGTCGGCAGATGCAGAGAAAAAAGGTATGGAGTCCTTTTTACCTGCTTAACGTTGCGTGCTATTCACGTTGAGATTGTTGCTTCTCTCACGACGGACTCGTTGATCATGGCACTGCGTCGGATGGCAGCTAGGCGTGGCTGGCCACGACACTTGTACTCCGACAATGGCACAAACCTGAGAGGCGCTGAAAGGAACTTCAACGGTCCATGCAGGACCTGGATCAAGAAGTCCTGAAAGACGTAGGTGTCAACAATGGGATGGACTGGACTTTCATCCCTCCAGCCAGTCCCCATTGGGGTGGGGCATGGGAGCGACTGATTCGCAGCGTCAAGTCGTCACTCAAAGTTGTTTTGCTCGAACGGGCACCAAGGGACGAAGTGTTGAGCACACTCCTAGCAGAAGTTGAAAATATAGTGAACAGTCGTCCCTTGATGCATGTTTCGGTAGACCCGGAAGGCGTAGAATCCCTCACCCCCAACCACTTTTTGCTAGGTACGTCGTCGAACTTACCTGTAGTCGGAGCTTTTGACAGATCTGACCTGTACTTACGCAAGCATTGGCGCACAGGTCAACGATTGACCGACATGTTCTGGCACAGGTGGGTAAAGGAAATTTTACCTGACCTTCTACCTAGGCGAAAATGGAAGACAGAGCAGCCACCGCTTCGAGTGGGCGACCTGGTATTAGTTGTGGACCCGAACTCTCCCCGCAATTCGTGGCCAAAGGGACTCATCACTGAGGTGTTCCCAGGTAAGGACGGTCGTATCAGACTCGTAGAAGTGAAGGTGGGCTCCCGGACCTGGCGCCGCTCCGCGGCACGCGTCGCTCCCATCACTCTGGTTGATGAGTGCTGTGACAGCACTGGGGTGGGGAATGTTAGCGACGCGCTCAATAGATTTTAGGAATTGTAAAATAAAGTAGCATCACTAGTTTTAGTTAGTTAGTAATAAACAACCCTAGTTAAGAGGCGGGACACGCTGACATGCTTGTCACACTATGGACCCCCCGCCAGTCTGCCTCCGAACGTTAATCGATGCGCACACCTAAATATGTAAATTTTGCGCACGCGGCCATCTTTTTCTTGTTAAAATCTCATTAAACGTGTTTTCAAAAGTTCACTCGTATTTTCGTTGCGACAAACCACAGACCAGTTGCTCTCTGCAGCACCACCCCTAACAGAGAAGTACAATAGAATCGGGTGGAGTTTCATCCCAATCTATATTTAATTGATTAGCGCTTGCGTCAAGAAAGATGCGAACTTTAGTGGTTTGTTTATCATTCCTAAAAACAGGGTGATGCGGTATGTAATAACCCACAGTCTGATCAACAGAACTAGGTGTAATTTCAGTTAAATAATTTTGTTCGATATACTCTTGGATTATTTCATTATAACTAGCGCGCAAAACAGGGTTGCGAAGCTTAGTTTTTTCCAAATTGATTAGACGTCGATAAGCGACAGCATAAGAATTTCCAAGTAAATCTGGATTTTTACAGAATGGTAACGCGGTACAATACCTACCACTGGAGTCACGTGACACAGTAGAAGCGTACAGCTGTTCACACTCCAGTTCAGCAGGGCTCATAAAAGGTTTTGAAGGTATTTCTTCGATGTTCCAAAATGTATGTAAAGATTCGTCTAAAGACAGAAAACAATGAGAATTATCTATATTTAGCGCGGTAGAAAAATATGAAGCGGTATTTAATTCAGCGGGATTATAATTATTATTAGATAAACTAGCGCAGCGGTTCTCAAACTTTTTTGGTCACGGAACCCTTTTGACAAGCAAAATACTTGACGGAACCCTACAATAAAACAATAGTTTTTAACAGTGTCTTCTTTATTAATAATGTTATACGTCAGGATGGTGGGGTCAAAATAATGCACAATCGTTACTGCGTTTATGAGACAAAGTTTAGTCCAAAGAAGAAATGTACAAAACTGATACAATCAGAATACAGCAGGCAGTAGAACTTACAAGCAGGCAGCAGGCTAGCCAGCTTGTAAGTAGGTAGATACGAACTTATCGCTCCGAACGCTAATCGTCAACTGACTGACGAGGCGCGAAGCGCGATCGACGCTTTTATACTTAGTCCTAGACTCGAACTCGAACATTCTTAAAAATACTTGAGTCGGCGCCTTTGATAAACAAAAAGCGGAAATAAAAATAGAAATACAAAAAAATGCGTTGTAAACAATCTCGACTTTATGTTTTTGAAGATAGAGTCGAAAGTCGCTTGTTCACAACTATAGCGTCTAATTCAGAGGCGGCTTTTATCAAAGGGACTGCGCGCTCACAAGTATACGCGCGGCAGGCGGAGTCAAAACGTTCGACCAGTGACCAGAGAGAGGTGTTTTGATTTTTTTTCTAAATTCTTGCGGAACCCCTACAGGGTTATCGCGGAACCCTAGGGTTCCGCGGAACACACTTAGAGTACCGCTGAACTAGCGGGTACCTCACCCATAAGAATGTAACCAAACACGGTTTCAATAGCGGACGGAGCGGTAGGTGAGATAATTTTATTGTGAAGTAATAAATACGGGAACAGTTTTGCCCCTAGAAGCAATTCAACCTCACCAGGTACGTACCACAGTGGGTCAGCGAGCGGTAAATCAAACAAATGCTGCACTGCAGAAGTGTCAACAAAGTGAGATGGTAAGTTATCCGTGATACAATCGACAACAAGAGCGGTAATTTTAAAAGAATTATTAGTTTTATTTTTAGCAGTAACTGTTATCTCAACGTAACCTATGATAGATCGCGAAGAGGTTCCGACACCCTTTATAACTGAGTTTGAAAGCGGTATAATGTTTAATTGTAGTTTTTTACAACAAGCGGAAGTAATTATGTTATTTTGCGAAGCGTTATCTAAACATCTGACAGAAACGTATTTTTTATATTTGTTATCAACATAGACTTGTGCGGTTGATAAAAGTACAGTATTATGCGGTTTATTCGTACCGACGCGATAGCACGCACACAGCGCCACCTGTTGCGAATTCGCGGAGCTAGTGGCAGCGTCAGTCGAGACAGATCTAGGCGGCTGCGAACTGTGTTCTAGATGTAAAAGAGAATGATGTCTTTTGTTACACGTCCTACAATTATGTGTAGATTTACACTGTGAATCAGTGTGCGTTACACTAAGACAGTTTACACATCCACGTTTGTTTTTAATAAAATCCAAACGCGAACTGGCTGAAAGTGATTGAAAGGTTGGACAAGTGTAAAGTTTACAATGATCCATTTTATTGCAATACAAACAAGTTTGATTGTTATCAAAAGCAACAAAAGTATGTACTGTACTATCACGTGACTGATTACGAGAAGAATTATTTTTATTAGGGTTGTTACTCACTAACGCGGTTCGAGATGAAATAGTGCGATCCAATATTTTAACTTGCGATTTTATAAATTCAACGAAATCCGTATAAGTAGGAATTTCCTCATCTCTCTTATGCATTTCGAATAAATGTACGGTTGCGGGGTCTAACTTTTTCAAAGCTAAATTTAGCAAAATGAAATCCTTTATATCTTTAATTTGTAATTGTTCTAAAGCAGAAACTGACGCGTGAAAACTTTCAATAAAACTATTTAAAGATGCGGAATTATTAATTGCGGATTTAATATGTTAGACATGTAATGTGAGCCTAGTGCTCGTTTATCTTGATACTTTTGAACTAAACTGTTTCAGATAGCGGTATAGTTATCACCCGAGGGAATAATTCCGGCGGTGATTTGCAATGCGTTTCCTTTTAAATTACCTATCAAATACTGCACACGTTGAGAATCTGTAAAGTTTAAATTACTATGGATATTTGATTTAAATGATTCATAGAAAACAGGCCAGTTGTCAATCCTACCATCAAAGGACGGAATTTGAATCGGTGGTAGTTTGACTTCACCTATATATTGTTTTGCGTTATCATGAGACGCGGCTGAATCATTGAATGACCTTGAGTAGTTCGCGGCGATTAAGGGCCTTAGTCCCGTTTAGTACCGTAAAACGGTCACTTTAAAAAGGAATCTCCTCATAAACGGCTTGGTTAAAAGATTTGAAAAAAATATATGTTTGCTATAGATTCATGAACAACATTTTTGAAACTGGATATTTTCGTATGGCTAATACTTTAGCCTTAAAAAAATATTTAGCAAAACGCTGTTTTTAGCTAATATTCCCTACTACTTCTAAACGGCTTTGATGTTTGTAAATATTTTTACACTGAAAAATTGGTGATTAAAAGTACTACAAATTTGAAACTGCAAATGTAAATCAATCAATATTTGCAAAGAAAATGTCCCCAATTAGAGATAGAGGGTCAGAGGCGCTCTGCGCGGGACGCGGGCGGCAGTCGTGCGTTAGCACTGAGACGGGGTGGCTGTGTCGCTCGCTGCTCCGCTCCAGCTATCGTCGACTATGCGCATACGTATGTGTTAGTGCGAATGTTTACGAACTTATTGTATTAATGTGCGTCTATAGATTAGCTCGCGCTGCAGAGAGTCAATTCGATTGTGCGCGTAGGCGCTTTATTGTTGAGTATTTTTTATGTGCAATATTCTTAACTTAATACTTTTTTAAATTTACAAATTAACAATTTACAATATAAATTTTAAAAAAAATATGTAAATATAACATAACATCACGCCTGTATTCCCCAAAGGGTTAGGCAGAGGTGTACAGTCACGAGCAAATATGTATACACATAGCAAAATTAAAAAGCGATTTTCTCGTGGAATAACGTCTGCAACTTTATACCTATTTCATATTGGTATGGATTCCAAAATACTATGTTCATTACAGCATAATATTACAATCACAGTAGGAGAAAATCACTTTTTAAAGTTGCTAAGTGTATACATATTATTGCTCGTGACTGTATCTATAGTACACCCACATTTCGCCAGTTATGTTTAAGTCCCATGTAATAGGGGGCGAGCCTATTGCCAAAAATCCTGACTCCGGGCTGCTACTAAGCAATTCTAGAGGGAAAAACGCTATAGCACTTTGCCCGACCCGGGAATCGAACCCAGGACCTCATGGTCAGCAGTAACGCTACAACGGCGCAGTCGTTGACATAAAATATTGTGCAAATAAATAAATAAAAATGGCAAGGCATATCAAGCACTGCAATCGGGACTACGAATGAGAATTAAAATTGATTGAATTTTAAAATGATAAGACTGTATTTTATAACCTCTAACAATTCCCATTTTGCGTCACACGTGATCTGTTCAATTTATATCATAACACGCGTGACTCCGGATTTTTAATTTGTCTGTCTGTGATGTCTTATTTATACCTTTTTAGTTGAATTTTTTGTCGTAGTTGGGTTTTAGTTTGTATAACTTTTATTTTTATTGAATTTTTTTTAGGGTTGGTTTTTTTGGGATTTTTTTTATACGTATTTTTAAATGTGCTAATTTAACCCTTTCATTTTAGGTGTATATTGTGATTGACTTACGTAAAAAAATAAATCCTTATTATCAAAATGAAAGACCGGTTAGAGTGTAGCCTTTTAACCTACGGAGCGAGGATTTTTATTATTCGTGAAATAATAAAATTATGAAATACCCAATTTTATTGCAGTATCGTAAGCTTGACCATGGCAAACATGTAGGTTCTGAGAAATATTGCCCTATGATGCACCTTTTCCAGTTAGGAGCTTTCGATTTTTTTTAAAATAAAAATCTCTATTTCCAAAGTGGTGGCTCGGATGAAAATCTTTTCAAGAAATAAATTGTTGTTCTAGTCGAAAACCATGAGATGGTGTAACAAAAAACCAGAGATTTTTGGTTTTTCATGTTGACAAATAAAAAAAAAAATTTTTTCCTCAAATTCATGTTGGGATGCTGTTTGCACAGGGGTTACACAGGGGAGGTAAAATTTCGGTTATTTTTTGCCTAGGACGCACTGTTTTCGAGATATTTGAATTTTCGTTTTTTGCCTATTTCTATTCAAAAAAATATCCGTAAATTTAATAAGTCCTCTGCCCCTAACGATACGCAAGCTGAAAGATCGACCGTCACTCAGCCGACGTTCGCACGGACGTAATAAAATCGCGGCGGGATTTTATCGCGCACTAGATTTTGAACTCTCGGTGTTAAGCCGAGCGTTGAGAATCCAACGCGCTGGAACGCACTTTTATTTATTTTTTATTTTTATCTGCTGTTACTTATATTGTGTGCTTTTTTTTAGTCTGTGCTAAATAAATGTATTTTCTTTCTTTCTTTCTTCTTTCTTTCATTCTCGTCCCAGCACGTTGAAAAATCAAGTACACGACAAAAAATAGCCGCGATTTTATTACGTCCGTGCGGACGTGGGCTTACTCTTTTTTTGATGTTTTTTTTTTAAATTATTTTCCGAATATTTTAAGGCTCCGTGCACAAAATTCACTCGACAGAGTTTAGGTAAACTCTTGCGATGCAATGTTTGTGTGCACCGATCACACACACACGCCTAAACATTGAACGTAGTGACCGCTAAACAGTTTTGATCCTATAGATGGTATTTTGTTAAGTTACGTAGGTACGCATAAGAAACAAGTCTGGAATGTTTGTGTATATTCGTTTACGTTTATATTTATAACAATCAACATAAAAAAGCTATAAAAAAAACATGTATTTCAGACAAAAAAGTCCATAGCCAAGGCAATTTGAGGTTGTTAGTAACAATAATTTCGCTTATGACTAATGTTAGTAACTAAAAGTAAAAAGAAGAAACTAGATACACCGTCTACCATCCGTCCGTCTTCGTTTTTTTACTTTTTGGATGGAAAACATGAAAAATTATTACCTACATGTTGAGTTCTATGGGTTTCATAAAGGGGGTCGAAATTTTCATTGTTTAGCGATAGGACACACCATTTTCGAGATATAAGCAAAAGAACCCACCTAGCTTCTGACGTTTCATAAGTGCCCTTGTAGGTTTATGTGAAATAAAATATTTTGATTTTGATTTTGATTTTGAACAGAAAAAAAGATACAATACAGTTTTTGCACCTGAATGAGTTTTAATTTAGTGAAAATGGCAATTTCGCTATTACGAATTTGACTTTTCACCTAAAATTTTGATTGGTGCCGATGCTCTTGTACACCGAACTAAACTAACTAAACTATCACTAAAATTCCTTACTTTTGCCTATGAGAATCTCAAAGCTAGTCTGTAAAATAAAACCTCTAAATTTAAAAATAATTTTGACACGTGTAAATCGAATTTGATAATCGCGACTCCACACGTGACACCTAACCATGTGAATCTTTTGAGAGCCGGAGGTCCGCAGGGGGGCAGCCTCGACGTGTTTTATATGGAATTTTTCACTTTTTGTATGGAAAATAAGAAAAAATATTACATATATGAAGAGTGTAAGGGGATTAAGGGTGTCGAAATTTTCATTATTTTTGCGATTGGACACATCGTTTTCGAGATATAAGCAAGAGAAAAATAAGATTCAGTACTGTTTTTGTTTGCATCTGAAGTCGAGGTGTTGGTGTGAATTTAAAGTTCATGACAACCAATTTAATTCCACACGTATTTAGTCGCGATTAAAAATAGTCAGGTTTAGTTAGACAGTGGTGCCGATTCCCTTGTTTAGAAACTAAACTAAATTTAAGTTCAGTGCATCTTTTTCTTTCTATTTCATTAAGAAAAGGACAGAAGATAAATTTTAGTTTAGTCCTGTCAAATTAATCAGCGCTTGACGTAAATTGACGTAATTTTAGTCGGCAAGTTTTTAATCACTTCTAAACTTGTATGGAGAGTGACAGGCGCTGGTTTATTTGACAGGACTAAACTAAAATTTATCTTCTGTCCTTTTCTTAATGAAATAGACAGAAGATAAATTTTTGTTTAGTGCTGTCAAATTAATGATGCAAAAACAGTACTGATTTTTTTTTTCTTTTGCTTATATCTCGAAAACGGTGTGTCCAATCGCAAAAGGAATGAAAATTTCGACACCCTTTATAAGACGCTTAAACCCCTAACACTCTACATGTAGATAATATTTTTTCTTATTTTTCATAAAAAATAAAATAAAAATCCATATAAAACACGTCGAGGCTGCCCCCCCTGCGCGCCCCTGGCTCTAAAAAGATTCACGTGGTTAGGTATCACGTGTGGAGTTGCGATTGTCAAATTCGATTTAGATGTGTCAAAATTATTTTTAAATTTAGAGAATTTATTTTGCAGACTAGCTTTGAGATTTTCATAGTCAAAAGTAAGGAATTTTAGTGATAGTTTAGTTCAGTGTACAAGAGAATTGGCACCAATGGTGCCCTGTGCGCCTCCAGCTCTAAAAAAATGCACGGGGTAGGGCAAACAAGTACCACGTGGATTCAAAATATATTTAAATTTGGAGAATTTTTGTTCCAGAATAGCTTAAGATTGTAGCGACGCAAAAATTGTCCATACAAACGTAGTACATAAATCATTTGCAATTTGAGCATATTTCCACCATATTATGTTAATATTCGGATTGAGACAGTATTTATCTAGGCTCCTACGTCTTTTTATTTCCAAAAACTTACCCTTTTATGAAGTGTAAGTGAATTGCATTTCATACATTTTTACAGCGTAAATGACATGTTTTCAAATTGTTTTTTCTGTATTATAAACAACAATATTTGTAATATTGTTTCCACAGAAGCATAGTTTATGCTATAAAGTTACAAATTATCGAAAAAAAAAAATGGAAATACATTAAGTTTTCATTCATAATTTTTTGTATTACGGAACACATCCAAATTTATCATAAATTTTCGAAAGCTAGTAGTACTATCGCGTCAAGCAATAATTGTCAATGTGTGCGTGGTAGTATTGCTCACTGTAGGTGTATATCGCTCCAACAGGTACTCACACTAGCGCAACGTGCTTGAAATTGAATTTTGCAAACATCTTGATTTGTAGTTGCGAGCCGTATCGCCGGCCTCTTAAGATTGAAATTGATGGCGTGATGTTATGAAGAAATGTGTAAATTTTCGCAGCCGCCATCTTAGATTTACGTTTTGACATCAAAATCTGCTTTAGAATCCTCGAAAACTTTGAAAAAGACACTCAAAACGAAAAATTTGAAAAAGACACTCAAAACGAAAAATTTGAAAATTGTCACAGCCGCCATCTTGTATTTATATTTTGACCTCACTATCAGCTTTAGCATCCTCGAAAACAATGAAAACGATACCCATAACGAAACATTTTAAATGTTCGCAGCCGCCATCTTGGATCTTTATTTTGACTTAAAGTAGTCTTCAGTAGTAGTAGTCTTCGTTCCAAAAATACTTCACTTATTGCTACTACAGCATATCGGCGCGGGCATGTCGGTGACGCGAACCCATAACTTTTTCCCACCCGGCAGGCAGACGTTGTCCTGCGACAACAGCGCCACGCTGGTCCAACTATAGCTATAAACCATCCCAGTGACACAAAAACAATTTAAAAAACATCTAAATCAGTCAAGCCGTTTAGGATAAGAAGAATTACGAACACACGTACACCATTATTTTATTTATTGCCAGGCGTGCAGAATTTTAATGTTCTTCAAAAACAAGCAAAGTACTTTAAAATAAAATGCGCGTCAAAATGTGGTAGTCGATGTACAATTCAGATCAATCTCTAATGTCAATCAGACACGTGCGTGTGTGTGTGCGTGCTGCGACGCAGTGATACGTCCTCACACTGGGAAGGCCCGTTCGCTACTGACAGGATGGGTTTTCCGCGATCGTTTATATAGTTCACTTTGCTATTTATTTACGAAATGAAGTAATTGTTTATTTATAAAATAAAACTTAGATTATATTAAACGGTTAACTTAGGAGTAATATTTAATTTTTAAAATTTCTTAAAAGTGTTTCTAAGTATTAGAAAAAATTATTTATTTGTCTTGAAGTTTTCAGAAACTTACGTTATTTCAACATTTTTTTCTTCTGCTATATTTTGTATAAAAGTTGAAAAAAGTGGTTCCTCTATGTACAAGTAGACCATAATTATAATGATATTGATGATATTTTTTAATTTTCGAAATCAAAAGCAGTTTCTTCTAATGAAACGATTAAATGTCAGTCTCGCGTAATTTTTTGGAAAACTTGTTGCGAATTTTAGTGATTTTCCACGAATCCTTAATTTATTTGAAAAATCCCTTTCCCCTATGTACAAGACAAAGAATTGGACTTTTCAAATCACAAAAGTTTTGTTTAAATTCTGGTCCCCTTTCTCACAACGAATGATCAAAATTTATCAAAATCAGTGATTTCATGCGGTGCGGCGGCACGGAGCCTTAAATGTTTTTTCTCTTTTCGATAAAATCGAACATAGAATATATTTTATTCTCCTTCGTTTTTCATATGATAGATGTTATTATAAGTTTACGTTATTATTATTATTAAGGGCCGACTTTTCAAGCCTCAGTTAAGTCGTTGAATAGTTATCTAGCGTATGCAATTATTTGGCTGTTTATAAGGCGAATTAATATTTTCAATTTTTCAATCGTATAATAGCTGAAGAATAGTTTATCTGTGGTCTTTGTTAACCATCAACTTCACACTATCATGTGCAAGTGAGATGCACAGATACAGTATTCAACGTGTTAGACAAGAATAGAAACAAAACTTATGTTTGATATTTTGACATAATCATAACATAAAGACATAATCATCAGACACTGACTATCTGACTATTGAAAAATCCAGAATCATGATATCTATGGAATAAACGCTTCACGATTCTTTATCTGAGGATTGAAAAATCAGCTCTTAATAAAACATGAAATAAATAGCAACCGCATGACACTTGTATGAAAAATTCGAACCCAATTCTCTCTGCGGCGAACGATGAAAGAAAAAAAAAACATAAATAAATAAGCGCGAGAGAATGTGACAACCGGCGACGGCGGGCGTGTCCAGTAACCAAAATTAATTAGATTTAGTCGAAACCGTTTTTGTAATTAACCGGTTAATCAATGAACGGTATTATAACGGTTTTAAGAACAATATAAACCGGTTTCAAGCCCTGATCTATCTATAAAAAATATCAACCTTGCATCCACCATTCCCTTCTGGAATCGTAGGCAAAAACAGCGACCCACGCGTGCGTGTCTGCGCCCCTGCATATTCTTTGGCCGTCGTTTTAGTGTAGCGCGCCACCACGCGCTTCCAAGGGTGGGGGTTTAGCTCCGCCCGAATACGCAAGGTCAGTGAGCCTACTAATCACCTTAATGATCGCACACGTTCTACGCGAGTATATACTCCGTCGTAAGATGTTAGACTGTTATAATCGATTTTATTATCAGGATTTAATTGTAAAGAATATGTATTTTGTTTATCTAAATTGGTACTAAATTCTTCACGAGTGACTGAGAGTATCTCCGTGTCCGCCATGAATGTTTCCACGGAACGAAGTTCAATACTAGTCGTATTTATGTTCTTTAAAGTTTCATATAATGACGATAAACGTTCAAAGTTTGCCTGATTTTTAACTTGAAGTAATTTAACTTTTATTTTAAGATCTTCCATGATGGAATAGTTCTAGAAAATATTGCGTACAAAATATTAGGTATAGCGGGTAGACTTAGAATAATTATTTTATTCTAAGCGGTTATAACAAAGGAATGCGGTTGAATATAAGTTATAGATAAGTTAGCCGAACTAACTCACGATAATTAGCGGTTAGAATATTTACGCTATGCTATTTCAATGCAATAGGCATAATATTAAGTTGATACAGTAATTCTCAATGAATAATGTAACTAGCGGGAATGTACGAACGCAAGGACGCGTTCAATATGGCGGTTTTACGAACTTTGTAATTTAGGTATTTAGACCTAAATCCTAGGTATGAGACCTATATATGATCGTTGATTCTTTGAATCCGGCTCGAAGGACCAAAAGCTTATGGTGTATAAGTTAACGCGGCTTTCGAAGGACCATACGCGGGAAAATAATTTACGTGGGGTGGAATATTAGCCGACACAAAATTGAGCTACACACAGGTATGGATGGACTTACTTGGGAATCTTCTGGACGAAACACGTTGACTCAAGGACAGCTCTGGCTATCCTGGTGTTCACTGATTCAACTCACTGTGGTGCACTTTTATTGGGTATTTAAATGTCACAATTGTATCGGCCTTACAAATAGAGAGCTCGTGAATTTTGATATAATATGACGCGGGCGGTGTGGTGCTCGCGCGGCGCGGTGTGCGCGCAGCGCATATAATATGGCGCGGGCGTTAGCGGTGAGCGGTCACTGACAAGTGTCCAAAATTTGAGAAATTCCCTCAAATCACAAGAGATGCGATTGGCTCTCGCTACAGCGGCAGCCTCTGATAGGTGCGTGCGATGAGCGTCCGTCGCGTTCCGTTGTACGGAAATTGGGAAGGAAGGAATATAGCTCAAAACTGCGTTCGGATTATAATAAAAAACACTTATTACTAAAACTTGCGCGAGCAAGCTTCCTTACATCCTTATCCTTATACAATCATATAAAACAAAGTCCCCCGCCGCGTCTGTCTCTGTCTGTCTGAACGCGATAAACTCAAAAACTACTGAACGGATTTTCAAACGGTTTTCACCAATAGACGGAATAATTCATGCGAAAGGTTTTGGTGTATAATTAATTACGGTTTTGTGTAAATTGGCTGAAATTTGAAGATTATTGTTGAAGAAGTCGGAAAAAATCATGCCAACTGAGGGCTTTACTGGCGTGTGCTGCGTTAACCGAAAAAGATACATAAAATTTATGTTCTACGGTATTGTTCATCTTAAAAAGTTCAACAAAAAAATCCGCGATGGCATATGTCTATATTTTAAGGATGAACCACAATGACCATTTTTATTTATCAGAATTTGATAAAAAAATATTGTTATTTCCGAAGCTTTTTTGACCGGTATAGTATTAATCCTTATCCAATAAAATATGTTATTTAAATTGGGCATTTAATTTAGTTTTCTTTTTTTATATCACTTCATTTAAATGAATAGTTTAAGAGATATCACAGTTTTAAAATTACGCGTAGTAACGCGGGCGCAGCGGTAGGAGTCGATGACCTTTCCCTCTGTTATTATTTATGAAATCTCGGTATTACGTTCCCGTGGGATATTTTCCGAAATTCTCGCGGGCGTAGCCGCGGGCAAAAGCTAGTATAATATAAAATCTGAGATATACTACAAGTATAATTAATTATCACGTGATAATTTATAGTAATAACATCTAAAGGTATTTTGCAAGTGAAGTGTAATTTTAGGTAAACACGATACCTAGTCAAATTAGGTACATTGGTCCCAAGCTTCGTAAATATGACAGATGTATGACATTATGCAACAAATAATATTTTAATATTATACTAACCTGAAAATTAATTATTTAACACGCGCGTGTCGGAATATGTACCTAGCATTTTATTAGATTAATCTTCAATTTAATTTTTATTCTAAGCTTACGCAGTATTTCTAGATGAACAATCAATTTCGAACGAAACCGGTGATCTGTGAATCGGTCTAAATAAATACAAAACTTATTTACCAAAGACAGAGCTGTGTCGCTATCATATTACATTTCTATTACAGCCAAGAATTTGGCTAAACAAATTGCTTCTATTGAGCAATGCTATGACATGTTAAATAATTCAGCCAATAATTTGGTATCAAAAATTGACATTGAAAATAATTTAAATTAGAAATTAAGACAACAGAGGCAACCTCTAGCAATAGTGTACAGAATTGCAAAATAAAATCAAGTAAAAGTTTAAAATCTCTAAATAGTATTAACCTGGTACATCAAAATATTCAAGGATTTATGAACAAAGATTTACAAGTAGAATTATTTATGAATTTTAACAGTATTGACATTCTTTGTATAACAGAACATTGGCTTAAAAGACACCAGTTCTTGTTCAATTTTAATAATCACCAGGTAGGTAGTTCATTCAGCAGAGTTAATGCTATACACGGTGGCTCATTAATTTTAGTAAGTAACCAGCTTAAATTTTAAGACCGTAAGGATATTGTGAGCCTATCTGTTGAGCGGACAGTTGAAATAGCCTGTATAGAATTGGAGCAGTTTATTGTATTAAGTGTGTACAGACCCCCTTCAGGATTGTATGACTGCTTTGAAAAGGTAATGGATGAAGTGTTGCACAAGATTTGTAACTCGAATAAGTCTATTATCATTGGCGGTGATTTTAATGTTAACTTATTAGAAAACTCAGGTTCTTGTAGTAAAATAGTAAGTCTGTTTCAGTCCTACAATCTTGTAAACTATTTTTGGAGCCCACAAGAATAACCCCTACTAGTGCCACATGCCTAGATAATATTTATACAGATGTTATACCAAGCCACAAAGAAATTATAAATATACTAGATTCTGATCATTGCGGGCAGAGGATTACTATTCCATACCAAAACAACAAAGTGGCTAAAAAGGATATCACGGTTAACCCCAAAACTGCAAGTCGCTTGGAAACTTTTAAAGTTAAACTCACTAATAAATTACCAGTTTTGTCTATTCATGCTGATCCTAATAACCTATATGATGATTTCTTTAATGTATACTGTAAGCAATTTAATTCCACCTTTATTCCCAAGACTATCTCGGTTAATAGTAACGCATCTTTTAGTGATTGGACTACCATTGGTATCCATAAAAGTAGAACATGGCTTTATGAGCTGTACAATGAAAGGACTTATGTAAACACAGCTGAATTTAATTTATATGTTAGATATTATTCAAAATTATTTAAAAAAGTTTGTTGTATGGCCAAGTCGCGTTATTTGAGTTCGAAGATTAAAAATAGTAGTAATGTAACTAAAATGACTTGGGATATTATTAATAGTTAAACGGGAAGGTCTAATAACCGAAATACTGACTACAGCCTGTCTATTAATGACAACATAATAAAATCAGACTCACAAGTCGCCGCGGCCTTTGAAAATTTATTTTCAGATATTCCCGTTTCAACTACTAAATCCCCAAACTCATCACCTTCTGTTGCTGAGTCTTTGTTAAAGAAGAATGTTAATGTTTGCGATTCGGATTTTTTTTTGAACATATTACCTGTAGAGACATAATTAAAACCTTTCACACCTTAAATGTAAAAAAGACTGCAGATCTGTGGGGTAATTCTGTAAAAGTTGCCAAGCCTATTATTGACATTGTAGCACCTACTTTAGCTCTTATCTTTAATAATTGTATCGACTGTGGGGAGTTTCCTGACCTTATGAAAAATAGTAAAATAATTCCTTTGTTTAAATCAGGTAGTGCATCAGACCCCAAAAATTATAGACCTATTTCAGTACTATCTACTTTTAGTAAAATTTTTGAGAAATTAATTTTAGAGCAATTGCAAAGATTTTTTAATAGACATAAATTATTACATAGCAAACAGTTCGGTTTTACAAGTGGTCGTTCAACTACTGATGTTGAACTTTTAGGTCATATTTATGATGTATGGGAAGATAAATGCGATGCTTTGGGCATCTTTTGTGATTTGTCCAAGGCATTTGATTGCGTTCTTCATGAAACGTTAATCAGGAAACTCCGCCACTATGGGATCCGGAACAGCGCTCTGAATCTTCTTATTTCATACTTGAGTAATAGGATTCAGAGCGTTGACGTTAATGGAAAAAGATCTCCCGGATCTATAGTAACAATGGGACTCCCTCAGGGCTCAATTCTTGGTCCTTTCTTGTTTCTTATTTATATTAATGACTTGCCTTACCTCATAAAGGATAACCATGATGTAATGTTGTTTGCGGATGACACTTCACTTTTGTTTAAACTTAAACGTCAGCAGCTGGTTACTGACGATGTAAATAGCGCGATCTCAAAAGTAGTTCAATGTTAACAATTTACTTCTTAATGAAAAAAAAACCAAATGCATTAAGTTTACCCTACCTCATGTTAGGCAGGTGAAAACTAGTGTGTTGATAAAGGGCGAAGAATTGAATCCTGATGATAGCACAGTTTTCTTGGGCTTAACTTTGGATGCTAAGCTTCAGTGGGGCCCACATATAGATAAATTGTCAAAAAAGCTAAGCTCCGCAGCATATGCTGTTAGAAAAATTCGTAATTTGACTGACATAGAGACAGCCCGTTTAGTGTACTTTAGCTATTTTTAACCGACTTCCAAAAAGGAGGAGGTTATATGTTCGTCGCGTATGTTTGTTTTTTTTTTTTTTTATTATGTATGTCCACCGATTTCTCCGTCAATTGTGGACCGATTTTGAAAATTCTTTTTTTGTTTGAAAGGGTGTGCTCTGGAATTGGTCCCATATAAATTTTATTAACTTTGCTTGGATAGTTTTTGAGTTAGCTACAAAAAACGTATTTTTTTCCCACTTAATATGTAGATGATATGATAAGTTTCTGTCACTGGTAGCAGGTAGTGGTATTTGAATGTGTGTGGGGTAGGTACTAAAAACTAAAAAGTGACAAATAAAAACTTTTTACAAAAAAAAAACAACCGACCTCCAAAAAAAAAACACTACAAAGTGAAAAATAACTTTAATTTCGGAAGTCGGTGGCAAAAAACGAAAATACAAAACTCAAGACACCGACTTCCGAAATTAAAGTTATTTTTCACTTTGTAGTGTTTTTTTTTTTGGAGGTCGGTTGTTTTTTTTTTTGTAAAAAGTTTTCATAGTATAATGACGTACCGTATTCTGTTGTGGGGAAATGCCGCCGACATTCAGACTATCTTTGTTTTGCAGAAAAGAGCTGTTCGATCAATTTATAAATTAAGTCCGAGACACTCTCTCAGAGAAAAATTTAAGGAGATTAATGTAATGACTGTGCCTTCTCAGTATATTTTTGATAATCTTTTATATGCCCATAAAAATATAAAATTGTTTTAAAATACAGTGATATCCATAACATAAATACTAGGAACAAACACAAATTTGTTGTACCCACAAAAAGGCTCAAAAAAATAGGTGGATCGTTCAGATGTTTATGTATACGCTTTTATAATAAACTTCCAAGCCACGTACAAGATTTAAGCCTTAATAAATTCAAATCATTCATTAAACGTAAGTTGTGCCAGAAAGCTTTTTATACCGTTAAAGATTACATTGAGGACAAAAAGGCTTGGGATTGAGCTGCTCCAATTATTATTTTTATTTTGTTACTTCTGGAACTTTGTTTATTTTGCAAACTTTAAAATTATATACACAATGACATGAATATTTACTTTGTTAAGTATAACATTATTATTATTTTAAGGCGCAGATATACGACTTCTAATGATTTACTTCTTTGAAAAAAATATATGTTGTACTAGACAGTTTTCTTCGTAATTTGATATACGAATAATTCAAATTATATTTTTATAACATAGTGTAATTAATTTGTAAAGTAATGTCTAACGCGGACAAAAAAACGATAATAACGCAAAAGCTATCAGGTGTATTTTCATGAAACTTTCACCATCTAAAAGGCAATTTAATTACACAAATTTTAGTATACAGCTTTTATTTGTATTGTGTTTGATAAATCAATGTGGGTTGTTTTTCGAATAAACATGGTGCGCGTTAAAACCGGGGCTATCGCGGGCGACGGGCGGCAGTGCATCGCTGACCACTGTCACGGGTAGACGCTAACGCTCGGAGCAATTTTATTCGCTTTTAAATTTCATGCTATAAATGTCTGGTAAATCCAAATTATTGAAAAAGAAATGCCTTACTGTCGGAGCTGATATTTACGAGCAGCTCTTTTTAGTTGGTTGGGTTCTTAATTTCACTGAAAGGCTTCTTCGTTTAAACTGATTTAATTATTGTTCTGCATAGGAACAAAGATAGGTATTAGTTTTAACAGACGTGGTCTCACATCGGAGCTCGTAGCGGTGTGTGTGTGAGGGCGCGGGCCGCGTGCCGCATGCGCTCGTCTCACGCGCGCCCCTCTCAGGCCCCTCTGGCTGGTTCGCGGCGCGTTCATCCTCCCCCCCTTGAAAGCTCCTGCTTTCAAGCTCTTCCGTCGTGGGGAGAAGACAGGCTCTGTTCAGAGCACGTCGGACGGTGCCTCTCGCCGTGTAAAAGTCGGCCACTCTGCAAACTCCATCAGTCCCAGGAAACAATTGCTGGACTCGCCCGAGTCTCCACTTCAGGGGTGGCACGTTCTCCTCCTTTAGGATCACCAAGTCTCCCACAGTCAACGCTCTCTCTTTCAAGCGCCACTTTGTCCGCTGCTGCAGTTCAGCTAGGTACTCTTGGTGCCAGCGCTGCCAAAAATGCTGCCTTAGCTGTTCTATTATCTTGTACCGGTCTGGAGCCTTTGATGTGACAGGTGGAGACGGCAGCGATGTTAAGGGCCGTCCCACAAGGAAGTGGCCGGGAGTCAACGGGGAACAGTCAGTGGGATCGGATGATAGAGGGGACAGGGGACAGGAATATGGAGGATTGAAAACGAATTTGATGCCTTCAGCATTGGTGTAGTCATAAATAGACTTTACGCTGGACAATAGTAACCTACCTAACTCATTATTTGCCCCAACGAAATTTATGCCGTTGTCGCAATATATCGTATGTGGTCTACCTCTCCTAGCAATAAAACGACGTAAGCTAAGTATAAATGCGTTAGTGCTAAGGTCACTAACGATCTCTAAATGTATGCTTTTAGTACAAAAACAAACTATAACGTTAAGATAACATTTCGTTATTCGGTTACCCCTTCCTTTCTTACTAGAAATAAGGAAAGGTCCAGCGAAATCCACGCCACATACTTGAAACGGATAGCAAGGTGTGACCCTATCCACAGGTAAATTGCCCATCAGCGGCTCCATAGTCCTTCCTCGCAGTCGTGTGCAAACAACGCACCTTTTCACTATGCCGCGAGCTAAAGTTCTGCCTCCTATAGGCCAGAATTGTTCACGAAAAGAACTAAGGAGCAGCTGAGGGCCGGCATGCAGCAGACGTAGGTGTTCGCCCTCCATCAAGAGCCGAGTGAAATAGTGCTTACCGTCCAGGAGGATCGGGTGCTTTTTATCAAAATTACAAACGGCATTCTGTAGACGACCACCTACTCTGAGCACTCCATTGCCGTCAAGGAAAGGTGACAACTGTAACAGGTAAGATTTAGGATTAAGATTTTTATTTTGTTTAAGTATGGATATTTCTGAAAGGTAAGTTTGACTTTGAGCAAGTTTTATCAGGTAAGTAAATGAATTTTCTATTTCTTCTATTTTTAAGTGAACTATTATTTTATTTTTAGGATTTCTACAGTTATTCACAAAACGTAAGACATAAGCTATGATTCTTTTTAATCTATTTATTTTAGAATAATTATTAAACTTAATTAATGGTGACTGTGCAACAGTAGTCATAGTTATACAATCACTAATAGACGTTTTAGTCTCAGGTAAATTCAAAGAATCTATGGAATTTATATTAAGAGGCCAGTTTGTTTCATTTTGCAACAGGAAATCTGGACCATTCCACCATACAGTTGAGCCCTGAAGATGACCTGGATCGACTCCTCGAGAAGCGAGATCAGCGGGATTTAAAGTAGTAGGTACATGCCTCCAAGATTCCCTAGTTGTCAACTCATGAATCTCGTTGACTCTGTTGCAAACAAATGCCTTGAGTAGTTTAGGTTGTGTTCGAATCCAACCCAAAACGACGGTTGAGTCGGTCCAAAAGATCTTATGGCCAATAGTACAACGAAGAGAATGACTCACCTTAGCGGCTAGTCGCGCGCCCAGTAACGCTCCGCACAACTCAAGGCGCGGGATTGTTGTTGGTTTCAGCGGCGCGACGCGAGTCTTTGCACATAACAGGATAACTTGTACATTATTATGACGGTCTACAGATCGTAAATAAACACAAGCCCCGTAAGCCTCTTTGGATGCATCTACAAAACAATGAAGTTCTATTAACACTGGAGAAGCACATAAAACGTGTCTAGGTACCCTAATGTTAGCGAGTATATGGGCATTGGAAACAAACTTTTCCCAAGTCTTTTTAATATTCTGTGGAACTAACTCATCCCAACTCAATTTTAAAACCCAAAGTTTTTGTAATAAGATTTTAAGTTGAATAGTACACGCACTTAGCATGCCTAAAGGATCAAAGATTTTACATGTGTTGGACAAAATATAACGTTTTGTGACGTTATTAACTGTTTTGTCTAAATTAACTGAGAACTGTAAATGGTCATTCTCGGGAAACCACCACAATCCTAATACACTTGATTGTTTATTCAAGTCCAATGACTGTGACAAGGTACAGTCAGCATCAAATATTTGTGGACAGTTCGTCCGAAATTTATGAATAGGAAAACAAGCAGATGCTAGTACTTTTTTAACTGAATGATAGATATGTGAAAGTTCCTTTTCCGTATCTGCACCGCTCAAAAAATCATCGTAATAAAAATCATGTTGTATAATTTCAGATATGATTTTATCATCGCATTCTTTAGCTAACTGTAACAAGCATCGCGTACTCAAAAATGGGGCAGACGCCGTCCCATACGTAACGGTATTTAACTGTAATATTTTTAATGGCTTGACTACATCATCACGCCAAACTATTAATTGCAGATGGCGCTGCGAGGGATCGATTATAATTTGTCGGTACATTTTTGTTATGTCTCCAGACAAAACAAATTTATGTTGACGGAACCTAATTAAAATCTTTATTAATTCATCTTGAACTACGGGACCTATAAACTGGATGTCGTTCAGCGATTGATTTTCCTGAACTAGATTTTGCACTACAATCAAAAACTACTCTGACTTTGGTTGTTTCACTATTTTCGCGAAATATAGCGTGATGCGGCGCAAAATACCCAAATAAAGGTTTATCAATTTTACTTAAGTGTCCGAATTTTTCGTATTCGTCAATAAACTCAAAATATTGTTTTTTAAGTGTAGGATTTTTAATAAACTTCTTTTCGAGACTCTGAAAGCGTTTTAATGCCATATTATAGGAATTGCCAAGTGATGTTTCTGGAGATTCACAAAATGGTATTTTAACATTAAATCTCCCGTTCTCTAAACGTGTAGTATTTTCTATGAAATGTTTTTCACAAACGTGATCATTTTCAGAGTAAGAAGCACTTGAAGAAGGAAGTTCTTCAAGTTCCCAGAATTTGGTAAGGTTTTTATTTATTTCCTAGGTAAAATTACAATGTAAGTTCTTTTGTTTATTTTGATCTAAACTACCTATTGGCCCAGCTACTAACCAACCCAGTTTAGAACTCTGGAGTATAGGTTTATTATTACCTAATCTTATTTTCTTTGCAGTAATGATATCAAAGAAAATATCAGCGCCAAGCAGCAGATCAACTTGAGAAGAACAATGAAATTCGGGATCAGCAAGCTGAATATTCCCAGGTATGTTTAATTCTAAAGGATTTATATTACTGTTAGGTAAGTTTCCTATAATTTCAGGTATAACTAAACATTTAATATTCGTGCTGTAAGGACTTATTAATGAATTTAAGGTAAGTTCACAACAATCTGTTATATTAAATTGTATGTTATTAACTCCACTAATACATATAGGTCGTGAATTAATAGAAGTTAACCCTAGTTTATTTTTAATGTCTTCAGATATGAAGCAGGATTGACTACCGGCATCCAGGAGAGCCCGGGCAAGGTAAGTCTTATTATTTTTCCTATTTGTTAGTTTTACTAAAGCAGTACAAAGAAGAACTTGTTTACTCATAAAGACAGAGCAAGAGGATACAGCACTAGCGATTGACGGCACACTAGAGGTATTGTTATTCTCAGACTGTGTAACTAACGCATTATTTGTTTTTGAGTTTTTATGTAATAGTGTATTATGTTTTTGTTTACAGATTTGACAGGTACCGAGGCGACACTTCTCAGCATTATGACCCCTACGTAAACAATTTGAGCAAAGGTGTAACTTTAAGGCTTCACTCAATCTACTATCAAGACTCATTTCATGGAATTTAATGCACTCTGTTATCCGATGACTTTCATGACATACCGGACAAGCAGGGTCTTTAAAAGGTTTGCGGCCAGCTGAAGTAGCGAAGGCCTTTAATGTTTTAGCATTATTGGATTTATTATTAGAATCAGGTCTATCATTTTTAGTAACTTGCATCGTTTCAAGTATGTCTGCGCGGTCACGTAAAAATTGAATAAATTCTGATAAAGAAGGTAAATCCGGTAACTTGCTTCTATATTCTTCCCACTTTCTTAAAGTAGTGGGATCCAATTTAATGGTAATCAAATAAATGATTAAAATATCCCAATAATTAGTTGGCAAGCCTAATAAATTAAGGGATCTTAAGTTTTTACTAACATGATCAATAATAAAGCGAAGGGCTCGATGAGATTCCTTCGTTAAACTATCGATATTAAATAACGCCTTTAAATGGTTATTAATCAGGATCTTTTTGTTATCGTAACGCTCACACAGTAGGTCCCAAGCGACCTTGTAATTCTGAGAGGTAAACTCAATGGACTTTATTACGACAACAGCAGTCCCCTCCAAAGAGGAGCGTAAATAGTGAAATTTATTGATTTCAGGTATGGACTCATTCGAATGTATAATAGAATCGAAGGTGTCTCTAAACTCCAACCATTTGAGGTAGTTGCCGTCAAATGATGGAAGTTTTATTGTTGGTAATTTAATGTTATTTAAATTATTACAACTGTCATGACTCGAACAAATTGTTTTTGCACCTAAGCTTTTAAAATCATCACCACTAGAATGAGAATCAATAATTTCTTGGGCTGCTGAGATGAGAGAATAAAATTGAGATTCTATGGTATCTCTTTCATCTATTTGTTCTTCTATCTTTGTTGACAGCATTTCAATTTGCATTTGAATTGCATCAAACTCTGATAAAAGAGCTTGTAATCTACCTAAACGTAATCCTAGTTCTTTAACTTGTTGTTTAGTAATTTCACTTGAACTAATTTGATTTAAATTGGCAATATGATCTTTAAATTTAGTTAAACGCATTTTAAATGTACCTCTCTGTTTTATTAACTCTTTCATATCTACGCGTTTCTCTTCTCTCCTCTCAGAGCCCTGCTGTGATTTAGTTTCAGACATTTTAAAGAAAAATAAATGTTAGGACAAATAAAGAAGTTCGGTAAAGTAACTTGTACAATCAAACCCGTATAAAGAGGCTTGATGGTCCGTCCAAAACGCAGACTTAAAGATGACACACGCTACACCAAGTCTGAAGAGTCACCGGGTACGCCAACCACGCCGAGCACGGCAGCACACAGCACAGCTCCGGCCCGAACGCGCGCGCACTACGCGGCAACCGATCACTGAAAACGTTTATTAGGAATAATGTAAGAAACTTGAAGTTACAAGTGGGTACATTTGCGGATTGCGGTTAGAAGAATGATTAAAGCTTTAATTCGTTCTAATGAATTTACAATTTACTTTATGAAGGTATTCAATATTTTATGAAGAAATTAAATTAGCTTGCAACGCAATTTTATGCAAATGAATAAGAATGAGAACCACTTTTACGTTGTGAGAAAGAACCACTGACCAACACTTGTGAAATAATAGAAAAATGCACGTAAGCGCGTGTAATATAATAAGCATGGGCGCTAGCCGGCACACGATGAAAACCACACACTGTTCACACAATCGATACCTAGGAAAAGAAATAGGTGAATAGAAAGGAATAATAAGCCAAACTCCCCTGTGTACGTCCTTCTTCTAGCGTGTTGTAGGTATGGGCGTTATTTAACGTCACTAGTTACAATAACTGGCTACGGGGCATGTAACCAAATAACTAGTTTCGAGTCACACATAAAGACGTGATTTTTGTAACTAGTTCCATCACAATGCAGTGATCGAATGAAAAGAGTGAAACGAAACAAAAGTATTCGTTCCAAAAATAACGTATTACGTAGGTAACCATTTATATTTTCGTTTCGCAAATAACTGTAACACTTCGATAGAAACACCGTGTTGAATCACCGAATAGAATTTGAAAAATAACTAGTTACTAAAATCACTAGTTTTCAAAACCAGTGACGTCCTTGTAGTCACTAGTTACGTTACGTTTCGCAAAAATCACGTAACGACCCACCCCCAGCGTGTTGTGCATACCATGCAGCGCGGCACCAGCTAAAGCTAATAGCTCACCCAAGCTTCTATAAAATGGCGGCACCGTGCACTTTGTAAAAATCCAAAATTCTTCTTGGAGGTTCGGTCTTACGGTCGCCAGATGTCGGAGCTGATATTTACGAGCAGCTCTTTTTAGTTGGTTGGGTTCTTAATTTCACTGAAAGGCTTCTTCGTTTAAACTGATTTAATTATTGTTCTGCATAGGAACAAAGATAGGTATTAGTTTTAACAGACGTGGTCTCACATCGGAGCTCGTAGCGGTGTGTGTGTGAGGGCGCGGGCCGCGCGCCGCATGCGCTCGTCTCCCGCGCGCCCCTCTCAGGCCCCTCTGGCTGGTTCGCGGCGCGTTCACTTACACTGGCAAAAAATAGATTACTGAAGTAAGTAACGTACCTATTTTAATCGAAATAAAATTATCATTAATCTCTATCGAAAGTTTGAATTATTTTGAATTGTAGTAACCACATTTTTATTTAATTTAAATAATTGTGATATTTTTGTTTTAGGACAACACCAAATAAAAATTCTCTAGTCGTAAATTCAGAGACGAGGTTTTTTTGTAATTTTTTTGTAACCATACTACATCGTTGTAGGGACAGTCCGGATTAGAGTTTCAAAAAATATTTGAATGCTATTATTGACATACAAGTTGTGGGGGTGTTCTTGGTTCGTAAGTAGTATGACCTTGACTGCGGAGATGTAATTACTAGACTGTCCCAGAAGGAGGGTAATGTTTTTCGAGAGTATGTATGTATGTATGTACTTATGTCTATTTCTTTGGCACGCTCTGTAGCCTAAACGGCTTGATGGATTTTAACATATGAGGTGTCGTTAGGTTCATCTTAATAGTGGAAGTGACATAGGCTATTTAATATTTATATATTGCATCTGCAAATACAAAAAAAAAGAGGGGTAGGTTTAAAAAATAACAACAAATAAAAGTTAGTAATGAGTCAATTCCAAATATACATATATCCATATTAATAAAACTAACACATAACATAAAACATAACATCACGCCTGTAATCCCCGAAGGGTTAGGCAGAGGTGTACCTATAGGACACCCACATTTCGCCAGTAAAATAAAACTAAAAAGTTTGAAATAAAACAAATTATAAAAAAAAAACAAAAAACCCGACTGCAAAAACTCATAACTGAAAAGAGAAAAACAAGCATTATAATCTATAGGATTTTGGTATCGCAGGCATTTGGACAAACAAAAGTTTCACCAAAATTTCAGGTTGGTTTTTGGTTTGCGCCTGCAATACCAAAATTCTATAGATTATAATATTTATAATGCTTGTTTTTCTCTTTTCAGTTATGAGTTTTTGCATTCGGGATTTTTGTTTTTTTTTGTGTCCGTTTTGCGAACTTAGCCGACGTACACACGGACGTAATAAAATCACGGCGGGATTTTATCGCGCACTAGATTTTCAATTCTCGGTGTTAAGCCGAGCGTTGACAATCCAACGCGCTGGGACGTACTGTCGTGTGGGCACGTGCACGAAAAAAAAGCGCCGCTATTTTATTACGTCCGTGCGAACGTCGGCTTAAGTACATTGTGCACTACTATTTTCCTACTTTCGCCCATGCCTTTACTTTCATGCCGGTGCCTATATTTAGATACATGTCGCAGAGTGATACCGCCTAGTTTGGAAGAAAAAAGTTTGATAGTTCCATAATTTACAACAAAAGGATTCCTCTTCAGTAAATGTTGTTTCAATCACTTCAGAAATGAAAAATAATTGAAATTTGTGAATTGTTTTTTTTTTCTTTGATTTTTTTTTGTTCTCTTTTCTATGGTTACACAGGTTGTCTACATCTCCGAAAAGAAAAAATACGTACAAAGGCACTC
Organism: Agrochola lychnidis; assembly: GCA_963680765.1. Lineage (NCBI taxonomy): Eukaryota > Metazoa > Arthropoda > Insecta > Lepidoptera > Noctuidae > Agrochola > Agrochola lychnidis. The sequence continues at coordinate 226,930 of OY796866.1, read as the reverse complement.
CTTTGTACGTATTTTTTCTTTTCCTCTCTTCTTTTCTGTTTATATGTGTGTGCATAAATTTGGAAATATAAAAAAAATTACACTGATAAATAAAACGAAACAACCTAGGAGTGAATTTGTACCTACATTATCTGTTGCAATAACAACAAACAACACAACAACAACAAATGATTAACGTATTATTATTACGTTAATATATTGTAAATTATGAAACCATTAAACTTTTTTGACCAATATTATATTAATCCATACCTAATAAAATATGTTATTTAAATTGGGCATTTAATTTAGATTAAAATACGCCTGACATCATATCATTTAAATGAATGGTTTAAAAGATATCACAGATTCAAAATTACGCGTTACTACGTAAATAAGGTTGACGGCAACGCGGGCGCAGCGGTATTAGTCAATGACCTTTCCTCGGCTATTAGGTATGTAATCTCAGTAGAACGATCCCGTGGGATATTTTTCGACATCCACGCGGGCGAAGCCGCGAGCTAAAGCTAGTAAGGCTATAATTTATATATATATATCACGCGGGCGAAGCCGCTGGCGGAAGCTAGTGAAAAATAATTTAAGTAACCTTTCGATGGATATTGGTGCCGATTCTCTTGTCACAAATGCCTCTAAACTGGACTAAAAATCACCAAAATTTAGTTTATTCCTGTCAAACGATGATTTCCTATTCTGAAATAGACTAAAGTGACACATCTTAACTATATTTTAGTTTGACAGCACTAAGATGATACTGAGATATTAATTTAGTGAAAATGGCAATTTTGCTATTCTGAATTTGACGTTATTCATCTAAAATTTAGATTTTCTAACTAAATCTGACTATTTTTAATCGCGACTAAAAACGTGGGGAATAAAATTGGTAGTCATGAACTTTAAATTAACACCAACACCTCGACTTCAGATGTACTGATTTTATTTTTCTTTTGCTTGTATCTCGAAAACGTTGTGTCCAATCGCAAAAATAATAAAAATTTCGACCCCCTTTATAAAACCATTAAACCCATAACACTCTACATGTAGGTAATATTTTTTTATTTTCCATACAAAAAGTGAAAAATTCCATATAAAACACATCGTGGCTGCCCCCCCCCTCCGTGCCTCCGGCTCTAAAAAGATCCACATGGTTAGGCATCACGTGTGGAGTCGCGATTGTCAAATTCGATTTAGATGTGTCAAAATTATGTTTTAATTTAGAGAATTTATTTTGCAGAATAGCTTTGAGATTCTCATAGTCAAAAGTAAGGAATTTTAGTGATAGTTTAGTTCGGTGTACAAGAGAATCGGCACCACTATTGATAATATTAGTTCGATTAAAATAGGTACGTTACTTACTCTGTAATCTATTTTTTGCTAGGCGTTTCTTTTTCAATGATTTCAATTTACCACCAATTTTTAGCACAAAACTTAAAAGCGAATAAAATTGCTCCGAGTATTAGCGATGCACTGCCGCTCGTGCCTACAAGAAGCCCGGCTTCAACGCGCACCAAGTTTATTCGAAAAACAACCCACCTTGATTTATCAAACACAATACAAATAAAAGCCGTTTAATAAAATTTGTATAGTTAAATTGTCTTCTAGATGGTGAAAGTTTCATGAAAATATATGAAAATAATAATTTCGAGAAATTTTCAACTGTCTACCTATTACAGTTCCATGAGATTTAGCTCGCTGACAGACAGACGGACATTGGAGGCTTAGTAATAGGGCTCCGTTTGGCACTCTTCCGGTACCTAAAAATTTACTTTACAAACTTGTAAGAGGTGCTTTAGACCATTGAACTGAATAACTTGCTATAGCAGCAACTTTGAAATCGCATTAAAAAAACAGCTGTCCCATACAGTTTAGAACACCTTATAAATATATATATATAATTCACATGTTTTATTTGATCATGTTAAATCTTTGTAGATAAACAAATCCATTCTCCAGTCCATGCTCCATTCGTTTCCCATGGACGCCAACTGCTACGATCTTTATATAGTAACCTATTCTATTTACTTCGTTTACGTTCATATTATCTGCTATCTAACCTTTTCGTAAATGATATTCTGTCTCATTTTGCAGTTCAACAACATTAATTGCGTTATTTACGTTGTTGAGCAGGTTTTTTTTCGAACTTATCAAGCAATGGATTGGCAATCTGTTTAAATGATTCAGATTGTGATTATCGTTTATTATGCAATTAGGGTGCTGGTCATACACGCAGACAAACCACACATCTTTGTTTTATATTTTTGTCATCTTCTGTTATTATTTTAAGTAGGTATGTCCTATTCATGTATGGACACATTTATTATTTACGTAAATATAATAAACCAACTTATTCAATGCAAACTATTAAAATAATATGATAACAATCTTAAATTATTATCAGAATATTAGCTTACTTATTAACAATATATTGAAAAAAAAAATTGGTTGGTGATCTAAAATCAGACAGGATAGTCCTCACTATCTGAAACGTATGGTTACCCTACGAAATTACGTGCGTGCAGTTGCGGGGTCGCGGGGAGGTGACGTGTGGCTCCGCCCACTCGCTCGAGGTCGCTGTCACTTATTGTCGTCTTAATTGTTGTGAATGTGAGGACTATGTAGCTCATGTATATATATATATTTATTTATTTTTCTCAGTTACTTCTAATGATAATCTGGCAGTTTTGAGTACTTAATGTGGCCTACCCAAATGTCCTTTCTTTGGTATTGTTCGTCGAATCCTTGAGCTCCTTTTAAGTTCTGAGTTGAGCTACACGATTACTGACAAATGCTTGCACTGACTGGACAGGTCCACTCAAATCTGTATGGTTCTTTCCTCAAAAGACCATTTCAGACACAAATCTACATGGTTCTCAAATGAAATGCTCTGACCAAGATTATTTCCGGGTTTTTTTCAATATACACATTGACATTAATGATTTTTATATATACAATGACATGAATATTTACTTTTAAAGTATTATATTATTTTAATTATTGTGAATGTGAAGACTATATGAGTCATTCCTTTTTGTTTTGTTTTTAATTTTTTCTCAGTTAGTTCTAATCATGGTCTGACAGTTTTGAGTAATTTATGTGGCCTACACAAATGTCCTTTTTTTTGGTATTGTTCGTCGAATCGTTGAGCTCCTTAAATTCTGAGTTGAGCTGTACGATAACTGACAAATGCGTGCACTGACTGGACAGGCCCTCTCAATCTGTGTGGTGCTTTCCTCTAAAGACCACTTCAGACACCAAACCACATGGCCTTCACATGATCTGACCAAGATTATGTCTGAACTTTAAAAGAGACTGTGACCTTTGAGTTTGTTTCGGCCTTTCTTCTCAGAGTAGTCAGATAGGAAACGCCGACCTCATCTAGTTTTTAAAATATGATTGACGTGTAAAAGTGTTTGTACAAACCTACTTACAGAAATAAAATGATTTATCATTTACCTTTACGTAAAATTTAATGATAACAGAATTATAAAAAGTAATTAAAATATTTTCTTGATTTCATATGTTTGTATTGTTAGATGTAGGTACTTAATACTGGAAGACTAGCTATAAAAATTGTATCCGCCAATTCAGGGTTGTTCTTTTTATCCCAAAACTTCAATTTGATACATTAATGTAAGTAGATATCTGCATATTTAAGTAAACCTTTCAAAATATTAAAATTATACAGTATGGAAACCACATATATGCAATAAATGAAACCACAAGTAATACTAGTCCACAGAAGTATAGCAAAATTAAATATTAATTAAATCAACGTAAATTAAAAAGTGAAATTTTCAAACAAAATAAATATCAAAATAAATTCTATAAAAGTAAACACTCTGTTTAGGAAACGTACCTTGACCCCAGGAAGAGCGGCAACTATACACGCGGATGACATGGCGGTATTTTTTGTCGACGCCAGCGTTTGATCGTTTGTCAATGTTCGATGAAATCAAAATTCACTTAGTTCATTTTTACCGCCACGTTTTTATTTCGTGATAACTGAACTGAACGAACTAAATTAACTATTGCATATTAGTAAAAAAAACGAAACTTAAATTTTCAAAATGTCCACCACGTTTCTGAATGCACAAGTTACATCGCCGCACAATGTTGTCCAGAAGCCTGCTCAGTAAACTTCGTTCAGGATCCAGAGCCATGGCTTTTAATTTGTCAAAGGCGGCCACATTACGATTGCTCAGTTCATCTTCGGTTTCGGAGGCTCGCGAGTAAACTTCATTTTTAATAAAGCCCTATAAAAAGAAGTCTAGAGGAGTGAAGTCGGGCGACCGAGCTGGCCATCTGTGGGGGCCATAGCACCCAATCCATTGTTCGCTGAAGTCGTACCTACTTACACGTTTGCTAGTCAGGAAGTCACTCACAAAACTGTAGTTTCGTAAGTCCAATCGTACAAAATTATTAAAACTTTTTTTAATAGATACATCCAATCAATAATTTGTTAATCGTTAAAAATATTAAAACAATCGAATAACACAAAAATGCTTGTATTTTAATGCCTTATTTTGGTAGTAGGTAAGTAAGTGTAAATAAAAACTTTTTACAAAATAAAAACAACCGACTTCCAAAAAACACTACAAAGTGAAAAATAACTTTAATTTCGGAAGTCGGTGTCTTTGGTTTTGAATGTACGTTTTTTGTCAGCGACTTCCGAAATTAAAGTTATTTTTCACTTTGTAGTGTTTTTTGGAAGTCGGTGGTTTTTTCTTTTTTGTAAAAAGTTTTTATTTTTCACTTTTTAGTTGTGGTACCTACCCCACACAAATTCGAAAACCACTACCAGCTATGTAATAACAGTGACCGGAACATATCATATGAAATGAAATTGTTTATTCTGTAAATAGGATATCGGAATCACTTTTACACGTCATATAAAAAAATAAGCTATATGAGTTCGGCGTTTCCTATCTGACTACTCTGAGAAGAAAGGCCGAAACAAACTCAGAGGTCGCAGTCTCTTTTAAAGTCCAGACATAATCTTGGTCAGGCCATATGGGGACCATGTAGATTAGTGTCTGAAAAGGTATTTTGAGGAAAGAACCACACAGATTTGAGTGGACCTGTCCAGTCAGTGCAAGCATTTGTCAGTAATCGTGGAGCTATCATCCACATACTGGGAAAAAGTACGTATTATTGAAGCTAACTCAAAAACTATCGGAGAAGAGTTAATAAAATTTATATGGGACCACCTCGAGAGCATACCCTTTCAAATATTTTCAAAATCGGTCGACAATTGACTGAGAAATCAGTGGACATACATAAAAAAAAAAGAAAAAAAAAAAAAAAACAAACATACGCGACGAACATATTATAACCTAAGTCGGTTAAAAAGTATCGATAAACGATAATTGTGTCATTAACCCTAAATTATAACTTTTATTATTTTCGTCATTTTTGAGAAGTCTCGCTTTGTCAGTTCACCGCTGTCTTCCGGGATAATGTATCGTGACTTTCGCAGAGATTTCATAGCTACTTGCGCGCATTGCTTCAAGTGATTTTGGCAAATTAAACTAATAAATAGGTACTTTTTACACGCTTTTTATTAGCTTCACCTGTATGTATGTTTGTTTGTTTGTTTGTATGTTTGTTTGTATGTTTATTTATATGTTTGTTTGTATGTTTGTTTGTATGTTTGTTTGTAACCGACTCATTTGGGCACGATTTTGACCCACTTTAAACGGCCAGATTTCATTCAAACTTTGTAGATTTATCGAGGACCGATGACAATACAATAATTTGATAAAATTATTCCATTTTTCAATTTGTAAAATAAGATTTTTGTTAGTGAAATAAAAGAACATAATAATTGTGATTCGTTTAATTCAAAACTGAATCGTAAACATCGCAATATTTGCAAAAATAATTTTGATAGCTGTTGTCACTGTCAAACACAAAGTATGGTGACCATGAATTTTCCGGGACAAAATACAGAAATTGGTATACCGTGTAGGGCGACCATGATTTTCCCAGGACAAAATCCGGAAAGCAGTTTACCGGGTAGCGGGATTACAAATTTCGAGTATGAGCATGCGTTCCTTATTTTGTTTGACCAGGCATGGGGTCATAACTTGCTCAAAAGGGGGATGATATAACGCGATCTCATTTCAAACCACTCCGGCCACAATCCGCAGCTTCTAGAATGTTCTAGAACCCGTCAAAAAGACAAACAACGCGCACCTTTTTTACACGCTTTTTATTTAGGCAAGTAGTCTGTCATCCGTCATCTGTGCAACGCATCAGATTACATTTTTCACTAAACGTGTTCTTCGCCCCGAAACCCTAATAGTATTCATATTTATATATTGTGGTATCTGTATGTTAAAATTTCTAATTATCTAACCGATTCAACGATCTAATATTAACAAATTTTTCAATACCAATGAGAATTTTATTAAAAAAAAAAACAACCGACCTCCAAAAAAAACACTACAAAGTGAAAAATAACTTTAATTTCGGAAGTCGGTGTCTTGTGTTTTGTATTTTCGTTTTTTGCCACCGACTTCCGAAATTAAAGTTATTTTTCACTTTGTAGTGTTTTTTTTGGAGGTCGGTTGTTTTTTTTTGTAAAAAGTTTTTATTTTTCACTTTTTAGTTGTGGTACCTACTCCAAACACATTCAAATACCACTACCTGCTACCAGTGACAGAAACTTAACATATCATCTACATACTAAATGGGAAAAAAATACGTATTTTGTAGCTAACTCAAAAACTATCAAAGCAAAGTTTATAAAATTTATGTGGGACCAATTCGAGAGCACACCCTTTCAAACAAAAAAATAATTTTCAAAATCGGTCCACAATTGACGGAGAAATCGGTGGACATACATAAAAAAAAACAAACATACGCGACGAACATAAATAACCTCCTCTTTTTTGGAAGTCGGTTAAAAATAAGCAAGAATTTGAAAAAAAAACAGGCTTTTAAAGAAAACCAAACGAAAAAATTATATGCAGAAGACATTCCATCAGTACGTATCGATTTCGGTCCAGATGGTGTTCAAGTAATTAAACCAATATCGGTACAGTTCCCTGCAAAACACAGCTATGGAACTGCTGAGAGACGTATGTTGTCATTGATTCTGAGTTGGGTTGGGCATCGACCGTCCACAAGATGCAAGGCTGTACAGTTGATCATGCAGTCATATATCTAGGCTCTCGACTGTTTGCAGCTGGACAAGCTTATGTAGCACTTAGTCGTGGAAGATCTTTGGACGGAATTCGAATTGAAGAACTTGATTGCTCAAAGCTAACAGGTAAAACTCCTTGTAACAGAGAAGCATTAGATGAAATGATTCGATTACGAAGTAACACGTTTTAAGACTGGTCATTATCACTTGTTCGGCAATAACCTTATACCACTATGGCCGCATTCCGAGTTACGCCAAAAGTGATTTTATCGCGAATCCGACCAAAGTCCAAAGTCACAATTATTACTCAATAACCCTTAAATTTGATGACTATTAAATTTGGTTGGATTCGCGATATTATCACTTTTAACGTAAGTCGGAATGCGGCCTATGTCTCACTGTATATATTGACAACGTTAAAATCTTTGAATGACTTCTAAAATCGAGTTTTAATTTTTACTATTAATACAGCTGTACACATGAATAATTTGGAAAATAATTAGTTACTTATAGTTATCACGGAATTAATAGTAGAACAAATAATAGTTTAAAATTTAAAAAAAACAAGCTATTATATTATAATATAAATAAACCAAACTAAAAAGTAGAAAAGTAATTTCAAGTATTCATGTATCGAAAAAAATACAACCTAGACTGTTATGACCGTACTTCAACGAAGGTGTCACGCGTTCCTAGTCGTGACCACCGTTTACTAGATATAAGAATAGAACAACACGCCTTCGCGACTTTGAAGCGGTTCGTGAGAGGCACGCGCTCAGTACCGGACGCACATGGACGCGCACGGCCGCACATGATTGACTCGACTATTAGCCCAAGTCCGCACGGACGTAATAAAATCGTGGCGACTTTTTTCGTGCACTTGTTTTTCAACGCTTGTAACGTTACGTTTACCTCTTTGGAGGTAAATGTAGTTCACTAATAAAAATTGGTAAGTAATAAAATTAAAGATTAAATTAAATTAAATTTAGGGCCGGCTTCGCACGACGTGGGATGCTCGGGATAGGCGGGGTCAGGTTGACAGACGGGTAGGTAGGCACGGAGACAGGTAGGCAGGGCTGTGGCGTCACTCGCCGAACAGCGAGCCCTGTCGAACGGAGAGGTGGGTGTGAGTAATATTGGGGTAGCGGAAGCACTCCGTGGTACCTCACGCTAACATAATGTAAGTTTTTTTGCATACTATTGTATAGAATCATTTTTCTAACTTGAACAGACAGCTGTGCTGGGAGTTTGTTGCGCCACTTCATCTTCCCAGCTAAAGGCACTAGGAAGTGGTGAAGGGTGGGCGTTTTGAGGGACTGTCTTATGTAATTTTGACGTTCGAAAAGTGCTGATTCTCAGCCTAGTTTGAATAAATGACTTTGGAATTTGATTTTTTTTTTATTTGAATTTAACGGGAGGGCCGCGTCAATTTCACGCGTGACGGCAGGCTATGATAGTGACGGAGGCCTCTCTCGGAGGGTAGCGTCGCTTGGCGTCACGCCGCTTGACGTCGGAGGGTGACAGAGGCCTCTCTCGGAGGGTGACGTCGCTTGGCGTCACGCAGCTTGACGTCGGAGGCCTCTCATGCCGCTGTATACGTGTGGCGCCTTGCGCCACGCGGCCAGAAGGGTGAAGGACAGGAGTGTGTTAAATGATACACGACGTAAAGTTCAGACGCACTCAGAGTTTCTTGCAACATAATGAATTACTCAAACAAACTTGATTTAACTAATCGCATTGTCGAACGTAATTTAGTCGTCTTGTAACCATAACTTAATTAACAAAAGTTCTGTTGTGCGACGAGCGCAGCGCAGGTATTACCAAGCACCGACGACGTACGGCGCCACGGGACCACCACGCGACCGCCACGCCAAAGTCACGCACACTCCACGCTGTGGTAAGCTTGTCCAACGTTGTTTACTGACTAATTAGTAATTAAATTAAAACGTACTTTAATATTAATTGCAACTTTATATTAATTGAAATCCCCGGCGACTGATAGCTATTATTCTCATCTATGGCATGTATGTGACGTAGTTACTCGTACGGTAAGCGTTTACGTAACATAGTACGTAGTTCGTTTTTGGACCTTTCCCACACACTACAGTCCATCGAAGAGTCGGCGCCAGGTCAAGGCACAAACCACCGACGCGGCGACGCCTAAACAACGCCTGCAGTACATTTTTTAAGTATGATTATTACTCACATGCTATCTACTTTGTAAAATTCACCAATATTAGATTTAGAGCAAACATGTCATCATAAATCTTATAACGTCATCTTGGTAGTTTTGTCAATTAGTTAAAATTAGCTTTTGCCCGCGGCTTCGCCCGCGTGGATGTCGGAAAATATTACACGGGAACGTATTACCGAGATTTCATACCTAATAACAGAGGAAAATGTCATTGCCTCCTACCGCTGCGCCCGTGTAATTTTGAAACTGTGATATCTTTTAAACTATTCATTTAAATGATGTGACATAGAGGCATATTTTAATTTAAATTAAATGCCAAATTTAAATAACATATTTGTTTGGATAAGGATTAATACTATACCGGTCAAAAAAGCTTTAAAAATCTCTTCACATGAGTCCACAGTGCGGTCGTAGTAAATCCTTTAATAGATGCATTTTCCCTCCCCGAGACAATTCACAAGCACAATATCTGCATCTAGCTTTGCTTTCATGGTCTAAAATAAAAAAAATAAAATCCTATCCCACTATAATATTACATGCGCAAGTAAAACCTCGGTCTGCGCGGACGAAGTCGCGGGCAAAGTCTAGTACTACATAGACGCAGCCATTACTAACGTTCGTCTAAGTTACTTAGGACTTACTATCAATATATAAGCCTGCATTTATGGGTATTGAATATTGTTTTCAGTTAATTTTATTATAAAATTATGTTTAATTTATAAATTGTATTTTTTCTGGTATGCTTGCTCACAGCTTGGCAAAAAAGTGAACAATATGAGGGCGCCACTATCGCACTTAGATGACTTCGAATGGGAAATGAGTTAAAAAAATAATTAAAAACGCTGCTTGTGGGTGACTCAAAACAGCACTTGTCTGCAAAGTAGTGCAATCATCATAGGTCTGCATGACAGTAAAATATTTAGTTCCAAATGTCATCACGTCAGACTCTTATGTCGACCTGTACCTGAGTTCATCTGTTCTTTGATTCGATGATTAGAGTTGCTCTTCATGTGTTGTTATTATTCGACAAAAAAATACAATGAACGCATTTGTTTATGCCGTGTGGTTGCCTACCTGCTGATCTGTCAATGTCAAACAGCTGACATTTGTGTACAGTTTTGATAAAAATTAGTTTGTGATTGATTGGGACCGGTGTTGGACTGTTAGACCTGTTATTATTATAATTGTGTTTTTATAACTACATCACTTATCAGTGTGATGTAATAAGGTCTATTGGTTCATTCACCAGTGTATCAGTTAAAATATTTCAACCAGTGGCGGTAAAAGGTAAACAGATTTTTTATTTACATACCTATAAGTTTTTTTTTTGCCCCCAAACTGACTTGTTCTCACTGGTTGCATACTTGCGATAAAGATAATTAGAATTCTTTATTCGAAAGTTGAATACTTGATTATAACTTTTTAACTACTTCTTTGGCAAACAACTTACATAGTGGATGTATTAAAAATAATTATTTCTATATCCCATAAAAGGTTTTCAAGATGGTGAAAGCAGTAGCAGTTTCTTTCACTTCGCAGCAACCTCAGAAAATAAATAAAACAATACTCTCTTGCTTGACTTGTGCTTTCGACTGACAAATGAAATGAAAGGAATGAATCAATCCATGGTTCGTAATGATAGGGAATTCTAGGGCCGCGGCACTGTATAAACTATGGCCGGGGGTCCCCCGTCGCGTCGTCGTTGCGGTTAAGGCCCTTGCAAACGACGTATTTTTACGTGCCGACGACGCGCGTTTTCCAAGTCTGCGAGTAATTAGATTTGCGTACAAACATATTAATTTTTAAATATTCGTATTAGTATTCGCCGAATACGAATATTCGGTAAATGTCTACTATTCGGCGAATACGAATATTCGTATTCGTTACATCACTGGGCCCGATAGCACGATATTTAGAAAGATTGCCTGCGGTAGCTTTCAGGCCGGTATGGTTCCAGTTAGACGGAGCTCCTCCACACTCCGCACTCGTCGCGAAAGAGCGGCTTAACACCATGTTCGACGAACAAGGGATTGGGCGCTATGGTCCCCACAGGTGGCCAGCTCGGTCGCCCGACTTCACTCCTAAAGGAGGACTTCTTTTTAACCGACTTCCAAAAAGGAGGAGGTTATATGTTCGTCGCGTATGTTTTTTTTTTTTTTTTTATGTATGTCCACCGATTTCTCCGTCAATTGTGGACCGATTTTGAAAATTCTTTTTTTGTTTGAAAGGGTGTGCTCCCGAATTGGTCCCATATAAATTTTATTAATTTTGCTTGGATAGTTTTTGAGTTAGCTACCAAATACGTATTTTTTTCCCACTTAGTATGTAGATGATATGATAAGTTTCTGTCACTGGTAGCAGGTAGTGGTATTCGAATATGTGTGGAGTAGGTACCACAACTAAAAAGTGAAAAATAAAAACTTTTTACAAAAAAAAAAACAACCGACCTCCAAAGAAAACACTACAAAGTGAAAAATAACTTTAATTTCGGAAGTCGGTGGCAAAAAACGAAAATACAAAACCCAAGACACCGACTTCCGAAATTAAAGTTATTTTTCACTTTGTAGTGTTTTCTTTGGAGGTCGGTTGTTTTTTTTTTGTAAAAAGTTTTTTTATAGGGCTTTATTAAAAATGAAGTTTACTCGCGGGTTTCCGAAACCGAAGATGAACTGCGCAATCGTATTGTCACCGCCTTTGACAAATTAAAGGCCATGGCTCTGGATTCTGAACAAAATTTATTGAGCAGGCTTCGGGACAACATTTTGCGGCGATGTAACTTATGCATTCAGAAACGTGGTGAACCACGTTTCTGAATGCACAAGTTACATCGAAACGAGGAAAGTTAAATTTTAAAATTTTCAAAATGTCCACATTCTGAAAATTTTAAAATTTGAATTTCCTTTTTTTACTAATGTGCAATAATTAATTTAGTTAGTTCAGTTATCGCGAAATAAAAACGTGGCGGTAAAAATGAACTAAGTGAATTTTGATTTCATCGAACATTCAATTCAATTCAATTCAACAATCATTTATTCTCTCTTCACAAAGGTGACTTAAAGTTAATGTGTACAAAAAAAAAATGTTTCGGCTGTATTCCACCTTTGTGAGAGACTGGTGCCTGGTGTTTACAGGTCACCAGGCCCCCTCCACGGATAGAATTAGCTTTTGCAGGGTTATCGTGCAAGAGTCGAAGTTAAACATACCTAACAAAGAAAAACTAAGTAAAAGTTAAAACAATATGCTTAAAAAAAAAACCTATAATTATGCACAGTGTAAGAGCTCAGAAAAACAAAGTAAAATAAGAATAAAATATTTAATTAAAAATACACTTATGCAGTACAAGAAAATGTTAGGTAGGTGCTAAGCCGTCGGTGTCCGCCAGAAAAGAGAACGCAAGCCTCGGTGCAACATGCCAGCTAGGCGAGCCGCCCGCGCGTTGCTATCTTCGCAGTTGTCAACTTCATGACGGGTCTCGAGCGCCATCTATCGCCTTACAGTCGGCCTTCCTGATACAGCTGCGCGCCCCGCGTAGCTCTCGCCCCTTGGCGTTGATGACGGCACAGCTTGCTCACGAACTCACGATGCGGTGACGACACGATGAGATTGACATCTTAATGCCAACCTGAACTGACTTCTGAATGTCATTGCGATTGACGTCTTAATGTCAACATGAACTGACGTCTTAATGTCAACATGAACTGACGTCTAAATGTCAGTGTGATTGACGTCTTAATGTCAACTTGAACTGACGTCTGAATGTCAGAGTGATTGACGTCTTAATGTCAACTTGAACTGACGTCTGAATGTCAGTGTGATTGACGTTTTAATGTCAACATGAACTGACGTCTGAATGCCAGTGTGATTGACCTCTTAATGTCAACATGAACTGACGTCTGAATGTCAGTGTGATTGACGTCTTAATGTCAACATGAACTGACGTCTGAATGTCAGTGTGTGGGTTTCTGAATGCCAATTTCAACTGACTTCACTGTAAGTATGACTAACTTCTTAATGTTAACATAACCCAATCCAAATTAAAACCAAATTGTGGTTATAATGATGGCTTACCCTTCAGGGTCCACATCATAAATGTCGTGTCACAATAGCCTCCTAAGGCACTGTCTTCCTCCTAAGGAACGACACACGACTAATTATCAAGAATACAACCTCTTAAGGCTAGATGTATTATTGAATTTATTTGTATATTAATTATACAACGCCTCTGAAGGCTAGCGCTATTAAAACAAAGATCGATCATAAATAATTTTGAATATCAACATTTACTAAAAATGGATCCATTTAACATTTTTTTTTAATGTGCACTAATCAAATGAAATAAATCGTCTTGAACAACATTACTTTTGTTATTCTTTAGGTACTCAGAATTAGAATTATCTGACTCATCAGAATGATTACATTACATTGGAAAAGCTTTAACTTATCCCTGGCCAAGACATTTTCATAAAGTCGACCACGGTTACGTGTACTCTTAATCACGTACCGATCATGAGGCAGGACCTTAACAATTTTATATGGCCGGTCAAAACGCGGCATAAGTTTACCACTGCGTAAACCCTTACGAATGATCTTTCTTTCGGCAAGAACTAGATCACCTATCTTAAAAGGAGATTCATAACGCCGTTTTTGATCATACTTGTCCTTTGCCTGCCGAGACAATTTAGCTGATCGGGTGGCAGCAACTTCCCTCAACTCGTCTAAATTCGGTGATTTATCGGGAACAACAATATTGCCTACGAGTCTAGGTCGAAACCCATAAAAAAATTCGAATGGAGTCTTGCCCGTACTATTATTTATGTTAGAGTTTAATCCTAACTGTACCTTGGGCAAGTATTTCTCCTAGACATTTTGGTTATCACCAACATATGCTACAAGGGCGTCAAGTATAGTCCGATTAAAACGTTATATCTGCCCATTCGCCTTTGGACTAGCGACCGCCGTCATGACATGCTTTATTTGCCTTTGAGTGCAAGACTCTGAAGTCTTTGCAGCTAAAAGCTTTGCCTCGGTCGCTTATTATACGACTTGAAACACCAAAAGTTTTAATTAATTGGTCAAACATCTGCAACACATATTTACAACTGACGTCTCGAACAGCTTCGATCCATATAAACCTCGTGAAGGCATCTATTATTGCCAGAATGTGCATTTTGCCTGATGGACTTTTACAGAATGGGCCAAAATGGTCTACATGAACTGTGTGAAAAGGTACGGCCACCTTTTCAATTGGATGTAACAAGCCCACACGACGGCCAGTTGGTTTTTTAGCATATTGACATGAAATACAACCACGAGTGTACTTTTGGATAAATCGACGCATTCCGTGAAACCAGTACTTTGACCTTATGGCATTGTAAGTTTTATTAAAATTAACGTGACCGTTATTATCATGGAAACTTTGAACGAGAGACCAACGTGACCAACGTTTTCAACACATCGCATTACTGAATCCACAGGATTACGACTCAGCGCATCCACGTGAGCCATGGATTTGTCGACACGATACTCAACAGTAAAGTCAAAGCCTTGGACTTCACGCCACCACCGGGCGATACGAGGAGCCAAATCACGTTTGGTCCATGTCCAGCGTAATGCAGTACAATCGGTTACTACAAATTTTAAACCTGACACGTATACCTTAAACTTTTTCAGGCTCATGACAACAGCCAACGTCACTAGTTCGAAACTGTGATACTTTTGTTCGACAGACGTAGTATGTCTACTCGCATATGCGACTGGTTTTCACGCACCGTTAGGCTGCTTCTGAAGCAATATTCCACCTAAGCCTATTTTGGACGCGTCTGTATGAATTTGGGTTTCATAATCCCGGTTAAACAACGCCAACACTGGTTGATTTACTAAAATTGATTTCATGCGGTGGAATGCAAGAGACTGGTCGTCACCCCATACCCATGGTTGGTCTTTTTTAGTGAGAATAGTGATAGGACGAGCGAGGCTGGCATAATTAGGCACGTACTTCCTAAAATAATTTGCCAGACCCATAAACTGACGTACTTGGTGTACGTTTCCAGGCACAGCAAAGTCATGAACTGCAGTGAGCTTATACATGGACGGCCTAACTTTGCCATCACACACCTCATGCCCTAAATACTCTATACTTGAAACTAAGAAAGAGCACTTGTCTAACCTGAGCGTCACCTTAGCATCACGTATTTTCTCTAAAACGGCTTTGAGACGGTACAATGTATAATCATAATTTTCAGCGTAAACGAGCGC
Organism: Agrochola lychnidis; assembly: GCA_963680765.1. Classification (NCBI taxonomy): domain Eukaryota; kingdom Metazoa; phylum Arthropoda; class Insecta; order Lepidoptera; family Noctuidae; genus Agrochola; species Agrochola lychnidis. The sequence continues at coordinate 211,337 of OY796866.1, read as the reverse complement.
ATTGGAAACCAATCGAGAATATTGTCCATTGCGCGCTGAAACACTCACGGTGCATTCACCAATCCAAAGGTTATACACGCGTATACTGGTAGTGCCTATCCGGTGTTATGAACGCTGTATACTGTTTACTATCATCAGCAATTTGAATGCAATGATAGGCTGATTTAATATCAAGACAGGTGAAAACGCGTTGCTTAGATAATAGGTCTAACTGATCATGTATTATGGGTAAAGGATACCGTTCCTTTTTAGTAATTTTATTTAATGCACGGTAATCCACGCACATGCGTAGTTCACCCAACTTTTTGGGGACCAGTATGACGGGACTAGCATTTGAGGAATGGGAGAATTCCTCCACAATTCCTTTACTCAATAAGTCTGATATAATATAGTGGACTTTCTGTCGGTCTCCTAAAGACATTCGATATGGACAGTAATAAATAGGCTTCGTATCAGTTAATTCAATTTGCATTTGGACTGAACATTTTCCAATTTTATTGTCACTACCCGAAAAACAATCAGAATAATCGTGCAGTAAAGATTCAAGGTCAGTCCCGACATTTGGTTCCAGGTAATCCCCTATTTTGTATTTATTATTATCGTCCGTGACTGTAATCGTCGCTCGCTCCACGCATCGGTTGCGCGGTAGTTTTATGACCTCATTACTAATATTAATTACGTTTAAGACAACTTTGTCATCAAAAACCTCGGTGTCGCATTCGGGAATAATACACTCCGCCCTCGAAGTATTATATTCAGTAGCACGCAGTGTAATCGAACCAGATACAAAATCCAAACAAGATAATAGTATTTTATTTACACCGGTTTGTAAAATTACTTCGTCATCCGAAGCCAACTTGACGCGCTCAACTTTACTACATTGCACCATGCAGGTAGTTCGAGAAATTGATTTGCATTAAATATCTTTAAAGATGTCGGTGTTTTAATCACGTATACGGTAGAATGCTCTGTCAAAGGCTGGCCTATTATAGTGCCAATATCTTGAGCAGAGTCAGGTACTATGTAAGCCTTACAATCACAAGTAGACTCGTCAACTTTAATTTTAACAACTACCACACCAATCGGATTGGTTTTTGAGCCGCCAAAGCCGGACAAAACTATATTTTCACAAGGACTCGCTTCTAATTATAATCGGCTAGCTACTGATTCTGTTATTGTGACGCAAGCGCTTCCAAAATCAATAAAACTGTACACAGAAAAATCATTAATTCATGTAATATTTTGAACTACCCGACGCATCAGTGATTAACTGATTACGTGCACCGTATGTCATTGTTTGTTATTTTCTTTGTTAGAAATTATACGAGGATTTTTAAGTTTATGACATTCTTTTTTTTAAATAACCGGTTTTGTCACCGTAACTACATTTTTTATTTTTTTATGTAACAATTAGTTTCGTCATGTCCGCGCTTGTTACAGAATCCACACACCAAAGAAGTCGTTCTGTCTTGTTTTCGAGATTTATTATTACACTTATTTGCAGTATGGCCCCGCCGTTTGCAAATATTACACTTTAATTGGTCGTCGTAATGCCTATTGTACTTTTTATTGTGATCAACATTTAAGCGTGCGGGGCGCCTAAACGATGACAAGTAATTTAATAAGCTAATTGGGTCACGACATCCTGCGGAAATAGCCCCTACTTTTACTAAGTTATTTCCAATTGTACCTATAATAGCCTCAGTGATAAGGGAGTCTGGTATCCCACAGGCGTTACCCAGCGCCACTTTGTTGTAATAAAATTGAATATAAGTGAACGTGTTAACGGTATTTCGTTAGATACTGGTGGCAATAGGTTCACGAGGGTACCGCAGGTGATGACAGCGGTGTATAGGAACGCGCACCAGATTGGACATCAGCGCCTTTATTTGCCCCATTCGATGCGACGCCAGAACTACCCTCGGTTGCGGGTGTAACGCTAACTCTGCCTTGCAAGACTTGATTTTCCAATAATACTACGCGTTCTAGTAATCTACGTGTATTAACATCTTTGACTGCGGCGATGCAAAGATTTCTCATTGTCACTGTCGTCCTTATTTTTACGTTTACTTTTTAATGATGTCCCATTATTGTACAATAATCACAAGAAGCAATAAATAGGGTACACAGTCAAGTGAAATGCAACTGTTAACTAAGTCAAGAAATAGTCAAACACGGTACTTGATCAGGATACACCAACAGTTATTATTTTAAAACACTTACGTGGGCTGCAATAGTTCTATCCCGCTTCTGAGCTGTAAGAGCTCAGAAAAACAAAGTAAAATAAGAATAAAATATTTAATTAAAAATACACTTATGCAGTACAAGAAAATGTTAGGTAGGTGCTAAGCCGTCGGTGTCCGCCAGAAAAGAGAACGCAAGCCTCGGTGCAACATGCCAGCTAGGCGAGCCGCCCGCGCGTTGCTATCTTCGCAGTTGTCAACTTCATGACGGGTCTCGAGCGCCATCTATCGCCTTACAACAGGTACTGACTCATGTTGTGAGTGAGTGACTGTTTATCTTGTATGAAGTGTTAGACTAGTAAGAGATGACTGCTCATTGACGAACGATCAAACGCTGGCGCCGACAAAAAAGTCGCCATTGGATATCACCCGCGTGCGTAGTTGCCACTCTTCCTGAGGTCAAGGTACGTTTTGTAAACAGAGAGTTTACTTTTATAGAATTTATTTTGATATTTATTTTCTTTTCCTATGTTCTTTTCCAGAGCATCATCTATATATGTGCTAATTTCATCCAAATCCGTGCAGCCGTTTTAGCGTGAAGGCGTAACAAACAAACTTACTTTCGCATTTATAATATTAGGATATGTGGTTTCCATACTGTATAAAGCTGAAGAGTTTGTTTGTTTAAAAATTCTTTCAGTGTTAGATAGCCCATTAATCGAGGAAAGCTATAGGCTATATATCATCACGCTAAGACCAATAGGAGCGGAGTACCAATGAAGAATGTTTCAAAATCGGGCGGTTTTTTTCCTTTTGAGAGCTTCCGCTGAGTGCGCTGCATAAACGGTTAAAGTTTCGCAAAAATCATGTATGACAGAATTGTTCCCCTTTAATAGTTGTAAAAAAAAGTCCGCGACAGCATAATATGTCTATCTTTTAAGGTTGGCTCACTATAACCTTTTTTATGCTAACCAAATTTGTTCTAAAATATTGCATTATTTGCGAAGGTGTTTTTATAAACATGATATAATCCTTATCCAAATAAATACGTTATTCATCACGTATTTAATTTAAAACAAAATTGCCGTTTACATCATTCGATTTCAATGAATATCTTAGGAGATATCGCAGTTTTAAAATAACGTCGCAGCGAAATAATGATCACTTTTACCTAACGTTTTAAAGTTCCACTCTTACTGACAAAAGCGTGATGTAGGTACCTAAAATAGCTCCTTAACGTACGTATTATAAAAAAAAAAAAATTTCACCTTAAACTTAAACGAACTCGCCAAAAACCAAAGCAACAACCAAAGTAACTACTCCACGCGGACGAAATCGCGGGCAGAAGCTAGTATATTATAAAACAAAGTGCCCCGCCGCCGCGCCGCGTCTGTCTGTCTATCTGAACGCGATAAACTCAAAAACTACCGAACGGATTTTCAAACAGTTTTCACCAATGGACAGACGGAGTGATTCATGCGGAAGCTTTTAGTGTATAATTCATTACGGTTTTGTGTAATTGGCTGAAATTTGACGATTATTGTTGAAGAAGTCGGAAAAAATCGACATACCGACTGGGAGCTTTACAGTGGCGTGCGCTGCGTTAACCGAAAAAGATACGTCAAATTTATGTTCTACGGTATCATTTTATTGACCGAGCGAGCGTAGCGAGCGAAGCGTCTCTGGATCAGGTCTGCTAAAATTTGCTTTCGTGTGTCAGTTTGTACGTACTCGTCTACAGGTCGTATTTTACAACCGATCTGAACGAAATTTGGTGTACAGGTTTAACGAATTTTTTGTAATTTTTGTCGTTGGGATTTTTGATTGGAAGGCTACTTCCTCCATAATGGGGTAACAAGGGGGGCTACTGGATATTTCCGCTTTATGAGATCTGATTTCGATGGATCTTTTTTTATTTGAAAGGTAGTAACACTATGTTGGTCTCAAAAAAAAAAATTGTGTAGATCTGATGAGGATCTTCGGCATGATGAGCAGAATAGCTTCTCAAAATGCAGTAAATTGCTCACTATTTAATAAAACCTATTCATTAATTTTTCTATCTGGCCTACATATTTTTACTCATAATTTTTCTGGTTTTTAGGGTACTGTAGTCAACAAGGAAATGATATAGTTTCGCCATGTCCGTCTGACTGTCTGTCTGTCTATCCGCGGTTTAGCTCAGAGAATCTTAGTACTAGAAAGCTATAATTTGGCGTGTGTACCTGTATATTAAACACGACGGCCGACAAAGTGGTAAAATAAAATCATGATATATATTTGTTTTTAGGGTACCTCCCCTTCCTACACGTAAAGTGGGGATGACTTCCTATGTTATGGGGTGTTGTGTGACACATCCGACTACATGGAATCCCTCTCCGTATCGTCGTTCAGTTCGTGCGACGTATCGGCCAACAGGCACATCATTAGACCGCGCTCGGGCAAGGAGTATGCCAGCATCGATAGGACTGCACTAGTCTAGTTGGAACCAAGGTGTTAACTATTTTTTGACTCAGGAATCCGTTTGCGAAATATTAAGCTTTAAAGTGATAACTTTTGTTAAGAGTCAAGTGTTGTCCACCCTGCCAGCTAAATGGTTATAATATAATATAATATAATATAATATAATATAAGACGTTTATTTTCTCTACACAAGTTATGTACTTAATGCTAGTGTTTGACAATAGTGTGAACAAGGAGCTAACTTTGTGAGAGACTGGTGCCTGAAATAGGTTTAAATAAAAACCTGTATTACAGGTTGTTTTTGGATGTGTGAAAAAAATCACGGCAGAAGTATATACAACGTGGCGCTACAATGGCGACATTAATTTAACACACGAGTTGGGCTAGTGGCCAGTAATCATAAAAATATAAAAGATAAAATAATTCTTAAATTGAAAAATTTAAATTTTTACACGACCGCCGACATACGGATCTCTCTTTCCTTAAATTCAATACTCAATACTTTATTGCATTCCACAATGTATGTGCTTAGGTGGTAAATATTTGAAAAGAAACAATCGTGGACCTTGTTTGGCACAGCTAAAGAAATATAGTAGAGATGAGGACTTATTGTTTATCTTATAATCTAATTTATTCTAAAAAAAAACATTTATTGTGTATTTTATTTGAGTTTTAGAGTTTTATCATTTAAATATTCTTGTGTGAATGTTGATGTGTCTGTGTAGTAACATTTACTTAATAATAGATTTTTTAATTTATTTGTGAATAGATGGAGTTTTTTTTTTCTTTTCTGATTGATCCAGGTAATTTGTTATATATTTTTATTGACATAACTAGAGGACTTGTTGTATGTATTTTTAGGCGGCATTTTGGTAAGTTTAGTCGTGTTTTGTATCGGAGTGTGTATCTTGTTTGTATGTCTTCTCGTTTAGTGTAAAAGTGTGGGTATTTATGAGCGAATTTACATATTTCAAGTATATATATATACAAGGCAGAGTTAAAATGTTCAGGTTTATAAAATGGGGTTTGCAGCTATCTATTTGTTGTATATTCACTAGGATACAGACGAATTTCTTTTGAATTGTAAACAGTGTAGTAGGGTGCTTCTTATTTTTCGACTTTTGAAAAATTACTGCGTCAGCCCGCCATTCGCTTCTATCACCTAAAAAACGAACCTATATTTTTTATTTATTTTTTAAATATTTTTTTAGGGGTCGCTACCTTGTGTCAAAGTTTGAAAAAATTATGATAATGATAACTTGCAGCTCAATGTAAATAAAACAGTTATATTCATCATTTATACATGATAAAACATACTAATTCAACTCGTTGTCATATTATTCCGTACAAAGACACTCGTACTACTCGCAAAAGAAGAGGAGAAAAACGCTCGCCTTCAACGTATTTTCGAGAAAAAAGTTACACTGAATCCCTGCGAGAAAAGTGCATACTATCTTCATCGACTATAGATAGTGCAATGCACGAAGACGCGCCCCACTCCGCTCCGCTCCGTACTAAAGTACAGCTTACAGTACAGTACTCGCGGAGTGGGGCGCGTCTTCGTGGATTGCACTATCTGTAGCAGTAGTGATAATTAAAGTAAAAGTTCAACGTCAGAAATTTCAGTGAGACCTTCTGTAGCAGATTTAGAAGTCACACCTAAACGCAAACGCGGCAGAAAGAATATCTTTCATGAACGCTTATACGCGAACTTCGACTTTGCTAAACTAAGCGACAGAAAAGCAACTGTTGTTTTGACATCAACGCTCAAAAGTGCAGGTACCGATCCATCAGTGTACAATATAAATTCATCCTCAATTCGTCGCCAGCGTAAGAAGCAAAGGCCTTTGCCTTTGCTTCAATCCTTCAAGGGTAGAGGAATCCTTAAGGAAATAATTTAATCTAAATACGCTTCTTACTGCTCATTGGGACGGAAAACTGATCGAAGACATAACATGACACAAAACAGTGGATCGCCTTCCCATTTTAGTGTCAGGACAGGGTGTAAATCAACTTTTGGCAGTTCCAAATCTCAGTCATGGAACTGGGGAGGCGTGTGCTTCAGCTGTTTATGACACTATTCTTTCTTGGAACTTGAGCGACAAAATAAAATGCTTTTGCTTCGACACCACTGCGGTCAACACTGGTTTAAGAGCAGGTGCTTGCATTCTATTAGAGCAAAAGATGGAAAAATATGCTCTTTGGTTGGCCTGCCATATAATAGAAATACTGCTAGAAGCAATCGTAGTTCAAGCACTAGTTCCATCAAGTGGAACAGAAATATCGATCCTTCAAACGATTTAGATCTGCTTGGCCTAACATTGACCAGAATAAGTTCAGTATAGTTTCTTCAGACTCTGACGCTTTAAGATACGTAAGGAATGACTTGTGGCTGTTAATTTTTTTAAGAAATCTATACTTCTATACTAATATATAAAGCTGAAGAGTTTGTTTGTTTGTTTGTTTGCTTGAACGCGCTAATCTCAGAAACTACAGATCCGATTTGAAAAATTCTTTCAGTGTTAGATAGCCCATTTATCGAGGAAGGCTATAGGCTATATATCATCACGCTAAGACCAATAGGAGCGGAGCACCAATGAAGAATGTTTCAAAATCGGGATTAATTTTTTCCTTTTGAGAGCTTCCGCTGCGTGCGCTGCGTAAACAGTTAAAGTTTCGCAAAAATCATGTATGACAGAATTGTTTCCCTTTAAAAGTTCTAAAAAAAAGTCCGCGACAGCATATGTCTATCTTTTAAGGTTGGCTCACTCTAACCTTTTTTATGCTAACCAAATTTGTTCAAAAGTAATGCGTTATTTACGAAGGTGTTTTTATAAACATGACATTAATCCTTATCCAAATAAATACATTATTCATCTCAAGTATTTAATTTAAAACAAAATTGCCGTTAACATCATTCGATTTCAATAAATGTCTTAGGAGATATCGCAGTTTTAAAATAACATCGCAGCAAAATAATGATCAAGTACTGCGCGCGATTTCCGGTGAAGGTATCGTTTGGGGTAACAATTAATAAGGCCCAGGGGCAAACATTTAAGCACGTAGGAATAGATTTACGCCTAGAGTGTTTTTCGCACGGGAAACTATATGTTGCCCTATCGAGATCTGGTTCTTCTTTTCGTGCTCTTGATTTTCAACGCTCTGTTTAGCGCCGAGAGTTGAAAATACAATAGTGTGTTTTTTCAACGAGCTGGGACGAGAGTGCGTTCCAGCGCGTTGGATTCTCAACGCTCGGCTTAACACCGAGAGTTGAAAATACAGTGCGCGATAAAATCCCGCTGCGATTTTATTACGTCCGTGCGAACGTCGGCTTACTGATTAAAGCGTGATGTAGGTACCTAAAATAGCTAACATAGGTACGCATTATTAAAAAAAAAAACACCTTTATTTAAACGAAGTCGCGGATTAAAGATAGCGTTAGCCCAAAGTAGCTACTCCACGCGGACGAAGTCGCGGGCAGAAGCTAGTTTTAAAATATAAACAAAGCTATGTCCAAAAAAGCTCTAACGAAGTTCCAGGGGCATTTGTGGTATCTGTCCGAAGAACTTGTTGCGCTTGCTTTTTTTGATGGCGAAGTTTCTCTTGAAAGCAAATAAAAAATGATGATTGCACTGAATGAGGAAGGTTCAGACTATAGCCCAAAGCGAATCACCTTGAATCTAAGTCACATCGAAGAAAAAAATATTAAAGATTTCGTGACCAGCAACACCTTAAAATTTTTTAGAATCCTAGAAATTCCGTCAGCATTTCTGCAAAAAGAACCTCGTCTTTGGGAAGAAGATGAAAACTACAAAGCTTCCAGAGAAATTGTACGTTCTATGAGAGTGGTGAACGATATTGCAAAACGCGGTGTAGCATTGATTGAAGAATTTAATAAACTAATTACCACAGACGAAGAACAAAAACAATTCCTTCTTTTGGTTGTGAAAAATTTCAGGCAAAAGTACCCTGATACAAAGAAATCTACTTTATTAGCATAAGTTACAATTTTTTTATCCTAATAGTTACATAATTTGTGTATGCTTGTCTTTTTTAAACTTAATAAAAGAATTTACAAAAATACTTTTTTTTATTTTTCGTTCGCTGGTAGCGACCCCTAAATATTACATTGAAAATAAAATAAAAATAACGTATTAGTTTTTTGCGCCTTAGAACAGAATAAAAGGGTGACACGCATCATAATTAAAAAAAAAAAAAAATTTTGCCCATTTAAGAAGCCCCCTACAGTGTAGGTGCATCTGTACTATTTCCCCACATTATTATGCCGTAACTAAGCCATGCATAAGCATAGGCGTAGTATGTTACCAGGGCTGTCTGTAAATTCGTGTTTTTATTTCTCGAAAAGCATATAGGAATTTCGAAAGTTTCGATTTAATTTTTTGTACGTGTGATTTCCGATGTATATTCTTGTCTATGGTTATGCCTAGTAATGTGAATTCATTGACTGTTTCTATTTTGTGATTATTATAAGTAAAAGCTACATTGAGAGGATTTTTTTGATGGGGATGGAAAGTTATGAGTTTAGTCTTTGCAAAGTTAAGTTAAGGGGTGTAAGGGGGCACACCTACCATCTCAGTGCCCCAAGTCAACCTCACCTGCTCGTGGTGCACCCTGCTGAATAACTAACGAGGCTCTGACAACCGACAAATGGCGGTATAACCATTCTAAATAAAATTTCGCAGCTAAATGGTGCAGACTAGTGACGGGCAGCAGCGTCACTAGTGCGAGAAGCTGCGATCTGCGATCGCCAACCCGCATGCCCAGCGTGGCGATTATGGGCAAACCCTCCAAATGGCAAGTCAAATTCAACCAAGGCCTCCTGTTCCCGGCCGCCTTGCTATTCCTGATTTTGGCGGCAATCACGGTAACGGTAAGGTAGGGGGTGCGAAGAATCCCCGGGTTACGAATGGCCGCCAAACCCAACTGACCTTGGCAACGTACAACGGACGCACGTTACGGCTCGACGAACACCTAGTGCAGCTAGAAGAAGAGCTCGGAAAAATAAAGTGGCATATTCTTGGCTTAAGTGAAGTCCGAAGAAAGGGAGAGGACACAATAACCCTTGAATCGGGCCACCTTTTGTATTTTCGAGAGGGAGACCAACTATCCCAAGGCGGAGTCGGGTTCCTGGTAAACAAATCCCTTTGTGACAACGTTGTAGAAGTCTCTAGTGTCTCGAACAGGGTAGCGTACCTTGTAGTGAAGTTAACCAAGAGGTATAGCCTCAAGGTTATTTAGGTTTACGCACCGACCTCGGCACACTCGGATGACGAAGTGGAGGAAATGTTTGAGGATATCTCCAAGGCCTTGCATTCCACCACTAAGGCCCACTACAATGTTCTCATGGGGGATTTTAATGCTAAAGTGGGAGTATAGAATTGCAGCGAATCGGTAGTAGGATCTTATGGGTTTGGCAGCAGAAATCATAGGGGGCAAATGCTTGTCAACTTCCTAGAGAAGGAGGGGCTTTTCATGATGAACTCCTTCTTTAAGAAACAGTTCCAAAGGAAGTGGACGTGGCGAAGCCCCGATACTATGACGAAAAATGAGATAGACTTCATCATAGCGGATAAGAAGCATATATTCAGGGACGTCTCGGTGATCAACAGGTTCAACACCGGCAGTGATCACAGACTTGTCCGAGGCTCTCTGAATATCAACTTTAAGCTCGAGCGAACTCGTTTGATGAGGTCTAGGCTCCGTCCAAACATGCTCCAAACCATGCTGGGATCTGAAGCGTTCCAATCAAACTTGGAGAACCGATTTGCTGCCGTGGAAACCACAAATGACGTTGACCAGGCACTCGACCAAGTGGCAGAAATCCTCAGGGAGGAAGGCACGCGTTTTTGTAAAATGCGGCGTACGGGCAAGAGGTCAAAACTTTCAAAGGAGACTCTGGAGCTTATGACGGAACGACGTGAAAACCCACCTATCACTTCGTCAGAACAACGGGCACTCAACAACAACATAAGAACACTGGTACGACGCGACCTCCGACGCTCCAATACGCGCTCTATAGAGAAAGCGATTGAGCAAAATCGGGGGTCGAAGGTGTTCGTCCAGTCACTCGGGAGGAGCCACCTGACGAAGTTGACCAAACCCAGTGGGGATATCGTCGTTTCGAAGCCGGAGATCCTTTTGGAAGTAGAAAACTTCTACGGCCAGTTGTACGCATCGCACGCATCTCGACCTGATCCCGAAAATAAGGATTCCAGAGCCACCTTAACCCGCCATTTCACGGAAGACCTGCCAGAAGTCAGCCAAGACGAAATCGAGGCGGCTCTTAAACAGCTTAAAAATGGAAAAGCCCCTGGTGAGGACGGGATAACGACCGAGCTCCTGAAAGCTGGAGGAAGTCCTGTACTGAAAGAGCTTCGGGAGTTCTTCAACTCTGTCCTGTTCTCTGGGAGAACTCCAGAAGCGTGGCGAGAGAGTGTGGTCGTTCTCCATTTCGCTCCTTAGCCACGTATATAAGTTGTTTTCAAGAGTCGTTACGAATCGTCTAGCGAGAAGACTCGACGAGTTTCAGCCACCGGAGCAGGCTGGGTTTCGAGGAGGATACAGCACCATAGACCACATTCACACAGTGCGGCAAATTATACAGAAGTCCGATGAGTATAATCGGCCACTGTGTCTTGCGTTTGTGGACTATGAGAAGGCTTTTGACTCTGTCGAGACCTGGTCTGTTTTGGAGTCTCTGCAGCGATGCCAAGTCGACTGTCGATACATCCAAGTGCTGAGATGTCTGTATGAAAACGCGACAATGACCGTCCAAATTCAGGATCAGCGTACTGAACATATCCCCCTGCGTCGAGGGGTGAGACAAGGGGATGTCATATCCCCGAAATTGTTCTCTAACGCATTGGAGGATGTGTTTAAGACGCTGAACTGGGAAGGGCGTGGCATTAACATCAACGGCGAATACATCTCACACTTGAGATTTGCAGATGACATCGTCATACTGGCCGAATCGCTGCATGACTTGCAGCAGATGCTGGACGGCCTAGTTAATTCTTCTGTGCGCATTGGTCTCCGGATGAACTTGGACAAAACCCAGGTTATATTCAACGAACACGTCACTCCGGGGCCGATTGCTGTCAATGGCGGTGCTCTCGAGGTTGTTCGAGAATACGTTTACCTCGGGCAAACTCTGCAGTTTGGTAAGAACAACTTTGAGAGGGAGGCTAACAGAAGAATTCAGCTGGGCTGGGCAGCGTTTGGGAAACTTCGTCGAGTCTTCTCGTCGCGTATTCCACAGAGCCTAAAGACGAAGGTCTTCAATCAGTGCGTCCTGCCTGTTATGACTTACGGAGCCGAAACGTGGACACTCACGGTACGGCTGGTCCATAAATTTAAGGTTGCTCAGCGAGCCATGGAGCGGGCTATGCTTGGAGTCTCTCTGAGGGATCGAATCCGGAATGAAGTGATCCGGCAGAGAACCAAAGTTATCGACATAGCTCACAGAATTAGCAAGCTGAAGTGGCAGTGGGCCGGCCATATCAGCCGTAGAACCGATGACCGTTGGGGTATACGTGTTCTTGAGTGGAGACCGCGAATTGGCAAACGTAAGGTAGGACGCCCTCAGGCTAGGTGGAGTGACGATCTTCGAAGGGTGGCTGGTAGCAGCTGGATGAGAGTTGCCGAGAATCGAGCTGAATGGCGTGCAATTGGAGAGGCCTATGTCCAGCAGTGGACTGCTATAGGCTGATGATGATGATGATGAAAGTTAATTTCGAGGTTGTGTTCGTTCATCCAAGTTATTATTTTGCTAAGTATATCGTTAAGGGTACTGTTTATATAACTCTCTTGTCTTGTTGACTTTTTAGTCTTATGACTTATAAATGTAATTAGTTTTAAAGGCCTAAGCGGAATGGAGTATTTGAAAATAAATACAAAATAATGACCACCTCTTAAATTTTATTTTTAAAGGGAAATAAATCAAATTAAGAATCAAAAAGTAATGTAGAAAAATAAGGAAGATAAAAAAAAACACTTCTGAGTTGTCACTTCTTCCAGATTGTTATAAAAATCATGATACACCGAAGGTATGGTACATTTTGCGCAGATATCCTTCAGATCTTTAAGTTTATTTGCATGGATTTTAAGCTTCTTGTTTTGATCTTCTGTAAATCGTAACATGGCGTCTTAGCAGATTTACGTAGAGCTCTGCGCTGTATAGGTAAAGATTTAAAATGTTCTTCAGATAATCGATTTGTGAAAAATATCGTTTTAGGCATTCCTTTTCGATATTGATTCCATTTTTACAATTGGATACATACATTGTACAGTACCGACCAAAAGTCCATAGGCAATCTCACAAAGCAATAGCTTGACGTTTAGTTTTACTTACGACCTTTTATTTTCAAGAGACACATGCATCATTGTCGTCAATAAGTGATTGTAGTTCATAATTTCAACATTAAAATATAAGTCAAGATGACCTAGCGGTTAACGCGTTCAGATAGATGCGTGAATCGGTGAGCCATGAGTTCAAATCTCATGCAATACTATTAAAGGTTTTTTGTAAGTTTTTACTCAATTGGAAGTAATGGGACAGAAATATAATATTCTTTATGTTCGCTTTGTTCACACATTTCGTAAAGTTAGAAAGGTAGATCATTTGTCCAGGACGATTGTCCTATTCATCGAGCGAGCATTGTGCGTGAGTGGTTCCAGAATCACCCGGAGATAATTGTTGTTCCATGGCCAGCGCGATCACCCGACCTCAAACCCATAGAAACTCTATGGGGTAACATCTCTTGCGGGGCGGCTAAGCTCGGCCGCTAATGCTATTAGAAAGATAAGACAGTTAACAGATGTAGAAACCGCGCGTTTGGTATATTTTAGCTACTTTCACAGCATTATGTCATATGGCATTTTACTGTGGGGTCGGGCTGCTGACATTGAATCCGTCTTTATTTTACAAAAGAGGGCTGTCAGAGCCATTTATAACCTATGTCGTCGCGAATCTCTCAGGGAACTTTTTAAAAGGATTAATATTATGACGGTACCTTGCCAATTCATTTATGAAAATATTATGTATGTAAGGAAAAATCCACATCTCTTTAATAAAATAAGTGATAGACATAATTTTAATACTAGAAATAAAGATAAACTAGATCAACCATTTTTCAGGTTATCTAAAGTACATACATCTTTTATGGGGTACTGTGTTAAATGTTACAACAAAATACCTTGTGACATATTGCAATTAAATGAAAGAAAATTTAAAACTCATATAAAAAGTACACTTTGTAAACAAGCATATTACAAATTAGAGGATTATATCCAAGATAAGAGTGCTTGGAAACATGCTGGTCCTGCTCCATAGGACAATTTAGAATCAAGACAAAATCAAACTGGTTGCTAATGTAATTGTAAAATTTATTACTTTGTGTTTTATGACATTGATTTTACATTCTGTAATTACTTCCTTACACACTGACTTATTAATTGTAAAATTTTAGGAAAATCATCTACTTTTACAATGTTTGTAAATATGTGAGAACCATGTATCTATCACAAATTAAATTATCTCTCGTTGCTTCATTTTTAATTGTTTTTACCTATTGTGGTATAGTAATTTTATTCTAGGTGCATCGTCTTCACATATAATAATTATTTAACAAATGTACGTACATATACAAACAATATTGTAAAACATTTTAAAAGAGTAACGGTGGAGTTTCTTGCCCATTCTTCTCCATACGAAAACTACCTTTTGGAAGGGGCGACTAGAATCAATTTTATTATTTTGTCATTTTTGACGTTCAAAAGTGCCATACATGGGCCTATTTGAAATAAATGATTTGACTTTGACTTTGACTTTGGTTTGATGGTGCAAAGGTGGGAGTCACGGGATGAGAGGTGTATACAACAATTAAAAACCCATTGCATGGAGGTGTGGGAAAATTTAAGAGGAACCGAAATATGTGCTAATATTGTAGGGTCCATGCGCAAACGTCTACTTGACTGCATTGAAAATAATGGGGTTAATACAAAATATTAATACCTAGATGTTTGGTTTTAAAATAATTAGACGGTGTAATTAAATATTTAGTAGTATTAACATATCTGTAATTATTTAATGATCTTAAATTGAGGTTTAGTTTCAATCTTCTTTTCGTCAAGAAAATAAACACTTAAGCTATTACCTCAATATTACATTAATTGTGACGTTACATAAAAAATCGAAACAGATTGTGATTGTGTTCAATTAGGGTACTGGTTATGTTATTATGAATTGACTAGGTAAGTGGGTACCCACTTAGTAAATAAAAAAAATCTTGTGAATGGTAGGTAACAAGAGAACTTCTTTTGTCTAGGTAGGAATGTGACATCACAATTCTCATAAGAGTTTGTTAATTTTATAAATAAATAAAACGAATAAACATTTTTGCTATCATTCAACACGACTTTTTATTTCCACCTTCTAACACCAAAAAGATAAATTAAAAATCACTTATATAGTTAAACAAACAATAATACAATAACTAATATTTAACTTCTTGTAAAAAAAAACAAATAATAAGAAAAAAACAAATATAAATATAATTTTTCTATGAAACTAGTAAAACCAGCCACACGTTGTAATTACTTAGATTCGAACTCAGACCTCACTGATCGTGAATCCATTGCTTAGCCCAAACAGCTATAAGCACATGATATTTTAATGCGAATTTTAGCATCAGGTCGCCACTGTGACGCATATTCTAAATGCAACAGAAATATAATGTTATTTCACGTTACTGTGCGACGACAATTCATTAGTGTGTGTTATCAGTGGAATGTTGAGACATCACTCATACACGCACATGCACACGCACTGACTGTATCGTGCTCAAATATAATCCTTAGCATACTTACGGAGTTTTGAGGTGTACTGTACATTCTTAAAATGATTGGATCAGATTGGTTATTATCAGCCAGTTCATGTTGGCACTGGTATCCGTTTTATTTTTGATAACTGTGTTACTGTACAATAAAATCTAAACATGTCAACTCTTTGATCTTGTAATAGGGCTTTGTTGTTTTAGTCGTACATGTGACAGTGTACCAGCCCTCTGTTGTATATCCACATTTATCTCCCTCTGTTTTCTACTGCAGAGTGAACACTATCGCATTCCATCTCTGAATGTCCTGACTTCATAAACTTTTGATTGATGGTTTCGATTGGCAAAACTGTTACTGCATATAACAACATTGCGGTAATAAATAGTGTTCCGGTTCTGGCCAGAAACAGTATCAGAAAAGAAAGTTATTTCTTTAACTCAGGAGCCAATGACGATAAATGCATCCAAATATACAAGTGACAATCTCCGCACTCCTTCATGCTACATATAATTTGTAGCCTCAGAATCTCCTAAATAATACACTGAAAAATTATATATCTTTAATTTTCTTTTTTATTACACCTGACTAGCCTGTAAACTTGGAGTTAATAGTATTTTTTCCAGGTCCCATAGCAAAGGAGAAAAGCCAGGATCTACTTTGGTACGATTTTTGTTACAAACTTTATGCTCTCTCGCTTCGTTTTTAGGGTTCCGTAGTAAACAAGGAACCCTTATAGTTTCGTCATGTCCGTCTGTCTGTCTGTCGGCGGTCTAGCTCCGAGACCCTTAGTACTAGAAAGCTGTAATTTGACATAGGTATACATATTAATTACGCCAACAAAGTGGTAAAACAAAATTATGAAAAACATTTTTTTTAGGGTATCTCCCATACACGTAAAGTGGTGATGTTTTATTTTTTTATCCCATAGTGTGGGGTATCATTGGAAAGGTCTTACAAAAACATTACCTATGAGTTTGTGAAAACTATTTTTGGATTCAGGGATCCGTTTAACAAAAATTAGCACTTTAAAGCTTAATATTTTGCAAACGGATCCCTGAATCCAAAAATAGTTTTCACAAACTCATAATGTTTTTGTAAAACCTTTGACCTACATTCTGTATTGAAATCACCAGTTCATTATATTTATATAAGTAATATATATAACTATTTTGTAATCAGCGTTAAACAGGTTCGAAATTCCGAGTCTTTGTTGAGGCCAGTCAAAAGTCGTACCTACTATTATATAGGTTTCTAATTCAAATTCTTTTGAGGCAACAACCTACTGCCAAAGAATATTCTTACTGGATTGCGTTACCGGGGTAAATGTCTAAATAAAATAGAATTTGGGATTCCAAAACGTACTCACCTATAAACTTCTCAATATAATATATCTAGGCCCCACAACTTCGCAGCTGTAGCTGTGAATTAGAATTAGAATTAGCATTTATTTATTTGTAAGAATGTACTTTTACATAGTATGGTGTTAGTATTTTTGTTAGTTCTATACATTCTACCACAAAGTAAATGGTGTACAAATATTCAATTGTCAATCTTAAACTAAGTAGGTACAATATTAATTTTAAGATTTGTGATTTACAATAGGTCCATTTAGAATTTGTCTTATTATAATCAGGTACCTAATCATGCGTGGTTATCGTTGCGTGAGGATGGCCGCCTTGCCAACGACGGCTGCAACGTCAAGTACCGCCCCGAGCACGGACCCCTTGACGCCTGGAGAAAGATCCAGAATGAGATCTACGCTGTGTAAATCTTTTTAACACTATAAATAATATATATATATATATATTACTTTAAAATGTCAAAATTAAGTACATGTCATCTTGGATTTTTAGAATATTCCATATATTCATGAATGTCATAAAAGCAATGATCTAATAGCCAACTTGTCAGCTTTTTCTTGAACATGGGGATGGGAAGTTCCTTAAATGAATTAGGTAACTTGTTATACACTTGAATGGCATTCACATAAACATTCCTCCTAAACATTTGTAATCTACATTGAGGTATATTTAGTTCGTGTTTGTACTTTTTCCTAGCAGTAGCCTTTTTGTGACTTCTGATTGCATACGAAAATATTGCGGATATTGTTTCACTAGCATACATAGTTCTTTGATGTACATGCAGGGTAAAGGTAATATGTGTAGTTTTTTAAATAACGGTTTACAGCTGTCCAAAAACCAAATGCCAGATATTGCCCTAATACACTTCTTTTGTACCCGAAATGCCATTAATACTTCAACGGAGTTGCCCCATAATATCAGACCATATGATAGCACAGACGATACGTATCCGTGATATGCAGTGACTGCTGCGTCTACGGACACTGTTGATCGTAGACGTTTTATTGCGTATACGAATTTATCTAGTTTATCGCATAAGTAATTGATGTGCGATTTCCAGTTACAGTTTTGGTGGTGTGCGTACAGAAAACCTCCTCGTGTGCCTGATACCTGCTGGTCCCTTATGTATAGGTTTGAGGGGAAGAGCAGTTGTCGGGCCGGTGCACCCTGGGCATGAACAATATACTCTTCGGAAAAGGTTTGGGAGTTTTTCGGAGAGGGTATTGTTTGTGGCGAATTTCTGCGGGCGGGGGAGCAGCATGCTCCTCGACGTTCTTCCGTGTGTCCCTCTGATTTGCAGAGGGCACAGTGGGGGAACGAGTGAGGCGGGTCGCTCCTGATCGATCGACGTTCGTCGATTGACACTGGACGTGACCCAGCCGCTGCGGTGCAGGCGCACCAAAGCGGCTGTCGTTTCTCCCTCAAGAGCGATCTTGAGGGAGAACTTTCGGCGGTTTCGCTGAGCCAGGTTATCTGGACAGCGAACGGAGGCATGTATAATGCCACCGCCGGGGGCTTGGCTTAACCGCCTGGCCCAGAGGAAGGACACCTCTAAGATAAAAAACCACCTAATCCTAAGTTTCGAAGCGCGGCGAGAGGATGAGTGGCTGGTGGGGGATCAGTCGTTAGCGCTTCCCCTGTAGATACCTGCCGAACTCTACAGTATGTAGGCTTACCTAGGCAAGAGGCTCTGCCTAGGTGGACATTTATTTCCTCACTACTCGTGGGAATAAAAATGGATACATCTAAAAATAAAAACACAAATGACGTTAACGTGCCAAAACTGGCGGAGAGGAAACCGCTTGCCGGCGACGGCAACAAGAGCCGAGGAGGCTCCAGTCCCTCAGGGGACCAAAGTATGTCCGACCAGGACGTAAGACGTGGGGGCTCCAAATTCTGGGGCAAAAGGTCGCGTGGGTCGGAGCGCACAGGATCGGCGGGGCAATCCTCAAGCGAGGAAAGCCTCCCGATCGCGAAAGTGCCGACAGTCGGGAGAGGCCGAGGACGAGCGGTAGCGGGAGCAGCTTCCGCTTCGAGGCCGGGGCGGGGCAATCGGGGTCGCCTCAAGTGGCCTGATACGCCGGTAATCGGTGCGGAGAGCGACCCCGGGGTCTCGTCATCTGAGGCCTCAACTGAGGAGTCGGAGGTGGTGGTCGCCGCCTCACTGGTGGGCACGAAGGTGCGGCCTGACGCCGCGAAGAGTGCTCAGGGTGGGGTGGTCGCCACCGAACATGTCGCCGAAATGGCCCGTCCGCTCCGGGAGCGGGCCAAAAACAAGCCGGACCACCGTGGTGGTAAGCCGGACGCCGCTGGCGGCTCCAATTCGGAGCGAGCGGTCAAGTCCGCGGCTACTGCCTCTATCATGGCGGCAGCGGAGGCCCTCCAACCCGGGCTTCCGTCGGACGGTATGTTGGAGATGCGGGTGGAGATCGCCTGCTTGACAGCCGCCATGGAGCTTCTCCAAAAGGAGAATGTGGAGCTCCGAGCGGACTTGGCTGGGCTCCAAGGAGCCGGCCCCCAAGAGGTGCCGCAGTGGGGGGAGCGGCATGGGCAGGGACGGCCCGTGACTGCTGAGGACCGGATCCTCAATCTGGTGCGGCAGGATATGGCTGCTCTACGGAGCAAGTTTTCCACCTTGGAGGCCATAGTCCTGCGCCCGCCGTTGGCGGCAAGCCAGCCGGCCTTTGGCCAGCTAAGGGCGGCGTCATACGCCACCACTGCAGCTGCCACAGCCGGTCCAGCCTCGTCGGGGCCGACCAAAGGTGGGGCGGCTGCACAGGCGGCGAAGGCCCCAGCCAAGGCGGCGGGGGTCCCGTCCAAGGCGTCGGGGGTCCCGGCCAAGGTTTCGGGGGCCCCGGCCAAAACGGCGGGTGCCCCAGTCAAGGTGGCAGGGGCCCCGGCTAAGGCAACCGGGGCCTCGGCTCCGGTGAATCGGCCGCCCCCACCACCTTCTGAATCTCTACCGGATGGCAAGTAGCCGGGGAGAAGAAGAAGGCTGGCAAGATGGCAAGGGCGGCCAAAAGGATGGCGAGGCGACAGCGGCGCAAGGAGCGAAGCGTCGCAGCTAGGCTCCGCGCCCCAAAGTCCGCAGCTGTAGTGATTACACTACAGCCGGAAGCGGCAAAGAAGGGCGTGTCCTACCAGCACGTGCTCGCCAAGGTGGATGCGGCGGTGGATCTCAAGGAGACCGCCAATGGCGTCCGGCTGAAGATAACCGCGACTGGGGCCAGGATGCTGGAGATCCCCGGTACGAACAGCGGCCCGGCAGCGGACGCTCTGGCCAATAGGCTCAGGGCGTCCCTGGATCCGGACGAGGCCCGAGTGTCCAGGCCCACCAAACGCCAACCCAGCGCTGGGCACGCCACAATTGCGGCGATAAGACCCCTCTTTGAGGAGTGGTTAGAGAGGCGCCACGGCATCCTCACCTTCCGCCTGACACAGGTCCTCACCGGACACGGCTGTTTCGGGAGGTACCTGTTCAGGATAAAGCGGGAGGAAACGCCCGGGTGTCATCACTGTGTGGATCGCCCGGAGGACACGGTGGAGCATACGGTGGAGATCTGCCCGGCTTGAGCAGGGCATCGCCGTGTCTTCGTGGAAGCGATCGGCGGCGGTAATCTCTCGCGTCTGGCCCTGATTCGGGCCATGCTACGGAGCGAGTGGAAATGGGAGGCCGTCACCTCCTTCTGCGAAGCAGTAATGCTCGCGAAGGAGGAAACGGAGCGCGTGAGGGAAAGGCAAATTTCGCGCCCTCGCGCCCCTAACCGCCGCAGGAGGAGACGCCCTGGGCGTCGGGAATCACAGGAGGATTTCCGGCCACCGTAGGCGCGGGCTTGCGGACGGTGAGCAATGGGTAGCTCGCCGTCCGATAAGGACCAAGCCCGGATCGACGGCGCGTTGTGTTCCACGCGCGCCTCAAAGAGATGTCAGTAGAATTGACGGGGTCCGCTAGGGCCAATGACTGCCGGGGGTTCGAAGAAAACCGATAGGGAAATCGTGGCCCCCCTGGCAACACGGCAACTGAAGGAACACGGGTGGGTTTTAGTCAGTAAGAGTCTGATATGCCCTCCCGCTCCGCCCAGAGCGGGAGAAGTTATTTGATAATTTCCCACCCAAAAAAAAGGTGAGGTGAGGGTGGGCACCATCCACCCTGACTCCACGGGGATGCGAGCCGTTACGGTGAGCTGCCCCGTGTCCGCGGCCAAGCTGATAGCCGGGGAGGGCCGAAGGCTTCTGGTGGGTTGGGTCTCCGCGCAGGTCAAACTGCTGGAGCCCAGACCTCTGAGGTGCTTCCGCTGCCGGGTGGGCGACCACGTGGGAGTGAAGTGCACCTCGGAGGTAGACTGCAGCGACCACTGCTTCCGCTGTGGTCAGCCTGGTCATAAGGCCGGCTCGTGCAACGCCGCGCCGCACTGTGAAAGCCCCGAAAGTTTCTTATCTTTATAGATAAGAAACTGATAATAAGCACAAAGCACTATTTCATTGACTAATAAAAGGAAGGCGAACCCTGAAACATTCACAGTTGTTGGTCAGAAATATGTCAGAAATATTCGCAGAAGTTGAATGATTTGAAAAATGGGTGAATTTGTTTGTAGCAAACGATAGTTGTGCAATTTATTGATAAATGGGCATAATATAGAAGACTACTTACAAGAAAATTTCAATTTGTCACCAGAGGATATAGCTACTGTGGTCTCCTACATTCAAAGAAACTTATTACTGTAGTACAGCCCAACTGTACTTAAATAATTATAACTAGTATTATATGCCTTCCTCTGTGCATAAAACACTTATTCACGGCGAAAAAATCATTGAGTACTATGCTATTTTACCTATCGGACAATTGTCCGAAGACGCGCAAGAATCCCGAAATAAGGATTACAAAAAATTTAGACTTCATCATTCTAGAAAGTGTTCAAGAGCGGTGTACCAATGAAGACGTGTTCCATACCTTATTGTACACTTCTGATGCATATATATATCTAGTTTGAGAAAAACCTCAGAAACAATATCGGAAGAACTTTTAAATAAAGCCTAGGCCCTTCTTGCTGTCAATGAAAATCTGTAGGAGCTTGCTAAATTGTGTACATATTTTGTTTTCTCGTTTGGTACTATGTATATTCCGTTTTATGTAAATTAAACAAACATATTTTGCATTTTTTTCTTATAAAATGCATGTATTTTTTTAAGTTTAATTTTATAATTAATTAATAAACATAATTTTCAAAATCAAAATTATTTCCATTAAACTTTATACATCCAAGTATATGTGTGCAAAATTACAGATCATTTAGTTTTGAAACAACTGAGATACAGAGTTTTGAGACGAAACATACGCGATTTTCCCACTGTGCGCCGCACTGCGTCGTATGTGCGGCGGCTGGCAAGCCGGCCGATCACCGGGCTGGGAGCAAGGCCTGCGCTCCACCCGCCAAAGTCAGAGGCAGGGGCAAGCCCTCTGCCACCGCCGTCACCGCCGCAGCCGCCGCCACTACTGCCGCCGCCGCTGCCGCCTCCACTGTCGTCGTCGCCGCCATTGCCGCCGCGGCGGTGCCCTCACAGGGGGCTAGGGAGGGGGTTGAAATGGAGTGTCAATAACGGCCCCATTACGCCTCCTCCAGGCGAACATCAACCACTGCGCTGCCGCTCAGGATCTGTTGCTCCAGAGCATGGCGCAGTGGTCGATTAACATCGCCGTGGTCGCTGAGCCGTACTTTGTCCCACCCAGGGATGACTGGGTGGAGGACCTGAGCGGCTCAGTGACCCTCATTTCATCGGCCGCCGCTGGTACCCCGTCCCTCGAGTATGTCAAGAGAGGACGGGGTTGCGTGGCAGCACGGTTCGGGGAGATTGTCGTGGTAGGGGTATACTTCTCCCCGAACCGAACTCTTGCCGAGTTCCACAACTCCCTTGTGGGGTTGAGAGTCGTCGTCGCCGGGTTCGGTTCCCTCCCCGTGTTCGTCCTCGGGGACTTCAATGCCAAAAATCTGGCTTGGGGTTCCCGCTCTATGGACACACGGGGCAGGATGGTGGAGGACTGGGCTCTGGAGACGGGCCTGGTCGTCCTAAACCGGGGTTCTGTCCCCACGTGTGTGCGGATGCGGAGCGAATCAGTGGTGGACATTTCGTTCGCCAGCCCCGCTCTGTCGCCGCGTGTAATCGAATGGCGCGTCATAGAGGGGGTGGAGACCTATTCCGATCACCGGTCCATCCGGTTTGACGTCTCCACCCAGACCTCGAGCGCGCCGGTCCGACAGGCCCCGAGTGGTCCGCGGTGGGCGCTGAAGCAGATGGACCGGGAGCTTCTCCTGGAAGCCTCGATCGTGCAGGCCTGGGTGTCATCACCGGACAGGCCTGCCGACATCAACGACGAGGCGGAGTGGTTCCGGGAGGCTATGTCCAATATCTGCGACGTGGCAATGCCCCGGGTCCATCCTGGACGTGCTTCGCGCCAGCTGTACTGGTGGTCGCAAGAGCTGGAAGCTCTGCGCAGAGCGTGCGTAGCTGCGCGACGCCAGTACGCCAGGCACCACAGGCTCCGTATCCGCCCTCCGGATACGGAAGCCATTGAGGCGAAGCTGTACGAGGGGTACAGAGCGGCGAAGACCGCCCTCCAAGCGGAGATCCTGCGGGCCAGGGCACTGGCCCGCGAGGAGTTGCTGGAGACTCTGAACAGAGACCCGTGGGGACGCCCATTTAAGATGGTGCGGAAGAAACTCCGCCCATGGGCTCCCCCGCTGACGCAGAGTCTCCGGCCCCAGCTTGTGGAGGACGTGGTGAGCGCTCTGTTCCCTTCAAGAGGGGAACATACGCCCCCGCCCATGGCTCCGCCTATTGCGGTGCCCGATGCGGATTACACCGCCGACGACGACGATGCTCCGGAGGTGACCGAGGTAGAGATGAGAGTGGCGGTACGCAAGATGAGTGCGAAGAATACCGCCCCAGGACCCGACGGCATACCCGGAAAAGCCTGGGTCCTGGCCATGGTGACACTCGGGCCTCGACTAAGGGGGCTCCTATGCGCATGCATGGAGAGGGGCCAGTTCCCACTTTGATGGAAGACTGGGAAACTGGTCCTCATCAGGAAGCCGGGGCGCCCAGCGGACTCTCCGTCCGCCTATCGGCCCATTGTGCTGCCCGACGAGGTGGGCAAGCTCTTTGAAAGAGTCATTGCAGACCGCCTCGTCGGGCAGCTGGTGCGGGTGGGGCCGGATCTGGCGGAGAGCCAATTCGGTTTCCGCAGGGGGCGCTCTACGATGGACGCCATCATGCGCGTGCGGGCCCTCACGACGGGGGATGCTGTGGCTCGGGGTGGGGTCGTCTTGGCGGTGTCTCTAGACATCGCCAATGCCTTCAACACCCTGCCCTGGAGTTGCATCAGGGAGGCACTTCGGTATCACCGGATGCCGACCTACCTCTGTCGTGTGATCGAGGCCTATTTGACGGACAGGGCTGTCATCTACCCCGGTCACCAAGGAGAGTGGAACCGGCGATAGATGTCGTGCGGTGTCCCACAGGGATCGGTCCTGGGGCTGCATCTGTGGGACATCGGATACGACTGGGTGCTGCGCGCCGATCTCCCTACTGGCGTCAGCGTCGTCTGTTACGCTGACAACACGCTGGTCCTGGCGCAGGGGAGGTCGTACCAGGCGGCGGCCGACTTAGCGACACGCGGAGTTGCGAAAATCGTCAACAAAATCCGGCAGCTGGGACTCGAGGTGGCCCTGCACGAGTCCGAGGCCATGGGTTTTTATGATCTTCGTAGTGCGCCACCGTCGGGTTCCCAGGTAATGGCGGGAGGGGTTCACATCGGCGTCGAGTCGACGATGAAGTATCTGGGACTCGTCCTCGACAGCCGGTGGAACGTCGTGGAGCATTTCCGTGGCTCTACGCGGGGGTCGTGCGGTCCATGGCCCTTTACGGGGCGCCGGTGTGGGCGCCTTCATTGAGGCGGCAGCCAGCCCACCGGCTTAACGCGTCCCAAAGGGTCATGGCCATCCGGCTGGCCCGAGGATACCGCACGGTCTCCTGCGAGGCGGCGAGCCTCCTTGCCGGAGTACCGCCATAGGATCTGGAGGCAAAGGTTCTCGCGCACATTTGGGAGTGGCGCGAGGAGGCGAAACGCCGGGGCTTAACCCCGATGCCGCAAGAAGTCGTGGCACAGCGGACAGAGCTCCGGCATGATCTCACGGCGGAATGGAGAGTGCGATTGTCGCAACCCAGCGCTGGGCACGCCACAATTGCGGCGATAAGACCCCTCTTTGAGGAGTGGCTAGAGAGGCGCTACGGCGTCCTCACCTTCCGCCTGACACAGGTGCTCACCGGACACGGCTGTTTCGGGAGGTACCTGTTCAGGATAAAGCGGGAGGAAACGCCCGGGTGTCGTCACTGTGTGGATCGCCCGGAGGACACGGTGGAGCATACGGTGGAGGTCTGCCCGGCTTGGGCAGGGCATCGCCGTGTCCTCGTGGAAACCATCGGCGGCGGTGATCTCTCGCGTCCGGCCCTGATTCGGGCCATGCTACGGAGCGAGAGGAAATGGGACGCCGTCACCTCCTTCTGCGAAGCAGTAATGCTCGCGAAGGAGGAGACGGAGCGCGTGAGGGAGAGGCAAATTTCGCGCCCTCGCGCCCCTAACCGCCGCAGGAGGAGACGCCCTGGGCGTCGGGAATCACAGGAAGATTTCCGGCTACTGTAGGCGCGGGCTTGCGGACGGTGAGCAATGGGTAGCTCGCCGATAAGGACCAGACCCGGGTCGACGGCGCGTTGTGTTCCACGCGCGCCTCAAAGAGATGTCAGCAGAATTGACGGGGTCCGCTAGGGCCAATGCCTGCCGGGGGTTCGAAGAAAACCGATAGGGAAATCGTGGCCCCCTGGGAACATGGCAACTGAAGGAACACGGGTGGGTTTTAGTCAGTAAGAGTCTGACACGCCCTCTCGCTCCGCCCAGAGCGGGAGAAGTTATTTGATGATATCCTACCCAAAAAAAAAAAAAGTTACAGTTTTGGTCCACTATTATCCCCAAGAATTTTGTCTTTACTACTTGTTCCAGGATAGTGTCTTCATATTTTATACCAAGAGTCTGAAAGTTTGATTTGTAAGTTTGAAATTGAATTATTTTTGTTTTATTTATATTGATTTTTAAATTGTTGTTATTAAGCCAACTTACTATAAATTTGATTGCTTCATTAACTTCCTGTTTCAATTTATTTTTGTCATTACTTTTTATTACTAGTGTCGTATCGTCAGCAAATAAGATTGTTTCGTGGCGTATTGCATTGGGAAGGTCATTAATATATAGCAGAAATAAAAACGATCCCACCACGCTGTGTGTGTGTTTGTGTTCACAAAAACATTTAAATCGAATTGGAGATAAAACAAAATGCATGGCGGTCCAGCACATAGCACTAGCATAAGATATAAGCAAAGAATTGGATTTTTTCAAACAAGATAGAAAATGAATGTGAACTGTCAAATGCCAGTGTCAACTCAGAGTGATTACAAAATCCGTTTTATTGCACGTAACAAAATGTTGTGCTATGACTACTATTTTATGTATGTAATAACTTCAAGTACAGCTATAAACTACAAACCTGTAATGTTATAATTAACACGTAAAATACTGCTAATAACATAAACATTGGTTAAAAAAATTTTGGTTGTTTATAAAACAAACAATCGTGTAAATGATTAACAAGAGTTTGTTTAATATTAACTTATTCTAGTTGAGTTAATACCTAGTTAAATAGTATTGACAATCAATAATTTAAAATTGTATAAAAAGTAGCTTGACTCAAATAACAAAACTCGTTTTATACGATGTAACTGAAGCAGTTGGCTTGCATTTAAACCAACTTTGGTTGTGAGTTATCAAAGTTTAGCTATTTTCACAATAGCTCAACTGTTTTTGTTATTTAGTTTTTTCAGTGTGCTTAGTCGGGGCAGGTCGCTAGTCTAAACTAATATTATATTATTTATTTAAAGAGAAATTATTTGATTTTTGTATAAGTATTTGTTTGTTACGCTTTCACGCTAAATCAGATACTTATACGAATTTGGATGAAATTTGGCACATGGGTAGACCATGACCTGGGTTAGGACATACGATACTTTTTATTCCAATATTCCCATGGGATCGAGACACAAGCAGGTGAAACCGCGGGGCGCAACTAGTATTTAATATAGCTACTGACTAGTCTGCGCATAGATTTAGTATATACTTACTACGTAAATGGGACTTTTAAAAAAACTGGTGCATTGTCAAATGACGCGACGAAAAATAAACGTCATAATCCGATGTGAGGCTGCCCGCGGGCGCTCGGCCGGCGCGAGCCGCGCGCGACACCCGCTGCCGCGCCGGCTCAGCTCACCCGCAGCGCCTTATCAGTTAGACAAACGACTTCACCGCCCGTCTCACTTTATTCTGCTCGCCGTGCATTTCTTTACAATAATTTACGTTGACAAATGTGATGGACGCCGGCGAGGGCTTGTGAGCTGTGGGGCTGGGTCGGGGAGGAGGCCGCAATTTATCCAGCCGGGTCATTTCTCACCGCGGATAAGGCGTGGGTCACTCTAAAATCGCGTTGGATGTATCGCAGAAATGTAACCAGTATAATTAGCCCAGGTAGGCAAGGGCGATTTATTTTTTCTCACACTGAGTTTTCAACGCTCTGCCTAGCGCCGAGAGTTGAAAATCCAAAAGTGTGTCAATTCGACGCGCGGGATGCACTCTGTTGGATTCTCAACGCTCGGCTCAACACCGAGAGTTGAAAATTCAGTGAGCGATAAAATCCCGCCGCAATATTTTTACTTCCGTGCGTACGTGGGCTTAGTCTGATTTTGACCCACTGCACACTGTATGTAGGTACTGTTCAACATAGAGATTTGCAAAGTAACAAAGCAGTGACATAGCAGTATGGCTGTATGGATGGTTGCTGCACTACATGTCGCGGGTACCATGCACACATGGAACAAGAAAAAACTTAGTTGTTGCGGAATTGCTTGTGCATGTAAAAGCATCCATCGAGTTACAATAATAATAATGGCCATTCAGCATTATGGAAGCGAAATAAACAATGAGACAGACCGCTAGAAATCGCGTGCTTTGTGGCTCAACGCCGCGTACAGTCACTCGCGCTGATTCCACGATTTGCTGAAAATCTAAAAGGCGATATATACGGATCGCATGTCAGACGAAAATGAATCGTGAGTGGGTGCGAGCATGTACACACGGCTACACATCAAGCTATAAATTTCCAGTTTATGCTGATCTCGCATTGTGTAGGATTTCCGTACAATGCGAGGTCAGCTTATACTGGAAATATTATAGCTTGATGTGTAGCCGTGTGTACCACACCACCCACGCCGACTTCCTGTATACCTATTGCCAACTTAGGTATCAACAATTATAATAAGTTCACACATGCAGTGTGACCTGGCTAAGTATCTCACTTTCGCAACTATAGATGTGGTTTAGACGGTTTATCGAGCAAATGATGGGCAAATATTCAAGTTGGGAATTAAATCATCATGTAGTTTGCCTTGTGCTGTGACCCTCGTCTCCACGGGACTGAACTAATGGAACGTTGCGGAGCTAGAAGCTCATTTGTAAAGGAAGCACGTCATAATAATTACAAGCTACAAAGTAAGGAATCGTGGTCGGGCTGCTGACCATCGTCGGTAGCATTATTTATCAGTTTTAAGGCTGGGCCCTGACCAAGAGACCTTGAGCAATCGGTCCCTCTTTGCCGCACCTCACCTCTACAATACTTCGTAAAATATTACTAGCGCCATCTGGCGAACAACTTACGAATCACTTCACTCAGTTTAGTCAATTATAAACCTTATTCCATGAATCACAGCGTACATTTACCATGCACCGCACAACTTACTCACACTAAAACATCATTCACTATTGTTTAGCTTTGCAGAAACGATTTATTTTACTACGCTAGTGATTGACTAAATCGGAAAGTTATCGATTCTCCCAATAATTATAGTATTAAAAATTTTGGGAGTTCCTGAAAATACAATATATAAAAACGATAAACATTATAATAACGTGATATAAATAAACAATATACGTAACAAAAAAAATAATAATAATTAAGTTAAAAATTTAAACAAAATGAGGAAATCAAAATTACTAAAACAAGATTTCACATTAGTCTTCCAACCGGGCTACGGTTGACAAATTGAACAATAAACTTTAACCGCAATTTATATTCATACGACAATCGACATTCTTGTCGATAGCCTACGTTAGTGGATCTGCACAACCACATCACTATCTCGTCACAAGATACAGCGGCCGTACTACGCGATGATGATTAGACATTTAAACAAACCTTTTTTACAGTCCGTTCAACCGATTTTGACTTCTATACCGTAGGCATAAGGATGTCATTAAAAGCAAAAAAGTGGTTACAATACCAATGTTTACTGCAGCTGCCATTTGTCATGCTGCCAACGCAATAGAAGTCAAAATTGGTTGAACGAACTGTAAAAAAGGTTTAGTTAAATGTCTAATCTTATTTCAAATGGAGTATAGGTAGTGGTTAAGAAGCAATGTACCTATTTTCTGCAAAAATAGTATAGTCGCTGTGATATAGAAAACAAAAATAACGTAGTAAAGGCAAGAAATATTATACGATTTTTTGTTTTTGGTTTTCAACACAAATATAGTAACTACTTGTGCTGATACATGATAAGCGGTTCTGTTTATAAAATTTCTAGCTTGGCTTCGATTTTTATTACCTTTCAACTGTCATTAACGAGACACAATAGAATTTTAATTGTTATCCACCTCAATGAGACATCGTAACAGATAATGAGATAAGAAACCACTGCACAATACGGCATTCACAAATGTTGTCACGATCGGATATATTTTGAAAGGGAACATGCGTATTTTTGTGTAAACGCGATTGTGCTCCTTATTTATATTACGTTACGGATCAATGTTCTATGCAAGTATTTTTACTTTATAGGTTTTGGAAGTTTTTTTTGTAAACGCGATTGTGCTCTTTATTTATATAACATTAGAGACCAATATTCTATGCAAGTATTTTTCTTCTACCAAGGCTTGGAAGTTGGAAGTATCCTTTTTTGCATACGCGATTTTACTCCTTATTTGTATGAATTTACGAATCTATTTTCGATTCAGAAAGAAAATACTTAAAGTATTTCGAGCTCTGGGTTTTGGCGCTGGTGTTTAAAGGTGTACTTGGAAGCCTTGGTGTTCGATTTTGCAAGTACGACCCATGTCTAGAGTCGAAAGCGCACTAGTTCGCGTAGACGACCATTTGACTATGACATGAAAAAAAAAAATGTCAAAAATAAAAAAAAATGCAGCCGCCATCTTGGATTTTGATTTTGACCAAATTTATTCAATTTTCTTGCATTTGTGTGTTTACAAAACAGTAGCATCTTTTCGCAAAACTCTGTAGTTCTAAATACAAACATTTCCTTTCGCAGTAAATAAACTAACAAAAAAAAGGATAGTTTACGACAGGCAATAAATATGGGGCGCCAACAGCCAACATTTGGTCTGACCCGCCGCTATAGATGTTTCACATCTGATAATGTGACTGTGTGCACTTGTTCGATCACGTGACCGACGCGGTAACGAACGATACGTGTTTCCCCCTCGAGACCTTGCGGCATACTGAATCTCGGTTCGGGATAGAGATGGACGATATACATCGATTTATTTAAAACACTCGATGTATAGTAACGATGCATCGTATAAACCGATGTATTGTTAATACTTCAACATCGAATATATATCGATGTTTTTCATTCGATACATCGACCAAGCAAATTAGGAATGAGTATACTATGAGTGAAACGAAACGTTATAATCAGTGCTGCCAATATAACAAACGCGCCTATCAGTTATTATAGGCTGAATTGGCTATGTTTCCATTGCCGCGGAGCCGGTATAGCAAAATTAAAAGTATTTAAATTAAACCAACAAAACAAAACAACAATATGGCCGACCGAGTCTCTGCTGTGGAAACGTGTGTTGTGTTTTAATACGATACAAGTGTTTGCTTTGTTTGAAACTAAAAAGAAACTTTGATTTATCAACAGGTATGTGTATTAATAAACAGAATAATGTATTTAGTGATAATGGGTTCGAAATTTTACTGGTAATATCACATTGTTTTGTTGTCAAAAAGTAGAAAGTAATTACTTATGTTGAAAATATTTTACGTTTTACTGCGCGTGCATATAACTAATTAACATATAAAAGAGAAGATTACGTTACGAAGTTTGCATTAATTTCGCAATGTAATACGATTTGATTGGAAGGTTATATTTTTACCCTGAAATACTACCTACCGCATACCGTAGTGATTCCAAGTTATCGATACTATATTATCGATTATGATGCGGCATAAACATATTTGTATTTTACTAGGCAGTTAATAGGTATTATTATAAATACCCCGTAAACCGTGCTATAAAGTATTATTTTTTTAACTTCCAGTTATAATGGGACCTAAGAAAAAAAGTTCAGTTTGGCAGTTCTTTAACAAAATTGATGATAAGAAAACGAAATGCAAACTATGTCAAAAGGAAATTAAGTCTGCTGGAAATACTACGAACTTAATTGGGCACGTTCGTAATGTTCATAAGGCTGCTTATCTTGAAATTCAGCCAAAACAAAATACATTAAATGCAGAAGAAATATCGAATCCTCTAAATACCAAGGTAACGCCTAACGATAACATTGATGATGGTTTACTTCAATCTGAACCGATTCCTAGTACAAGTGGCAGTGGCAATAAAAGATCCTGTGAGCCGTTACCGAAAACCGTAAATGAAACTATTGATTTAGACTTAGAAGAAAACGTTACCCCTTTAAAACGCCAAAAAACAATACAGGCCGCCTTTAAAGATATTTCTTCTTACTCAGAATCTGGACAGAAGACAAGGAAACTGAACAACTGTTTATTATTCATGATTTGCAAAGACCATCAGCCTTTCTCAATTGTTGAAAACGAAGGCTTCAGAACTCTAATGAAAACAGTTGCTCCTCAATATAAACTCCCGAGTAGAACAACTCTAAGACGCTGGCTGGACGATAAATATGAAGTAATTTCAGAGACAATTAAAAAAATGCTATCCTCTATAGAAGATATAACCCTAACAACGGATATTTGGTCGGATACCTTAAATATGAAAAGTTTTTTGGGCATCACAGCGCATTTCGGAATAGACATTGAACTATACTCAATCACTTTAGGCGTGTACGAATTGGATGAAAGACATACATCAGATTATCTTTCTGAAATTCTCTTAAAAGTATGCCAAGACTGGAAAATAGACCAAGAGAATGTAACGGCTGTTGTTACTGACAACGCAGCCAATATAGTAAAGGCGATCGAATTAGCGTTCGGTAGAAGGAAACATATCCCATGTTTTGCCCATACTTTGAATTTGGTAGCTGAAGGCACAATGATGTGTACTGAGTGGAGAAACATTGTTTCTAAAGTAAAAACAATAGTGACTTGGTTTAAACAGAGTTGCGTAGCTAGTGACGAGTTACGTAAAGCCACTGCTGCGGCTATGGAGTCTCCTGCTGGGGTAAAATTAATACAAAGCGTGGATACTCGTTGGAACAGTACATACTATATGTTACAAAGATTTCTAGAACTCCGCAGTGTCATAAATGATATTCTCTTCCGCCACCCCAGAGCACCTGCAATGCTCAGTGCATCGGATATATCTACTGTATCGTCTGTCATCGTGGTGTTGCGACCCTTGGAAGCGGCTACAAAAGAAATTTCGGGTGATAAATACTGCACAAGTAGTAAAATTATTCCCTTAGTTCGTTGCATGCTCTCTAAAATAACTTCAGCTGTTATAGAAGATCCCGTAGCGAAGGAGGTGCAAAAACTTGCTATTAATGAAATAAATAAAAGAATGGGTTCTATAGAACATGTGAGTGCTCTTGCTATCGCAAGTATTCTAGATCCACGGTTCAAAAGAATACATTTCAATGATGCAATAGCTTGTTCGAATGCTGTTTCGAAAATTAAGGATATAATGAAGAAGAATTTGCAAAGCAATGAAGAACCTGAGTCAGATTCTGATAAATCTGATAAAAATGAAGAGGTCTTTTCATTATGGACTGATCACCATAAGTTAGTGCATCGTAACTGGAAAATTAACAAATCTGAAGATGTTTTGTCTGACGAACTTTCAGTTTATCTCAGAAGTCCTGTTGGAAGACTGAACGAAAATCCGTTAGAAATCTGGAGGGATTATAAAATACAATTCCCGAAGCTGTACAAAATAGCTTTCAAGTATTTGACAATAGTTGGCACGTCAGTACCTTCAGAAAGACTTTTTTCACAGGCAGGGCTAGTTTTGACTGAACGAAGGAACCGATTGAAGGGGAAAAGATTAAGTAAACTTTTATTTTTACATAGCATTGACAAAAAATATTGGAATATGTAAAAAAAAATGTGTTGGCTGTGTGATTTTGAATTTGAATAAATATATTTCCTGCTTTTATTAATACATATTTTTGTTTTAATTAAGGCCTAACCTAACCTAAAATACGTCATGGCGAAAACAATCGATGTTTAAGAAACATCGATGTATTTCTCAATACATCGTATTACCATCGATGTGACCGGTCGATGCATTACATCGAAAAAAACATCGATGTATATTTTAAATGTCCATCCCTAGTTCGGGATGTATGAGTTACACTGGTAAATATGCCCATATTTTAGGATAAAATCTGAATAAAATCAGAATTTGGCCTTTTCAAAAAAAAATTTGTTACAAAATGTTCGTTATTAAATTGTCTATCCATTAGTGTTAGTAGCAAAATTAAATAATGTTTACTTTACGAGGAGACGCATGTTATCAATCGTTATTTCTCATTTTTATAGTTTCGTTGGAAGGAGATTTAATGAAATATACACGCAATAAAAAATAAAAAAATTGTACAGTTTTGGAATCAAGAATATGTAGAAATTTAATGTATTTTTATTAAGTTGATATTACTTTTTGAATAACAGGTAGATAGCTCCTAAAAACTGCACAAAAAACGGCTAGCGCGGCGTTTTGGTCAGGGAGGCGCCTTAAGAGTAAAACAAGCGAATGAGGGCGGGCGCGTGGGGCCGCCGCCGCCAGCACGGCGTCATCCGGGTCGGCTCGTCGACCCGCACAGCCCGCACCCGCAGTCAACTCTAACTTGAGAGAAATCAGTAAGTAAACGGCTGCCTCTATCCTTATCATGTGGGTGTGTGGTGTGTGGCGCGCTTGGCGTGTGGCGGCGGCCTGTGGCAGTGGCTTCGCCGACAGACGCCGCGCGCTCTTTGAGCCGCTCAAGTGGCGCGTGAAATTATCTAAATATCGCGGCTCCGGGCGGCGGTGAGCTCCCACCCCCCACACCTCCCGCGCCGCGTTAGTCCACCCCGCACCCCGCCCCGCGCGCCACTTCAGCCGTTAAATTGGCCGACCCCGCCGCCACCGCTCCACAATATTACACGCCGCTATTTTAATTTTCATCGGCTTACAACGCGTTAATTCAATCGCCGTTGACGGTAACACTGAACCGTTACATGAGACCCATTCATGTCGCTCTATGAGATGTATTCGCTTTACTATGAGTCGTCGTTCGATAGGTAAGAAACCTAACGTAATCTATTCGATAGTCACCGTAACAAAACGGCACCATGACTCACTAATTCGACAGACAGACGCTATCGAAAAATACGCTTGCGATATAGACCAGTTGGGTGCTGTTTCAGAGTGGAGTCAACAACGCTATTCCTTATTGAAATTTCATGATAGCTTTATTAATTGCTGAGTTATTTATGTGTAAAGTTTATAAACAATTACAAACGTTATAAACAAAATTTTATAATTTTTTAAAAAGTTTCTCAAAGCTTCAACCTTCTATTATTTTGATACAAATTGAACATTTATTTAGAGCAACGATAAGAACATTAAAAGCTACATGAAGAAGAGCTCTGAAGCGCGCGCGGGCTCGGCGTTTCGAGCGCTTCAAACTTCCTTCTTGCTTCCAACTTCTTCCTCATCCGCTAACTTATCCTAATATCAATTTTTTTAAAGTATTGTGCCAATATTTTTATAAGTAATTATTGGGCCATCTTTTGATTTGTGTATAAAAATATCACCCGGGGGAAACATATTCTGAATATATTTAAAGGTTGGCATTTGTTTCATATTCCCATGTTCTTCTAGAATTGAAACTAAACTAAATTGACATTCATTTTCGTGCTCAACAATATAATTTGCTATGAATTGAGCAGCTTTGTAATAAGGCGAATTCAAACTCAAACTCAAAGCATTTATTTCAATTAAACCATTTACAGGCACTTTTGAACTGTCAAAGAATCGGTCAGTTAGTCAGAAAGTTGAAGCTAGTTGCCCATTCCAAAACGTAGACCTCTATGGAGAAGAACGGGCAAGAAACTCCAAGGCCACTCTTTTAAATATAGATATTACAAAATTCTGGGTACATTATTCTGGTTGCTTCTATATGTGAGAACAATGTACAAAAAATAATCAAAACAATTTAAAAATATAAGATTAAAAACCGGCCAAGTGCGTGTCGGACTACGCACAATGAAGGGTTCCGTAGTTGAGATGAATTTATTTATCCCAAGAACAAACTTAACATTGTAGTTGAAAAACATGTTCTCCCGTACATTTCAACTACAAATCGTCGCTCGGCATCCAATACCGCGAATGTGACATTTTTTTACGTTTTTTTTTAAATTGCAGGATCACTTATTTGAACGTGTAGAATGAAATAAAACAAAAATCTGATGTTCGTTAAAAATTTCACTTTCGCGGTATTAATATAATAATAATATAAATCTAACACCTTTAAACGAGCAATTCTTGTATATATGTATATATTTTAAGGAGAAGAGGATCAGAAGTGAAACCAACAAAAGACAACAAAGTAACACCGTTTACTAGCACTCGAGAATGTTCTACAGTTTTACAGTCCGATAAGTTCACGCACGTCCGATTCGCACCGAGTCCCTAAAGCGTAGTGAGTCTGGCCGCCCGCAGACCGCAGGTATCAGGAACAGTATCGCCAGCTCAGCTTATCCTTTCTTACACGGCCTTTCCTGACATAAGAACGTCCTCGTTCTCTGATGAAACGTTGACAATCGACGACTCCTCGATCAGCTGGTCTCTCGATGTATCAGACATCAGCTCGTCGGAGGTTCCTGATGTTCCTTGTTCAACCATAGTAGACTCGGAACCTTCTTGATCAGTGTCTGTACAAAGGACGATCTTCTATGGTCATACCTTCAAGGCCATACAAAATTATAAGGTCTGCTCGCATGAAGGCTGCTTACAGAGAGATTGTGAAGTCTGCTCATATACAAGCCTTGTGGGGTCTGCCCACACAGGTCTTAAGGGGATTACTCACACGAGTCTTGTGAGGTCTGCTCACACAGCTTTTGTGAGGTCAGCTCACTCAAATCTCATGAGGTCTGCTCACATAGGTCTTGTGAGGTCTGCTCACACAGCTTTTGTGAGGTCAGCTCACTCAAATCTCATGAGGTCTGCTCACATAAGTCTTGTGAGGTCTGCTCACACAGCTTTTGTGAGGTCAGCTCACTCAAATCTCATGAGGTCTGCTCACATAGGTCTTGTGAGGTCTGCTCACACAGCTTTTGTGAGGTCAGCTCACTCAAATCTCATGAGGTCTGCTCACATAGGTCTTGTGAGGTCTGCTCACACAGCTTTTGTGAGGTCAGCTCACTCAAATCTCATGAGGTCTGCTCACATAGGTCTTGTGAGGTCTGCTCACACGGGTCTTGTGAGGTCTGCTCACACAGGTCTTGTGAGGTCTGCTCACACAGGCAAAATGACATATAAAAATGACATGAAACTCACTTTCAAAAAAAGCAATGCATGTGTCTGGAGTCCACTCTCCTTTCCATGGCACCATAAACTCTGCTGCCGCCTGGGTCGTTTTTCCATAGCAATTGGCTACGAGTTGCAGCTCATACCTCCCCTGAGGTAAAGCTTTCATCACACGGTAAGGACCGCGCATACCAGAGTCAAGTTTCCCTGCGGACTGTGCCTTTTTTATTACGAAAACCAGTGAGTTCAATTCAAAGACACGAGGTGGTCGTCTGTTCTTGTTAATTAAAGCATCTTGTCGCTCTTGATTTCGCTTCAAACGCTCCGAAGCTCTTTGTTTTGTCATTTCGCGCAGTGCTTCTCGGTTAGGACTTGAATCATCCATTGCCACATCACGAACAAGATTACGAATCAGTGGTGTTGCTGTATTCGTCCCGATGAGAAGGCTAAGGGGTGAACGTTGAGTCGTCTTGTGTTTGGTCATGTTCAACACCAGCTGTAACCTCCACATTACGCTGGACCATTCTTCCCTCCGGTAATTGGAATGTATGCGAATCATGTTCAACAGGGTGCGGCAATAGCGCTCAACCTGCCCATTGGACTGGTGCATCTCGGGCGTGATTAAGTGGACGTCACTACCAAGCTCATTCGCCCAGCTAAGAAATTCGGTGCTCTGAAACATCCGACCTCGATCGGCGACAATTAGCTTTGGTGAACCAAATAATGAAATAGCGTTACGAAAATGACGCTTCAACTCGTTCGCATCCTGCCTTATCATAGGATACAAAAGACAAAATTTTGAGAAAGCATCGACAATGATAAGGACATATCGATGTCCGTTGGACTCTGGCAAAGGACCCAAGACGTCTGAGTGGATGGTCTCAAAGGGAGAATCTGGTTTCTGCCAAGAATGAATTGGCTGGAGTGGAGCACGAGGCAATTTCTTTTGCGACATGCATACAATGCAATGGTCAATATACTTTTTAACAAATGACCTTAAACCGGGGAACCAAAAATATCTCAGTATGAGATCAAGGGTTTTGTCCACTCCATGGTGATCATGCTCATCATGAAATACACGAAGTAGGCTAAGTCGATGGCCTTTGGGAATGAAACATAGAAGACGTGGCTGTTCTCCTACTGGAGAGTACTTGTAATAAAGAAGATCATTCTTTTTAACATATTGGTTTGGATCTAACTTGCCATCGTTTAGCTGCTCGATGAGGGTTAAAGTTTCCTCGTCTGCGGCTTGTGCTATTTGAGCCCAAGTCCGAGGCTTCTCAATACGAACCACATTTACTGGATTCCGACTTAGATAATCGGCATGTGACATGGAAGTACCTTTGCGGTACTCAAGAGAAAAGTCATAATCCTGCAAATGCATCCACCATCTGGCCACTCTCGGCATCAAATCTTTCTTTTTCTTTGTTAACTTAAGGGCATTACAGTCAGTGACAACCGTGAAAGGCACACCCACCAGATAATGTCTGAAGTTTTGCAAGGCTTTGACCACCGCCAAGGTCTCTAACTCGTATGAGTGATAGTTTGGTTCTGCACCCTGAGTCAATTTACTAAAATAAGCTACTACACGCTTATGACCCGATTTGTGTACTTGGAGTAATATTGCCCCATAACCGATCGCGCTGGCGTCTGTATGGACCTCAATGGGCAACGTCGGATCATAAATAGCAAGAACTGGTTC
Organism: Agrochola lychnidis; assembly: GCA_963680765.1. Classification (NCBI taxonomy): domain Eukaryota; kingdom Metazoa; phylum Arthropoda; class Insecta; order Lepidoptera; family Noctuidae; genus Agrochola; species Agrochola lychnidis. The sequence goes on along the minus strand of OY796866.1, from coordinate 172,896 downwards.
ACTAGTCAGATGGTCAATAATGTCTTTCCTAGCAGCTTCCTGTTCAGCACCCCATTCAAACAAAGCGTCTTTCTTTGTAAGACGTGCGATACAAGCTATCTTTGACGCAAAACCAGCAATATATTTTCGAAAATATCCTGCTAATCCCAAAAACTGACGCACCTGTTTCACATTCTTTGGTACAGGGGCCTCAACTAGAGCTTTTACTTTAAGTGGGCTTGGCTGTACTAGACCCTGACTGATTGAGCGACCCAAGTATTCGACTTTGGTAGATAGAAAGGAACATTTGCTCAGATTTATCGAAAATCCCGCATCGATCAAAGTTTTGAGTACTTCACGCAATATTTTGAAGCCCTCATCAATCAAATTACTCAAAATTAGCACATCATCGATATAAACAAGGACTTTACCAGAATCAATAGGACCGCGAAGGGTATTTGAGATGATACGCTGATACACCACAGGGGCATTAGCCAAACCGTATGGCATTTTCAAGTACTCGTAATGGCCTTCTGGTGTAACAAATGCTGTCCGCGGAATTGATTCTTTTTCCATTGGAATTTGATGGAATCCTGTTGCCATGTCAAGACTCGTAAAGAATTTATGGGACCCCAAACGATCTATATGATCATCTATTAATGGCAAAGGAAAACGATCTTTGATCGTAATTTCATTAAGCTTTCGATAGTCTACGCACATACGATCTTTGCCGTCCTTTTTCTTAACAAGAAGTATGGGACTGGAAAATTCAGATTCGGATTCTCGTATAATGCCTTTATCCGATAAATCTTTAACAATCTCGCGAACGCGTAACGTTTCGGATTGAGAGAGACGGTAAGGCCTGTAGTTAACAGGGGTATCGCTTTTAAGTTTGATGGACATACTTCCTGTTTTAACAGTCGAGCTGGCTGTTCCCGTTATAAAGTGTTCAGAAAACTCATCAATAATAGCCAGCAAATTGTTCAAGTCATCACCGACAAGACTTGTATTTATCGAAGTCCGTCCATCGAACTTCGCTTTCGAAACAGTAGCCGATTCTTCAATATTACGAGTAATATACTGTCGATCTCGAGTTCGAACGTAGGTAATGTCTTGGCGGTTCAGTACGTCTGTCCCTATTATGACTGGGATATTCATATATTCCGCTGATACCACAAACAGATCAACTTCTAAAGTGACATCATCAAATTCAATAGGCAAGGTAACATAGCAAGTGGACTCGATTTCTTGGCTTCCAATACCCTTTAAGATACGAAACGCCGGTTTTCGAGAGTTATCAAAATGTTTAATTAACGAAGACGAAATGAGAGATATGCTCGATCCACTATCAATCAAAACGTCTACAGGCACGCCCTGTACAACCGCAACTACGATGTCACTTTTAGGGGTTCTGTTCTTCATTTCCTCACAAAAATTCACGTTATTTTTGTTTCGCGATTCTGATCTTATTTTTGCAAAACAGGTTTCGATCTTATGGCCGGGTTTTTTACAAAATGAGCACGAATCTGTTTTAATCTGATTAGACGTAGCCTGAGTATTGGGTGTCTGGGCATAAGAAGGGGAACCACTAGCACTGACGCTGACCTTCAGTCGTTTGTGGCAGTTAGCAAGTACGTGCCCGGGTTGACCGCAAGAAAAGCATTTCTTTTCCTCAAATAATCGTTTTCTATTCAGGTCGGAGCGCTTGACCTTAAAATTATCACGCCGGTTTGGTATTGAATGCTGAATTGAATCGCTTTTGGGGGTGTTAGTACCGAGCTTAACATAAATGGACAGAAATTTAACTAAATCATTCGGCATCAAATTCGCATTAGTTGCAGCAGCTCGAATTTGGGGGTCCGTAATACCACGAATAACGATTGCGGACATTAATTCGTCACTCAAACCTGCCACGATACGCAAACGAAGTAATGATCGACGTGCGTAATCAGCGTACGTTGGATAATGGTCAGAGCTAGTTTTCATTACGTCAAACAAAATATTAGCTACGTCAACTTTTTTTGGACACAATGGCTTGAATTCTTTTTTAAAATTACTCCAACTACGATCATTTGTGACCCACTCGTTGAGCCATGTTCGAGCATCACCTTTCAAACAGTTACCGATCCGAGAAAGACATTCATTATCGTTCCAATTATTAGTTGTCTTAGCCCGGTCTACCTCTTGACACCAAACATCAATGTCATGCAGAGTAGGGTCAAAATTTGAAATATAGTACGGTTGATTAGATCGTACCGCATTATTAAGGGAACGTAACGCATTGCCAAACACATCCGTCATTAATTGTTCCGGTGGTTGTTCATTTACGGGCCTCGCCGGCGAGGGCCCGTCGCCCGTGAACGCAGCCACTTTACCGCAATCAGATCGATTATGCTGATGATGACGTATCAGGCTAGGTGGTGGCGTGCCCGGAGGTGTTTCACCTTCTTTTTCTACTTGATCATCGGTATCACCACGCGTACCCGGAGCGATATGTTGAGGCGTGAGCGATAGATTCGTAACATTATTAGTTTCGAACGCATTTAACCGAGTTAGAATAGCGCCTAACATATCACGTACCGAGTCTGTGCTACGAGGTCTACGAGCGCTACGAGACGTAGGCGGCGTGTGTAGCCGATGACGTGTACGTTCGCGATCAAGACTGCTGCGTCGAGAAATACTTCGCGTTCGGGTTCTTCCCCGCGACCGCGACTGTTGCCGGTGCGAGCTCAGGTTTCTTGGCATGACGTTATCGAGTCGCACAAGGCCCTTACTCTCAGCGAACACTACTTACTTGCACACGACAAAGAACAAAGGATTACGCAATATTCTAACTACAATGTAATGTCCGAAATATTCCTAACTACGCTATGCTAACACACTAAAACACATTCAATTAGAACGAAATCGCCAGAAACTTCACGATTTACAATAATTGTCACAATCTACCGCACATTCACTTAAATACGAAAGGCACACAGACCACGCAGTGGTGAACTAAAACTTTCATCAGAATAGCTCCGCGATAAGGCCGTGAGTCTCTTTCGTGATCCCACTTCTGATTTAAGGAGAAGAGGATCAGAAGTGAAACCAACAAAAGACAACAAAGTAACACCGTTTACTAGCACTCGAGAATGTTCTACAGTTTTACAGTCCGATAAGTTCACGCACGTCCGATTCGCACCGAGTCCCTAAAGCGTAGTGAGTCTGGCCGCCCGCAGACCGCAGGTATCAGGAACAGTATCGCCAGCTCAGCTTATCCTTTCTTACAATATATAATCTGAATCTTGGAAACGGCTCAAAGAATTTTTATGAAACAAGGCAGAGCGTTTCGGGAGCGATAAATCGATCTAGCTAGGTTTAATTTTTAGAAAACGTCGTTGAAAAAGAAAAATGGTCACGATATTTTTCTTTATTCAAGTAACAAGGACTCATTGTGTTAGTAAACTTATGAACTATGTTAGCTTATTTTACCAGGTCACTCAGAAAGTTTTGCGACTAACAGTTTTTGTCTATGGGATACTGGCTGGTTTTGATATCGATAAAAAATATGACTATTTATTACAAAAAAAAAAACATAACATTCTAAATTCCCTCCACATTTTTTTACGAGCAAAATCAAAATACTCTGTCTTACTGAAAAGTGGATTTACAACGAGAACATTTTCGCGCGATGATTTTGTACGATTTCAAATGTCGACTAAAACCAGAAGAATTGTTTGAAAGACTTCAAATGGTGTTCATAGAAAAAAGCCCTTCTAAAGCGACTGTTTTCCGCTGGTGCAACGAATTTATGCGTGGTCGAGTAATTTTGGCGGACGAAGAAAGAAGTGGCCGCCCTATGACGGCTGTTACATAAACAAAACGTGCTGGCTGTGAACATTTAATTCAAGAGAATATGTGAATTACATATTAAATGGTTCACCATATACTGCAGATTTGACCAGGAAGTGTGCATGAAATTCTACATGGACATCTTCGGGTAAGGAAGATAGTTTCACGCTGGTAACGCAAAATCCAACGCAGGCTCAGAAGGAGGTTCGGATAGAATGGTGCCGAGACATGATAAAAAATTTGAAGCAGGCTCGTCTCGGCACGTTTAAGATATCATTACGGCTGACAAATCTTGGTTTTATCAGAATGATCCAGAAATGAAGCGTCAGTCGACCATGTGGCTGTTTCAAAATGAACCAACGCCTACCTAAGTGAAGCGAGCCAGTGTGCAACCAAGTGCAGGCAAAATTTTGATCGCAAGTTTTTTTTCTTTGACGGTTTATCTGGTGACTCTCCATTTGCTGACGCAAATGGACAGTTCTTTGAAAAGATATAATAAAAAAATATATAATCTGTAGTTTATTTTTTTCTAGTATCGCAAAACTTTCCGAGTGCCCCACGTAATCTAGTTTAAATTTATTTCACCCCATGGGAGATGGCACTGCAGTGATTGATGTACATGCAATCCAGCTTGCTAGTGATTATTTTTAGGATATTGTTGGAGCTGGCCCGCACTCTGCGCAACAGGGATGCACACCTCATTCGCATCGTTGCGTAAAAGGAATTAATACGTATGTGCGTCTGCGAACAATCCCGATGCGCAACAAAAACGGGGCAGCCCCACCAATAGGTACCTTGAAAGCGTTGTTGTATTGGACACGAAGGGTGTTGCACGACCTTTGGGTATATCTAGCCCATAGGCTGCACGTGTAAAACGTTGTACAATAAGCTCGAAACAGAGTAATTTTGACTTTTTAAGTGAGCAGTGTGCAAACCTGCAAGCCAGCATGTTCGCCCTTACCGACAACACCCTTCGTTCCCGCCAATATCGAGTCCGTCATTGAGGTCAGGGGTCAATATATGACCAAGATATTTAAACCTAAATACTATTTGTAGTGGAGGCTCATTGAGTAATACAGGTGGTACATAACCTGGTCTACCCCAAGCCTCAAAGACCATGATCTCCGACTTATTGGAGTTATACATCAAACCATGTATTTTGGCATACTGCTCACATTTGGCGACCAACTTTCTGAGACCACAGATTGACGCGCTCAGAAGCACCATATCGTCTGCATAGCTAATATTATTTACACAAATACCATCTATATAGTTACCTACTCTGGTGCTGTTGAGCTCGCCAATCAGCTCGCTCGAAAAGCGAGGGTGAGCTCAACCCTCCCTGCCTCACCCCGCATTCCAACCTGTATGGCCTGGAAAAAGTACCAGCCCATCATACACTATTGATCTTGTTACCATACCAATATTTAAAGATGTTTATAAGCTCCGTTGGCAATCTATCCTTCTCCATCTTTCTCCGCAATACGTCATAAGCAACCAGATCGAAAGCCTTGAATAAGTCGAGGAAGCTAACATAAATCTGCGTCCCACGCTGTGTATAGTATGTGACAGTATGCTTAAGACAGAACACTGCACTTTCTGTTGACAAACCACGCCGAAACCCGAATTGGTTGTCATGAACATTTACAGTTTTATTTTTAAGTTGTGTATTAAGCAGACTGTCAAACACTTTTGATATTTTGTTGTTGATATTATAATAGCTAGAGAGATGGGCCTATTGGATGCCGAGCGACGAAATGTAAGTTTGCGCGCACAATATTGAGAGATTTACCATGTTATTTTAAGACCATGGACTTCTTATAGGTTTCCTGTTATCTATGAGGTAAGAGCCATACTATGTATTTTTTTTAAAAATTTTGGTGCAGTAGTTTCGGAGATAAGGGGGGGGGAATTGTCAATTTTAATTGAATTTCTTAAATATCTTTAAAAGTGTTTATTTTAAAATGATATAAAAAATATATTTAAGATCCTCATAACAAGTCCTTTCATTTGATATGTCACACGGTACTGTTAGTATTTTTTTTTTTTTAAATTTTCTTGTTTGCCCCCTAAAAGTGACCCCTATATTCAAAATTCATTTATTTACGTTACACATTCGTGTTTGGGTCACAGAAATACATATGTGTACCAAATTTCAACCTAATCGGTCTATTAGATTCGGAGTAAATTGGCTGTGACAGACGGACAGACAGGCAGACAGACAGACAGACACACGAGTGATCCTATAAGGGTTCCTTTTTTTCCTTTTGAGGTACGGAACCCTAAAAATAAGCCCTGGTAGATAAGAGATGACCAGTCTCAACTGACGGCGCCCGTTCACGAACATGACGCGTGGATCAGCACCATCCAGCTCAACCATTTTGTAGGCAACCGAATGATCCAACACACTTGCCACCATCAGCGAGACATTTTAGTGAGCTTGACAATCTCTCAACTGCCATGCTCTTTCAAGTCAACATACGTCTTAATAACATAATAAACGGCTCCATGGTACTCACATTTACAAAAAATCAAAAAATGTTTCTAATTTATACAAAACTATAGTTTGCAATGTATTTAAGAAATTAATAGAATTTTACTACCAAAAAATAAGAAAATCATTATTATCTAATTGGAGCATTAAACAATTTACTTGGTTAAATAAAAAAATAAACATTTAAGTTCGTAATGTAAAAAACAAAATTAAAAAAAAAGGGAAAGCAACTCTTCCAAATATTAAAATTTTAACTAGTGAGCCCAAGTGGCAGTGGAGCAGGACCAGCATTAAGCCAAGCATTTTTATCTACGATATAATCATCCAACTTATAATATGCTTGTCTACATAGTGTGCGTTTAATGCATGTTTTAAATTTCTTCTCATTTAGTTGAAGAATATCGAGTGGTATTTTATTATAACATTTTACACAGTACCCCATAAAAGAAGTGTGAACTTTAGACAATCTAAAACGTGGTTGATCTAATTTATTCCTATTTCTAGTGTTAAAATTATGCCTGTTACTTATCTTACTAAAAAGGTATCGATTTTTTCGAACATACATAATGTTTTCATATATATACTGACAAGGTACCGTCATGATGTTAATTTTCTTGAACAATTCCCTTAGAGATTCGCGTCTGCGGAGGTTGTAGATGGCTCTGACGGCCCTCTTTTGCAGAATAAAGATAGAATCAATATCTGCAGCCCGTCCACACAGCAAAATACCGTGAGGACCCCACTGTAGTTTGGAGTCAAGCGTTATCTCCAGGAAAACTGTCTTTTCGACGAATTCTAGTGTCTCCTTATTCAATACAACGTGACATTCACTACTTCTAACATTCGGTAACGCGAATCTTATGCATTTAGTTTTCTTCTCATTTAATACCAAATTATTTACAGTAAACCAATTTGGACCGTAAGCATAGCGTTATTTACGTCGTCAAGCTCCTGTGCATGTCTGTCTACTTTAAAAAAAAACAACCGACCTCCAAAAAAAACACTACAAAGTGAAAAATAACTTTAATTTCGGAAGTCGGTGTCTTGTGTTTTGTATTTTCGTTTTTTGCCACCGACTTCCGAAATTAAAGTTATTTTTCACTTTGTAGTGTTTTTTTTGGAGGTCGGTTGTTTTTTTTTTGTAAAAAGTTTTTATTTTTCACTTTTTAGTTGTGGTACCTACCCCACACACATTCGAATACCACTAACCTGCTACCAGTGACAGAAACTTATCATATCATCTACATACTAAGTGCGAAAAAAATACGTATTTTGTAGCTAACTCATAAACTATCCAAGCAAAGTTAATAAAATTTATATGGGACCAATTCGAGAGCACACCCTTTCAAACAAAAAAAGAATTTTTAAAATCGGTCCACAATTGACGGAGAAATCGGAGGACATACATAAAAAAAAAAAAAAAAAACAAACATACGCGACGAACATATAACCTCCTCCTTTTTGGAAGTCGGTTAAAAATTAGTGATGTGTCATTAGCAAATAACATCATTTGTGGTCGATTTTTCAGTAAATTTGGTAAATCATTTATATATACTAAAAAGAGGAATGGACCCAATATCGAGCCCTGTGGTACACCCATTTTGACTTTTAAACCCAATGAATTTACACCGTTTATTTGAACTTGCTGCAGTCTATCATTCAAATATGATTTTATTAAGCTCAGCGCAAGTTTATCCAGACCGTAATGCTCAAGTTTCAAGAGCAGTGTTTCGTGATCCACGCAATCAAATGCCTTGGATAGGTCGCAAAAGATGCCTATTGCATCTCGTGCCTCTTCCCATGCATTAAAGATGTGTTTCAATAAGGTGACACCGGCGTCGGTTGTGCAACGTCCTTTGGTGAAACCATACTGTTGATCGTGTAGGATGTTATTACGATTAAAATGATTGAGCATTTGATTTAACATTACTTTTTCAAACACCTTGCTGAAAACCGGCAAAACTGATACGGGCCTATAATTATTAGTGTCTTTGCTGTCTCCGGATTTGAAAAGTGGAATAACTTTACTGTATTTCATTAAATCCGGGAATATCCCTTGATCTACACACAAATTAAATATTAAAGCTAAATAGGGTGCAATTGTCTCAATAATTGATTGACAAACTTTAGTAGACATGCCCCACAGATCTTCGGTAATTTTGATCTTAAGTTGCTTAAAAGCCTTTATAACGATCACAGGGTTTATATGTTTAAATTTAAATTCCACAGGGCAGGCTGAAACATTCGCTTTTAATAAATCAATCGCAAGTGAGGGGGAGGAATTTAAAGTTTCTGTAGTTTTAATTGGAATATTGGTAAAGAAAGTTGCAAATTCTTGAGCAACATCGATGTTATCGCTAATAAGACCGCCGGAAGTGTCTAGTGTGTAATCTGTATTATGTCTTTTGTTCTTGTTTGTTTCATTGTTAATAATTTTCCAAACTGTTTTTATTTTATTATCTGCCGATTTAACCTTGTTGCTAATGAAAGAAGCTTTAGCTGCTTTGCAGATATTTTTAAAAATTTTAGAGTAAGTAGCAACATACTTATTAAAAGTTTCTGTGTTAATATACGGCTTAAGGCCATACAGTTCAAATAATGTTTCCCTACTTTTCCTGATGCCTTTAGTTGCCCAGTCACTGAATACAAACTTAGGGCTTAGTTTTAGTTTTTTTCTTAAAAGCCTTATTGAACTCTGTTTGTACTAATGAAAAGAATTGTTCATACAAAATATTGCCATTGGACATATTTAGACCCTGCCTGAATCAGACTCTACCTTTGTTCTTAAATAATTTTTCAACCTCTTAATACAATTATCGTGATATCTTGCTGCGGCAGTAACTAAATGAGAAACAGAACTTATACGCGAACACATTCTTACGCACTCTTCAAAGGGCAAATTTGTATAAGTGTTCAACATTGTTTTTCTAATTTTGTTGTCATTAACCTCCCTAACTGTTTTTCTCTTATCATGGTTTTTTATACACTTTACCACGAATTTTTCCGAAGCATCATCTCCACAGATGAAACATAAATTTAAAAAATCTAAATGTGGACCTTGAGTTCGAGTTGCTGCAGTGCCGGAAACTGTTCCACGCCGAGGTGTCTCGCTTGCTCCTCTTTCAGCTTCTCTGGCAGCTTTTCCAACCTTCGCTGATTTGTGTACGATTTGGAGCAGCTTGAATGAACAGTCAGGGATTTGTACTTCTTCAATTCAAGGTAATTGTTCTCTCTTCTTTGTATACTCGCTTGTATGCACACCTTCAAAACATGTTCCCTGAGCGTGCGGAGTTCTCTGCCATCAGTTAATGCGTCATTACCAAGGAGGCAGACTTTAAAATAAAAATTAAATATAATTATTCATTCAAAGAATCAGATTACAATAAAATAATATGAACGAATTAACATGAACGATCTTTTAATAATCGACGTTTTAAATAATAATCAAAAGTATTGAAAAAAAATGTGACTTTGATTTCGATATGTATTTGTATTTAAATTTGACCAAAGGAAAGTTTACGAGTGATGTGAGGCCAGAGAAGGGAAAGTATGCGAGCATAATATATTTCTACGTGCTCTCGGTGAATCATGCCGGCCGAAGAACTGAGGGCCAGCCAAAATACGCAGGTATAAAGAGGCAGAGAGAGAGAGAGAGAGAGATATAGACAAATACAGAGAGAGGGGGGAGAGAGAGACTAAAAGAGAAGCCATTGGAAAGAAGGAAATGCTTAAATATTACCTTGCAATTTTTTGAAATAGTTGCCAATGAGTACAGGAATCACAGCATACTACTTATGCCAGCCGTTGGCAGTTACGGCACACACGATATTTTGTAGCACGAATACCTGCGCCCATTATTACCTCTCTATTCGACTCTAATAGTACAGCAGCTCTGCTACTGTCTATTACTGAGTGACAATATTCGAAAGAATTGCCGGTACAATTTATTATACGCTACGTTATCTAAACAAGTTATTTGAAAAATTATATTTAAAGCTGTAATATACTCCTAAACTTATTGTTACTAAACATCAAAATAATATAATAAATACGAATAACTTCACGAATTTTGGAGATATGGATACAAGAGTGATTTGAAACGATGCACCAGTTTTCGCTACTCCGATTTAAAAAAAAAAAACACTCAAAAATGTTGAATATATCGAGAGAAAATCGAATTTTAGAAAACGCGAGCAGTTTGAAGCGCTCGAAACGCTGATCCCGCGCGCGCGTCAGACTCTCTTCTCCATGTAGCTTTTAATGTTCTTATCGTTGCTCTAAATAAATGTTCAGTTTGTATCTAAATAACAGAAGGTTGAAGCTTTGAGAAACTTTTTGAAAAATTATAAAATTTTGTTTATAACGTTTGTAATTATTTATAAACTTTACACGTAAATAACTCAGCAATTAATAAAGCTATCATGAAATTTCAAAAACGAATAGTTTAGATGACTTAAGCACTATCAATACCAACTTGCAGAAGTGGAAAAAAGTTTAAATTCAGAGAGTTATTCAACTTTGTTTAACATTAACAAATTGAAAGTATTTTTAAAACACTCCCATGACTCCCATAAGATTAAAATGAATATTCTAGCACCTGGAATCGATGAATAAACCTCCCAGGAATCTCTAAATTTTTTTAGGCAAATAATAAAAAAAAATCAGGTGTCCAGCTATTTTGCAAATAAGAGTACTCATTCATGCACTGCCATCTTCTCATAACAATTAAACAAAAGCCGCATGAGCGATCGCCCTAAAAATTTTATGGCTTACTTATATTAAGGTAACTTGAGCTAAAGTTTTGTTAAGCTAAGATGATTATTAATAACTTCAAAAAATTCGAGAAATTTCTTGCATTTCTTCGATTTTTTTTTTATAAAGAAATAGCCATTTTAGCAAGGTTTTAGGTTAAGTTACGTAAGTACGCTTATGAAATAAGTCTGGAATGTTTGTGTATATTCGTTTAGTATATTTATAACAATTCTGTTTTATATGGAATTTTATACTTTTTGTATGGAAAACATGAAAAATTATTACCTACATGTTGAGTTTTATGGGTTTATGGGTTTCATAAAAGGGGGTCCAAATTTCATTATTTTTGCGATGAAACACAATTTTCGAGTTATAAGCAAAAGAACAGAAAAAAGATAAAGTACACCATTTTAAAAAGACTGTTCTTAATTTATTAAATACTAGCTGACCCGTGCCCACTTCGTTGGGCGGTAAACATTTTAACTTGTGATGAAATTATGAGTGTAGTTCAGTTAGTACTGAGTGCTATGATTTATTTCCTGACTGCCAAAAGTTCGCTGCGCACGTTCAGCGCTTGATTCCCGAGCACGGGCCTGCGATGTTCTCACAGTTTGGCTAGCGAGCCGCTGCGAACGCTCAGCGCTAGACTCCCTATCCCTTGTTGCAGAGACAACGCTGCGCAAGTTCAGCGCTAGATTCCCGAGCACGGACCTGCGATGTTTTCCAGCTTTGGTTAGCAAGCCGCTGTGAACGCTCGGAGCTAGATTCCCCAGCACGTGCTTGCGAAATATTTTCTCTATTCCTCGAGAGGCGCTGATGATTTTCAAGAGCAGACTTTTCCGTACGGCGTACTCGAGCTGCTTTTGTCTCACCGCGATTCAGAAAAATTACGTAATTGCAGAACGCCATCTATGGGTAAATGGATAAAACGTCCGTACAAAGTATGTTCTAATGCGGTTCGAGAATGGACGGCGGCATTTTGCGATTTAGTAATTTAATATTATCTTCGAAACTATTAAACCACTTCACATACTGTTTTGGGCAAATCGTATTTCTATGATGTTCTTGTGATCATAATAATATTTTTTTCGATAAGGTTTAATATTTTGTTGTTTAAAAAATCGTCCAAAGGTAAGTACAGTACCGACCAAAAGTCCATAGGCAATCTCACAAAGCAATAGACTGACGCTTCGGTTTGACTTACGACCTTCTTCTATAAGTTGTTACAATACTGTAGGCACGCACATTACACACACACACTCACTTTGTCTGCAACCAATGACTAGTTCGATAACCATTCGCTTTTTGGCCGCATTCCGTGTTACGTTAAAAGTGATAATATCGCGAACCCGACCAAAGTCCAAAGTCACAATTATTACTCAATAACCCTTATATTTTGTGACTATTAAATTTAGTCGGATACGCGATATAATCACTTTTAACGTAACTCGGAATGCGGCCTCTGTTTCATTCGTCTTATTCACATAAATATTAAAATTTAGCAGGTAGACCACAGAAAATTAACTAAATTATTTCGATTTCTGTGGGGTAGACAGATGCAGTTCGTTACGAGTATTCACATAATAGATCTTTGTTGGTTCATAGAAAATGTTGGTGACGAGTATTTAGCGCAGTGTTGTGGTTATTATTTTTAAAAAGCAAATATTGAAGGGATATCAATAGCGCTGCGTAAAAGTGCGTTCTAATGAAAAGTGTGAATGTTATCATTTAAATATTTCATATTAACATAAATCTTAATCAAAGGCATTGTTGATAGAACAGAGGTATTGTTGAGACAGAAGATACCTTTAAAGTTTTAAATTCATTATGACGTTTAATTCGATTAGTGAATGATAAATAATTAGGTATTATGTGTAATAAATACAATGTTATTTTTGTTCTAGAGAAATATTGTGAGGGTTAAAAGATATGAGGAAAAGGCTTATTATCGAGGTGCAGCGACGTCAAATGGTGAATGATTATGAAACAAATGGTTTCATACCAACGAGATATTTTGCTGAATTATTAAACACGTCATTATGAACCAATCGCCGTGCACTCTGAAGGCTTGCATCACTGAAGACCAGCTAGAAAACTGTTTTTGACTTTAAAATATTGATCATACCAACTTAATAAACAACAGATTCGTTATTGCATGAATTTATGGTAACGAATTTTTTAAGCACGTTTCAATATGGTGTTTGTCGTATTTCTTGCAGATAGACCGAAAAAGTTTAAGACTATTTTAGTAATATTATTATTTTAGGATTAAAATTTGAGGTTTAGTTTCAATCTCCTTTTCGTAAAGAAAATGAATACTTAAGCTATAACCTCAATAAAAAAAAAAAATATCTTTATTTCAGACCGAAATTAGTCCATAAGTTGTTAGTGGTTAGTAACAGATTGTGCTTACATGCTATGTTAGTGTTGTTAGCAATATAATTAATTAGTTAGCACAAACCTAATGCTATTTTTACCCAGTGTCTTTGGATGGGACAGTCCGGTCTGCTAGCAATCATTTTCAGGATACTGTTACGAGTGTTACGCAAGCGTTGTAGTAAGGAAGCCGCTTTCTTGCGCATGATGGCGTGAAAACCATCTGTGTGCGCTGCAGCAAACATTCCAGACGCACTACAACGCCGCGGCAACCGCAACAGCATCCTGAAAGCGTTGTTGTATTGCACGGCGTAGGACATTGTAGGCTCGGCTCGTATATGACACCCACAGGCCGCTCGAGTAGAAGGACTGACAAAACGCCTTAAATAAACTGACTTCGACGTCTGCCGTGCAGCGAGCGAACCTACGGGCGAGCATATTACTCCTCACCGCCAACGCCCTGCGCTCGCGCTCTATGTCGCCATCATCCCGTAGGTCATTAGTGACAATATGACCCAGGTACTTAAAACTATTCACAACGTTAAGTACTACGCCGTTGAGATATACCGGAGGTACACGACGGGGCTGTTGCTTACGGTAGTAAACACTAAGACCTCACTCTTTTTTGAGTTATATTTAAGGCCGTGCACCTCCGCATACGTCTCACAGATCGTGAGTAGCTTCCTCAATCCGCTCATCGATGGACTGAGCAACACCATGTCGTCCGCGTAACTTATGTTATTGACACATGTACTGTCTATACCATCCAATATTTACTAAAACCAAATAAAATGTAAAATAATTACTTTAATGTAAACTGCCTATACTTAACCTTAAAATCACCTATTTTGTCAGTAGTTTTTTTTACATTTTGAGTAGTCTAATATTCTTATTTATTGCTTAATTATTTCGACCATGATCAAAGCTTTATATTTATGGTGAAAAAAATCCATTTAAAATTGAAAACATTTCAAAATTTAAATTTGTCAAAATAATACAAATTGCTTCTAAGTTTCTAGACATCTATTTCACATCTTATTCAGCTGAAGTAATGATAAATAATTGTAGCAGTTTGTTAACTATATAAGTAAAAGAAATATAACGAATAAATATTTTTTTATCACATATCATGCAATTTTATTCTAAACCCTTTATTGCAATAACAACATTAATAAAAAGGCAGCAATATTTAAAAAATATTATTATTGCTAACAAAATAACAATATTATTTAACAATACAAAAACAGCGCTGTGATATACGAGATTAGAACCTTAGCCATCTTGAACATAAGACCAAAGCTTAACGCCTTCTGCTATCTGCACATTTAACTTTCGTTCGAATTTTAGCAATGCCATTAAACTGGCCAAGGTCACGCGCATAATGCGTGTGTATCTAACAAAAGTGACGGAAATATATTTTTGTTTCGTATGCGGTGCGAACCGTGACAATACGACAGTGTGTAGTGCAAAACTGCGTTCTCTGTGGTGTGTGTACCGTGTTGCTTACACATACATGTATGGACTACACCGCGTGTTCACAGCAATGCGACTTTTAGCGTGCTTATCCACTGTTGAACGCTTACTGTACATAGAGACATAATGTCGGAAGCTGGGCTCATGGTACCTCTGCGAAGATAAAATTGGATACAAAATTATGGACGAACCAGATTGCGTACAACAGCTCATCACTCAACAATATCTCAATTCTTGCACATTGACATCAATTATCCTACACAAGCAAGCTATAAAACAACTTGATGAAAGGCACTACACACTAAGTTTCCCGGCCCCAACAAGAGTGCAGACATCCTGTAGACAAGAACAATTCAGAACACTTCAAGGAAGTTACCTGGCTACAATACCAAAGGACTGCTTCATAAAAACGACCGACTTCACCATCGCTAACTTTAACGACCAAATTAAAGGGCAAGTACTTAAAATCCAATCATCACCAAATCTGAAAACTACATCAAGGACGGAAGAATCAATGGTACAGCTCAACTCAATCAATCTCGAGAGTTTCCACGACAGTTATAAGAAAATTTCAGTGCAGCCTCCATTAAAACTCAACCAGATCTCCGATGACAGCATCTATCATACTACCATACCTATATATCAATGACTACTAAGTGCAGATGTACTTACTATTGTCTTGACATACCGGCGATATTATGCGAGAAATAAAGGTAAGAAGATTAACACCACATCCGTTGAAACAGATAGATCCCAGGACATACATACTAAAGTAGAATCCAGTAGGAACATATGCTATGCTGAAATAAGAATTGATTTGAATCACCTCACACCAACATTTTTAACGGCTGTTAACAAATAGTTACTGTTTTATGGGGGGAGATGTTACGCTACGGTGTAACACAAGGACTTGTAGCGGTAGGCTGTAGACTTGTGGACCATTTTCTATTTTACTAAGTACCTGGTACTTGTTGATAGGCCTACACTGTCCTCCCATACCTATTAACACTGTAATTTGAAAACATTGTAGAATCAATTTATTTTGAAAAGAGTAACCGTGGAGTTTCTTGCCGGCTCTTCTCCATAGGAAGCGACCAATTGGAACCGTGCACCTAGCTTCTGACGTTTCATAAGTGCCCTTGTAGGTTTATGTGAAATAAAATATTTTGATTTTGGTTACACCGCCACATACGAACTACGCATCAAAGACATGACGTCACACAAATCCTGCATCGCGCAGATAGAGTTTACCGAGCGATTGACATAGATATGTCGCAGGCAATTTGTATGATTCCGCTTTTTACAAACGGCGTCGTCCGTTTACAAACGCTCGCAGTTATGAAATATGCTAAAGGCAAAATGTAAATTGCTTTGTCACTTTACAATATGCCACAACATAATGATGGACAATTCAAACGCCGCCGCGGTTTACAAAATGTCGCGGCAAATTGATTTTTTCCTCTCGCCCGATACCGTGTTCGAGAGTGGACGTGTTTATCTGTTCTTATAAAAATTATTAATTAACATACACGCGACTCTAGCCCGTAGTTATTCATTCAGAGTGCCTAAACTCCTCTCCCGTCTCCGTATTATATTATTTAATTCTACGGGAGCCCGCCACCGAACGAGCAGCGTGCGCTCACCCCGTACGCGCCGCCTTCACCTCCGTGGGAACAGCTCAGTGTTCATAATTGCTGTCTGGCTTCCTCCAAGACCCTGTGTTCGTCGCCGGCGCAGTTTGATGGTACGACTGCGACATACACTGTTTCGTGCGAACTGCGAGCCTTTACTAACTTATAAAGTAAAGTATAACTGTGAGTATCTTCGGCGTTTTTTACGTCTCCCTACTGCTCACGATGCCTCGCATGCAGCGCTCACCGCCTCCGCCAAACACTGCTGTATCAAAATCGCTCGCGCCCGAACATAAATCGCCACTGGCCTCAAATCTCCACACAGCATCATCCGAGCCGGAACTGAGTGCTCTTTCGGACAGTCATGAGCGAATTAAGGATAATTTCGTTAACGCGAACCGCGGAACAAAGTGCCGTCTCGGCGAAGGTACATTTTTTGAGGATAGCGACTCGGACAACTCGCTGCTCTTATCCGAAATCACTAAACTTTTCACAGACTTTGAGTCCAAACAAAACCGAAAGTTTGATTGCCTTAAATCTACAATGGACGAAATATCGGAACAAAACTCTAAAATTCAAACATCAGTGGAGTTTGTCAGCGGAAAGTATGATGAAATATTGGAACGAGTGGATGCAACTGAGCGAGAAAATTCCACCCTTAAAAGGCAGATTTCTTCGCTAGAATCCAAAGTTGATTACCTGAAACGCTGCTCTCACTCTGCTCTGCTTGAAATAAATAACCTGCCGACCACAGTCTCAGAAAGTAAGGAATCGTTAATGAAAAACCTCTGTAAAATTGGGACTATAATTAATGAAGAAATAAAACCATCGGAAGTCAATAATATTAACAGATTGAAGGCAAAAAAAGGCTCGCGCACCGTTGGTACTGTTATTGCTGAATTTAAGTCATCAACCTTGAAGGAAAACGTTCTAAAAGCCACCAGAAACTATAATAAGCAATGCGGTAACAATAAACTGTCAACTGCCAGTATGGAGCTGCCCGGCCCGCCGATACCTATTTATATAGCCAAGTCCCTAACCTCCCTTGGTAAACATCTTTACTACTTGGGTCGCAGACTCCAGAAAGAAGGTAAATGCTGCTGGCCGAGCCATGGGAAAATCTATATAAAAAAGTCCGCAGGTTCGATTCCATTTTGTGTAAACTGTGAAAGCGACCTACATAAACTTTTGGGCGCCGTCCTGTGACTACGTCTCTCTAAAGTTGCATTTATTTTGCCTCTTAGTTATGCTTGTCTTAGTTGTAATTTCTTTTACAACTAAGACAATGATTGTTGTGTTGTTGTAATTGACGTCAGCTGGTTCTGTACTTTTTGGCATTAATTATGCACGTACCTAATTCGCAAAGCTATCTGAATAATAAGTCACACTTTTCTGATATTGCTCATGCCACCATTTTTAATCACCGCCGCATAATCTTGATGTTTTACTATTATTTAAATAAAATTCGATAACTTAAATGACATATAGACTGACCTGAACAGTATTTCAGTAGCTGAGTCTGCAACTTGTATGATTGAGGACTGCAATGATATAGGTAGCTGTTTTGCACAAAAATGCTCTCTCACTTCTCTTCTCTTCTCACTTTTCGTAGCATATTTAAGAACTTCGATGGCTTGACAATGCTTTTAAAAATAAATAATATATTCTGGTACTTCATCATTCTTACGGAATGCTGGCTTTTCAACTTTCCTCCCCTACCTTCAATCCATGACTATACCTGCGTCACTACCAATCAACATAGTTCGCAGAATGAGGGTGTGGTGGTGTTTTTCCGTTCCCACCTTCAAGTTTCTGTTACGGAGCCCCTGGTCCAGGATGCCAACTGTTTGTTGTTAATTCTTAACAATGAAACTGCCTTGATTGTAATCTATCACCCGCCTGCTGTTCGGAATGTCTCTGCCTTCGTGGACTCTTTGGATGTACTACTAAAATCTGTATCTTCCTACAAAAACATAATTATAACCGGTGACATAAACATTAACATTTCCGATAATAATAATGATTCACGTGCAACTGAGTATCTGACAATGCTCGCATATCACGGTATGCTACCAGCACACACTCTTCCTACGCGACAAGGTAACACTTGTCTCGACCACATAATTTTAAAAACGAGAAGAGCTGCTTTTTGTTTCATCGCCAACACTTCGGTAACTGATCATGACACTGTTTTATTATTTATGGAGAACAATAACCCTTCCAATATTTCACTGAAAAAAGGTAGACAGACCCGGGTTTTGGATTTTGACAAAATTGAATTGGACCTACTACGGACCGATTTTAGCCCCGTTTATTCCACCCCAGATATTAATGAAGCTACTGACTTCTTTATCAGCACCCTTAACCTTGTCATAATTCAAAACTCTATTTTAAAAGTTGTGCCCAACCGTAAAAGGCTGACTAAGCCCTGGATGACACCAGGGCTCCTTAGATGCCTACGGAATCGAGATAATATGCACATGAAATTTTTTAAAAATCCGGAAAATAAAACACTACAAACAACTTTTAAAAGATACAGGAATTATTGCTCTAAGATATTTAAAACTATTAAAACTAATTATGATAAAGCCAACTAACTCAAAAAATAATAATAAAAACCTCTGGGCTGCTATAAAATCTATAACCTATACATCTAAAGTTAAAACACATCCCTACGCTCTTCTTTCACCCTCCGAACCTGAGCGCTCTGTAAATGAAGTGAACTCGTACTTTGCTAACATTGGACGTACATTAGCTGAAAACGTATCATACGTCTCCGCATGCTTATCTCCAGAAACTGGTGATCTCCCACCGTATCACAACAGCTTTGTCATGCTAGAAACTGACGAATCAGAATTAGATATTTAGATCGGAAAGTTGAGAAGCGATTGTGCGGTAAGTTCTGATGGAATATCGGGCTCGTTCCTTACGAAATTTAAAAATCTCCTCACCCCCTATCTGACTCATACATGTAATTTGGCATTTAATTCTGGCATCTTTCCTGATGCACTTAAGCTGGCAGTAGTGCATCCTGTGCATAAGGGTGGGGACAGAGATTGATCAAATAACTACAGACCTATATCAATTTTGCCTACGCTTTCAAAATTAGTTGAGAGGCTCATGAATAACAGATTGGTTAAGTACCTAGAGCAAAATCATATTCTTCTTCTCAATATGGCTTCCGTTCCGGAATCTCCACAAATAATGCTGTGCTAGACCTAACCACTAACATCTTCTCCAACCTGGATAAAAAGCAGAAAGTAATTGGTATTTTCTTGGATCTGGCTAAAGCCTTCGATACGATATCTGTCCCCAATCTTATTGCTAAACTTGAAAGGAGCAGTATTAGAGGCATTCAACTTGCTCTCTTTGAGAGTTACCTCTCGGGTAGGCGGCAGTGCGTCAGGATCGGTGATTGGACAAGTCACGAGCTCATATCATACGGGGTTCCCCAGGGCAGTATTATCGGCCCAACCCTTTTTCTCATTTATATAAATGAGCTCTGCCGGCTAATGCTTCCCAATGCATCCATCTTCACCTATGCCGATGATACTGCCCTACTATTCCACGGAGATTCATAGGAGCTGGTGTTCCAGCATGCACAATCCGGACTCAACTTTGTCACCGACTGGTTGGCTCAAAACCTGCTTACTTTAAATGCTGACAAAACTAATTACCTTACCTTTTCTTTTACTGCCGCTGGGAAACCTCCTTCCTCTCTTTACTCCTTGATTGCTCACTCTTGTATTTCACCTCACCTCACTGTTTGTAATTGCCCCTGCCTTTCTCGCCTCAGTTTTGTCAAATATCTCGGTGTACAAATTGATGATTGCCTGTCATTCTCTACACACATAAACACACTCACCTCACGTCTGCGCAGGTTGATTTACATTTTTAAGTCCCTACGTCACGCTGCGGACTCTTCGGTGCTAAGACTTGTATATCTCGCCCTCTGCCAATCACTTATACAATATTGCATAATTACTTGGGGTGGATCAGCAAAAACTCA
This sequence comes from Agrochola lychnidis, assembly GCA_963680765.1. Taxonomy (NCBI): domain Eukaryota; kingdom Metazoa; phylum Arthropoda; class Insecta; order Lepidoptera; family Noctuidae; genus Agrochola; species Agrochola lychnidis. The sequence continues at coordinate 152,348 of OY796866.1, read as the reverse complement.
CATGCTGAAATTGGAGCGTGCCCAAAGGGCACTCTTGAAAGTTGGATGGCGGTTACCTTACCGCTTTCCTACCATCGATCTTTATAAAACATGTACGGTTCTCTCTGTTCGCAAATTATTTATCCTTAATCTTGTTTTAACTACACACTCTCAAACTCCCTACGCTCCGTGCAAAATTGTCTCCCAACGACGTAAACATACTGTTTGTCCCTCCATCCGCACAAATTGTCGTTCGGCCCAACGTAGTTTCCCTTTCCTCAGTGGCTACGTCTATAACAAGGTTAGTAAAATTTTAAATATACACCCAATGTGCAGATCAGAATGTAAAAAAACTGTTACGAAATGGCTATTTGAATTGGATTATGCAGAGACTGAACATTTACTAAATATTTTAAAATAATCTCGCCTTCCGGGAATATCGCGTTTCACCTTGTTAACCATACACAGACACACACACACTCTCGGGCAAGTAGGTGCTCGCGCACAGTGCTCTTCGTGGGGGCTGGGCGCTAGGACTTATATTGCACTCACGGACACACAACCTCCAAGACACACATAGAACATCTTTTGTTTTTAAATTAATTCCCTTCCTCTCATTACTTGGAGCTTTAATATTGTATGTAGTACGTAAGTGCAATTTAATGTTGTAATTTTAAGAGTGTGAGCCTGGAGATCTGTCATACAGGTCCCGAACCCAGTATAGACTCCAGCTCTCACAAAGGTTTGAATCTGCCTGTAACCTAGTATACCATGTACCGAATTTGTACCTTTTTGAGAGAAATAAAATTACTATTACTAATTGAACGTAAAAACGTAAGGTGTCCATGGAATCTGGTGCTCAGAGGACTTCTGCGGAATATTATTGGTACTAAATTGTAAACTGCAACAAAAAAATTACAATTTAATGCATTATTTTTCGATCGTTTATAATCTAACGGAAATAATACCGACAAATATTGTGAACTGGTAGCAAGTTTGAACTTGCTTGCGACGTAACGCACCTTGCGCTAATACTAAATAGCCCAACTTGGAAGTAGCGCTCACCGTTCGCTCCGCTCGCTCGGCTCGCGCGCGTTTGGTCACAGTTCTAACCCTAACCTAACCCATTTCACCCAGTTACCATTTTTTCGATTGTTTATAATTTAACGGAAATAATACCGATAATTTTACGGTGACATAATTAGGTACATACCTGATTGCTGCAATAAAGTACGTATCATTTTTCCAATCTGTGTTTTATGATGGTCACCCTGTAATTAACAATCAATGTCGAAATTATTACAATTGAACGAGTTGCCAATTTGCCTTAGGCATTTGGCATAACCGCGAGCGTTTGTAAACGGACGGCGCCGTTTATAAAATGACGAATCATTTAATCTGCCTGCGACAGAAACAAGATTTCAACTTCAAACCGATGGGCAGTTACCCGCCAGACACAACACCCGTCTAGTCGGAGGATCCTCCCTTTTCTATGGTTGATGAGTGAACTTTACACCCTGTTCCTCATACCACTAAAGACCGCTGAGATTTCGCGGCGCCGATGGTGTGAGACGAGGACGTGACACCGTCTAACGTTACACTAGACGTCGACGCTGTATATTTCATGGGACCCGCGTGCAGCATCCGTTCCGAGGCTTGGCATTCTCGGTACAAGCATCGACCGTTTATCACCTAAATTTAGAACTATATTACTGTAATTTTTATATCCATTAAAACTAAGTTTTATGAATAACTTGGTTTTTTTTGCATCCTCCGGCTTCAGCCTTCGTAATTAGCAGCATAACCTGAATAAAAAACTGTACATATTATTCGGTGTTTGTGTGGCGTCTGAAACAAACCACTCATTTCAATAATTTCCAACATCCTCATTTCTATAACTAACGACACGCTAAGATCAGAGTGCTTGTTCAGCATTATAATTGTGTTTTTAAGTAATGGTGTGCTCAGGTAGAATAGTGATCAGTTCGTGACGCAATCACGCGACGTAACTTTTATATTTGGTTTCAGCATTGGAAAACATAGTCGTTTATTAAGATCAGGCAAGTAACGCTTGTGTATTCGAGCACACGTCGGTGCACGCGCGTCACCCGGCGCCGCTGATTGCTAATGCGAAGTGTCAACGAGGCACAGACAGACACACGCCTGCCGCCTCGTCTGAATATGTGAACAGAGCACACGCGAGGCGCTACATTATATTATTACTGCCACCGCGCCGATACATTCCTATACACAGTCACATTTGAGCAAAAATACAGTGCTCATACATGCATACTTATAAGTGTAATAATATTCATATTCTGGCAACACATGCATCACATCATCATAATATAAACTTTTTTCCACCATTTCTTTTTTGGCGCCAAATACGGTACTTTGATATCCACTATTTAGTAATATGGCAAATTCGTTATGCACCATTTATAAGACCATGTCTGCCGCAATACTTTCAATAATTTTATCCTAAAGTTCCTAAACGGATTAAAAAACCACCCAATTTATTTTCGACAAAATAGTTCGAGTAACTAATACCATTTTGATCACAGAGGATTTGTAAATAATCAACATTTTCACCTCATAACCTCAAAAAAAAACAGGTTTTGTTGTGTAAAGACAGTGAGCAAAATTCGATTTTGCTGCGAGCGTGAGACAAAGTAACTTTTAAGTTATTATTTTTTATTGCCGAAAACTGTACTGGGTCTACTCACAAAATTCGAAAAATATGAACTTCATTTTGTTCTGTCACTTTCACTTCGATACGAAAAGAGCGAGAGATAGAAACAAGTCGAATCGAAGTTCGATTTTAAAATTCTATAGTTAGTAGACCCAAAAAAGAAACGACAATAAAACGTTCGGATACACATAAAACCGTAAAATTGCAAATCATTTGTTAAGGTTTTATTTAAATGCTGTTTTATTCCATTTTTTGGAACGATGTTCTATAACGCGACTTGCAGTAAGAGTGCACTGCCAGAAATCATTACGCGATAGGGCACTTGTGACTGCCTTCTAATTCAAAGAGAAAGAAAGAGAGTAAGATAGAGTGAATTTGGCCAATAAGCAAATCCAAAATGGCGGCTGCGATTTACACATTCTTCATCATGGGTGTCGTTTTCATAGTTTTCGAGTGTTTTAAAGCCGATCGTGAGGTCAAAATGAAAATCCATGATGGCGGCTGCGAAAAGGAGATGGAAAATGTTGGGCCCAAATGTAATAAATTGAGATATCTAAAAATTAGTCATATTTTTTTATCCTTGAATATCAAAAATTAGCTCAATTCTTTGTCTGGAAGCGGAGAAATATGATAAAGATAGTTTTCGTGAGATCATCGATTATGGTAATCGATTACACAACTATAAAAAACAACAACCGACCTCCAAAAAAAACACTACAAAGTGAAAAATAACTTTAATTTCGGAAGTCGGTGTCTTGGGTTTTGTATTTTCGTTTTTTGCCACCGACTTCCGAAATTAAAGTTATTTTTCACTTTGTAGTGTTTTTTTTGGAGGTCGGTTGTTGTTTTTTGTAAAAAGTTTTTATTTTTCACTTTTTAGTTGTGATACCTACCCCACACATACGAATACCACTACCTGCTACCAATGACAGAAACTTAACATATCATCTACATACTAAGTGGGAAAAAAATACGTATTTTGTAGCTAACTCAAAAACTATCCAAGCAAAGTTAATAAAATTTATATGGGACCAATTCGAGAGCACACCCTTTCAAACAAAAAAAGAATTTTCAAAATCGGTCCACAATTGACGGAGAAATCGGTGGACATACATAAAAAAAAAACAAACATACGCGACGAACATATAACCTCCTCCTTTTTGGAAGTCGGTTAAAAAGAAAACCTACCCACTAGGTAGCACTAAGTAATATAGTTAACTCAAAGTAATTAAATGTACTATATATATTTTTATACAATATAGTGCATTTAATTTAAATAAAACATCATTAATTACTGAAAAACCAAAATATGATTATCAATTTCATATCGATTAAAATCAGTTTTACTTTTTTGTCTATGTCACTGGCAGTACATATTCTGCACTGGCAGACTGACATTGACAATTTGACACTAGACATTAGTGGTGGGTCATTCTCGAATTTTTGGTGACCGAAACCGTTTTCCCGACGACGAAAACGGTTGCAAAAAACGGTTAAAGGATGAAACTTATCCAACATGGAATAAAATTGCGTTTTCGTCGAGCGCAGTTTCTTAAAACTATCAACGATTTGAAATGTATGAAATGGTTTTTTCGCATCACGAACGACAGCATTGACAACTGGTAATACATTTTATTTTATTTATTTACATCGAACACAAATGATTCATATACACTTCTCATCAGAAAAATCGAAACACGTTGCAAGTGAACGCGCCATACGCTCGAATCTGAGTATACGTATTTCTTTTTGCTCCGTAATAAAAATTATTTTGAAGTAGTAATTAGTGAAATCTGGACTTTAGTAAGTGATAAATGCGGTGATTGTGACAATAACTTTATTTTAAATAAAACAATAACAGTGTAAATCATCATAAGTAATATAATAAAACAAAATTATAAAATATCACTAAAAGTGTCAGTACAGTGCAGGTGTTTGTGATTTTGAACTAGAAAACATTTTATTACACCCTCACTAATTCTGGAATTGCCATCTGTCTGTTATAGGGTCAATTAATTTAACGACCTTACTAAGTGTACGAACAGCGTGAGCCGTTAAGACTGTATCTCTACTTAGCCACGAAGTGTGGGTTCAAATCCACGCTGAGTATCGAGCTCTTTTTGGATTTTCTTAATTTTGCTGATTACTTTTGTTTTGATCTGGTGATTTTGAAAATTGAGAATGCCGAAGTGCGGAGCTTGCGGTAAATTTTTGGCAGTGAATGACGGCACAAAATGCTCGAAATGTCCGGGATTTTATCACAGGGTTTGTGTAAACCTTGCCCCCACAGCAACATTCTCGGCAAACTGGATGTGCCCTGGTTGTAAGGCAAAGGTGCCACGGGCAGACAACTCCCAAACCCCTGTGAAGGGAACGGAGGAGACAAGTTCATCCACCAGTCCAGCAGCGGTCAGCCCCATTGATAAGGCTGTCATCCCAGTTGCAATAAAATGTAACACACCGGATACTCAAGAGATCAGCCTTGCGATGGAAATCCGTGGTCTCCGCAGTGAGGTTAACGCCTTGCGAGATGAAATTCGTCAGTTTCGGGATGAGTTCTCAGGTCTTGATGATAAGGTGAATAAGTGCTATAATCGCATGGACACCCTGGAAGATCGTGTCAAAGAACTTGAAGAGAATACTGAGCTGACGAATTCCCCTCGTTTAATTCAACTGGAGGACACAATTGGGGAACTCCAGCAGCAGCTGAATGAACGTGACCAAGAGTCACTACTAAGCGATGTTCAATTGTCTGGTGTTACTGAGTCTACGGGGGAAAACCCGATTCAGTTGATTAACACTCTTGCACTTAAACTAGCGATTCGACTCGAAGAACAGGACATCGTTTTCGCTAAACGTGTTGGGAACGTTCGGCGTGATCACACCGAAGGCGAAGCGCCCCGCCCTCGTATCATCGTTGTTCGACTAGCAAGACGCGCGACGCGTGATAATTTTCTGAATGCCGCGCGCGTCCGCCGCAACCTCACTACTGCTGACATCGAAGTGCCGGGAGCGCCACACCGCATTTACCTCAACGAGCGCCTGACTAAAACTAACAGGCAATTATTCTATGAGACTCGCCAAGCTTCTAGTCGCCTGGAATGGAAATACACCTGGACTAAAGATGGCCGCATACTTGCTCGTAAAGAAGAGGGAAAGTCGGCTGTGCACATCAGAACGAAAAAGGACATCTCGCGTTTTTTTGTCTTTCAGTAGGTTTGTTCGTGCATAACGTAGAAATTGCTATCAACGTTTTTTATGTTTTATTGTCACATTACACGGTGTCACCCGAGTATATTCAAAATTGTCCATTGTTTTTCTTACTATCTAGCTTATTCTTATTTCATGGTTGCATGTCATTGTTAAATACATCCCTCTGGTTTTTGATCATTTTTGTGATAAATTGTACAATACATTATACATGTTCCTGTCGGTGTCATCATATTACTATTTTTCGTTTTTTAATTTGCCATGTTTTACATATAATTTGTAAATTTTACGTATTATCTATGCTTATAATCAACGCTGCCCGCGGTGCCAGTCCATTTTCATATATTTTTTCTATGCCGTTTACAATAATTTACATACACTACACTTTATTTATTTGCCACAACAATCTTGTTTACATGCATATTTTATCAATCTGTGAGTTCCCTTATCTAGTATATTCTATGATCTTTTTGTTTATCGGTAGTGGATTACAGATTCAATGATGTCTACTGCATACCTTAAGGTTGGTTTTTGGAACGCGGGTTCTTTGGGCACGAAGCACGACGAGTTTGTAACAGCATTACTGGGTTTGGGTTACGTATTATGGCTATTAATGAGACGTGGCTGCGAACAGGCGAAGAAGGGCGCGCACCCTCCGTACCTGGGTATAGGCTACGGCATATACCGCGCCCTTTGTCTGTGAAGAACGGGCGCGGTGGCGGTGTTGGTTTTTATATCAAGAACGGTATAAATATTCGAAGCCACTCGTACTCTGCTAGCCCATTGCACGCTAGGGTCGAGCAGATGTGGATCACAATTAGTGTTCGCGGAGTTAAGCTAGCAATAGGTACCGCCTACCGCCCGCCCTGGCAGGATGTTGATCTTTTCCTAGACGCTGTATCTGGTTCATTAAACTCTCTAACGCAATGTGAGTACACGATTTTGATGGGTGATTTTAACATAAACATGCTTAGTGTCACGGACTCAAAGACGGACAAGTTAGTCTCATTTTTGAACTGCCTTGGTCTTAAGCAACTGGTAAAGTCACCCACGCACTTTACAGTGCATGGTAACTCTCTGATAGACATCATCTGTACAAATGTTAAACCACGCTCTGTATCAGTTGATGTAATACCGGATCTAGGTGCGCACGCGTTGATTTCCGGAGAGTTTAGTTTTAAACGCCTGAAAATTCCATCGCGAACCATTACTTATCGACCACTAAAGGACATTATTGGGGAATCTTTTGATCAGGATCTCGAGATACTTAACTTGAAAGCGTTAACCGAGCTGCAGGATGTTAATGCAATGGTCAGTGAATTTAACTCGAACTTACTGGCACTATTTGATATCCATGCACCTCTAAAAACTAGTGTTATTAAGGAGTATTGTTACCCTTGGATTACTGACAATGTTAAATTTATGATGCATTTGAGGAACAAAGCACATGCAGAGTATTTAAAAAACAAGAAATCTGATTCTAAAAAGATTTATTACAAAGAATTTAAGTCACTTGTTTCTAGGTCTCTATTTTACGAAAAATCAGCTTACTATAAACACAAGATCAACAGCCAAATAAATGACCCCAGAGCGCTTTGGAAAAACCTAAAGTCTACCCTGCTGCCATCTAAACGTAAAGAATTACCTCTGCATTTTAACGATCCCGACAAAATTTGTGACCATTTTCTGAATGTGCCGGGTGCAGATACAGTTAGTAATTCATTGCTTACATATTTTGAATCTGCACGAAATAATAGTTCCACGTTTAGTTTGAGACCTACAACATGCAAAGAAATCACGAGCATATTGACTGCTATTAAATCGAATGCTGAAGGTTGCGATGGCTTTAACATAAATATGATATTGCTGACACTACCTGTGACTTTGGACGCCATAACTGCTTTAGTAAATACATCTGTCACATCCTCATCTTTCCCTGAGTTATGGAAAATTGCCAAAGTGCACCCATTGCCGAAGACTCTTAATGCATTGGACATGAAGGATTTGAGACCTATTAGTATACTGCCAGTACTTTCAAAAGTTTTAGAGAAAGTAGTATGTGCGCAATTGGTTGAATTTTTAGATACAAATAAGATCCTCCCAGATGTTCAATCAGGGTTTAGGAAGGGCCGTAGTACAGCCACGGCTTTGTTGGATGTGACGGACAATATTTTGTCAGCTCAGGATAATGGCATGTGCACTCTTTTGGTGTTGCTTGATTTTTCACGCGCGTTTGACTGTATTAACGTTCCGTTATTATTGTCAAAGATGGCTTTTTATGGATTTGACGAGGACACAGTAAAATGGTTTGAAAGCTATCTTGGCGATCGTACGCAATTTGTTGAAATACGGCGAGCGGACGGCTCTATAGTTGTATCTAGTCTTCGCTCAGTGAGAAGGGGGGTTCCACAAGGCTCGATTCTTGGGCCAATATTGTTTATATTGTATTGTGCCGACATTATAAAAAATATAAATAAATGTAAATACCATATCTATGCGGATGACACTCAAGTATATATATCATTTAAGCCAGAAGACTATGAACAAGCATTAAACGATCTTAATGCAGATCTTGAAAACATAGTGCAATGGTCCAACGCTAACACGCTTGCCTTGAACCCTATCAAAACCAAGTATATGCTTTTTGGAACCGAAAACCAGTTACGTAAAATTAAACCCTGTGCCAGCTGTGTGACTGTTATGGGAGAGCCTATCGAACGGGTCTACGAAGCACGTAATTTGGGTCTTATCATGGACACGGAACTTCGTTTTCACAAACACGTATCCGAGTCAATCCGTAATTGCTATTATAGACTTAAAATTTTAAACAAAGCCCGTCCCTATCTTAGCGAAGAATTGCGAGTCTTGCTTGTGGAGTCTTTGGTTTTATCAAAGCTGAATTATGCGGACACAGTGTACGGCCAACGACTACTGTCAAAAACAGAAAAAATGATCCAAAGACTCCAAAACGCCTGTGCACGCTTCTGTTTTAAAGTTCCCTTTAGGGGACATGTTACACCTTTCTTCAATGAGCACAACATTTTAAAAATGAAAGCTAGACGTAAACTCCACTTGGCGGGTCTACTTTTTGGTGTTATTAAGTCTCATTCTCCTTCTTATTTGTATAACAGACTATCGTGGACGAGAAGACACAGAATCGGTGAGGGCAGAAAATGTTCTCAACAGCTTTCCATCCCACAGCATAAGTCGGCAGCTTTTAGAGGCAGTTTTCGCTACGCAGCTACCAAATGCTGGAATAATATCCCTCCTCCCATAAAATATAGTAAAAGTTACTCAACTTTCAAATTTAAATTAAGAGAATTTTTATTAAATCATCAAAAGGAGGCTGAAAATGTTCGAGCCGACATATCTGCCATATAAAACAATGTAACAATCTATGCCGGTGGCGCGCGAGTCCATGCCGACTGAGCGAAATGTTGCCATTTTAAATATTGCATTTTATATAGTCATTTTAAATTATTATTTTATTTTATCTTTATATCATATATATATATCTCATTATATGCTGTACCGGTCGACGTCATAACTCCAATGCCGGCTGTTAATTTTTTAGAAATTTTGCCTATTTTATCAATTTCTAATTTTTGTTCATAATCTGTTTTCTTACTAGTCATTTATTATTGTCTTTTTAAGTTAAGTAATTTTCTGTTAATTTTTTAGAAATTTTGCCTATTTTATCAATTTCTAATTTTTGTTCATAATCTGTTTTCTTACTAGTCATTTATTATTGTCATTTTAAGTAGTTTTAGAAGATCCAACGCAGTCACATGATTTTGCCTTTGAAGGTACATACCTACCTTCTTACTTTAGAAGGATGATAGTTTTTGATTTTTTAAATATCTAATAGATATGGTATATAAAATATGATAGTTTTTATGACACAGATATTGGGTATTTATTCACAACACAACACACACACATGTATGTCACTACAGTATATTTGATTTTGTGAGCAATTTTTTTTTTTTTTTTATATTAACCTATCTTTTATTACATTATATTTTATTCTGATTTATTAAAGCGGACACACACTTATCTGTTTATTATTCTAGCGTATGGCACTCGTGGGTTGCAGCTGAAAATCAGCGTCAGGTGGTACACTTTGTGTTGTCATCTGACAATATGCTGAGCTGAGGCCCTTTTGGCATTATAATCATTGTTTTTTGTTTTTTATAGTTATAAGGTGTATTTTCTCTGCTGTAATGCCAATAAACGCATTTTTCTTTCTTTCTTTCTTTCAAGTTTATGTTTTGTAAGGATTATCAGAAAAATGTGTATATTTAGGAATATATCTCAAATGTCGTTTAATAGTGAATAATATGAGGTTTTCAAATCCTTATGTTAATGTTCTAAATTCAAATTAAATTTTTCATAGGTTTCGTATTTTGTTTAACAAGTTTTTTTTACCCTGTATGGAGCGCGAGCCACGAACGACATCCCTGCGCGGCTGGCCGTAGCAATCTGCCTTTCTGCCTTCCCCCGCCTCCAGAGACCTAACAAAGGAAGAGGCCGAGCACATTAAGACGGACCTAGAGAATCTAGTTATGGACACTGACCCGACAGCGCCACTCCCTGCCTTCCGCGGATACCCAAGGGTAGCGGAAGGTACCGTGCAGATGTGGTGCGAGGACGACTATGCCCTGACCTGGTTGACCCAGAACGTGCCCAAAATCAGACTCCCAAATACTGACCAGACACTTACGGTACTGAGACAGACTGACGTGCCTACCCGTGTCCGAGTCTCGCTATTTGTTCCTCGTTATAGAGGTGACGTAGCCAGACTCCATGGTGTTCTGATCCGTCAGAACACCAGGTACGACATCGCTAGGTGGTCACTATATAGGGCGACTACCGTCGGTGGCGACAACCATGGGACGTGTTTGACCCTGGGGTTGCCATCGGAGGAAGCCGTAAAGGTCCGGGCCCGGGAGCGACGTATATCATACCTACTTGGGTCGATATACGTACGCTTCTGGCCCACGACCGAACCCTCTTACGTCCAGACTGACAGCGACACAAAGACTGCACAACCGACGCTGACACAGACGGACGACCCAGACATCGACCGACTTGAGGAGGTCATGACCCGAGCAGCAATGGCTGACGACGCTGACTCCATACCACCCCAATCACCCGGCTGGAGCGAGCGTTTACTCGCCTCGTCGCCGCCGCCGGGCGAACAACACAACAACAAATATAGAGAGGAGGTTGTGGAGAGGCTTTCCGATGGATCCATCTCCGACTAACCCCTCTCCACCGCCGTCATCGCTCCTCTACATAATCCAGACCAACCTCCAGCATAGCCAGACTGCCACGGCTAGCTTGCGCAGGGCGCTGGAGGTAAAGCCCCGAACTATCGCACTGATCCAAGAGCCGTGGATCAGGAACAATAGAATATGCGGCCTTGGTAATATCGGAGGTAAGCTAATCCTTAACACGCACAGCTCAGACAAACCAAGAACCTGTGTCTACATACCCAAAGAAATTCCTTTTACGCCACTCACTCAATTCTGTTCCAGAGACCTGACAGCTGTCAGGCTGCAAACCGATAGTAGCGTTCCAGATGTTGTACTGGCCTCGGTATACATGCCAGGTGAGGACGCAGACTGTCCGCCAAAAGAGATGGCCGACCTGGTGCAACACTGCGAGCGCACAAATTTGGACCTAATCATCTGCACCGACTCTAATGCCCACCACCCGCTCTGGAGGAGCGCCGCACCGAACTCCAGGGGAGAGGTACTATCCACCTATTTATTCTCTACTAACAACTGAACTGAGCAGTGGTGGCCCAGTGGTAACGGCCGCGACTTACGAGTTGTAGGTCGTAGGTTCGAACCCAGACAGGCGCTTTACTTTGTGTAAATTATTTCATCACCACTGCTCTCAAAACGGTGAAGGAAAACATCGTGAGGAAACCGGCATGTCCTAGAACCGAAAATTCGAAGACATGTGACATCTACCAACCCGCACTGGGCCCGTGTGGTGGATTATGGCCCACTCCCTCTTACAAAGAGGAGGCCTGTGTCCCAGCAGTGGGAACGTTTATAGGCTGATGATGATGATGATGATGAACAACTGAATTGGGCAAAACTCACGAACTTATCACTACAAAAGCCAGCATATCCCTGTGGCAGTGCAAGCGACTGCTTGGAAGAAATTGGGGTATTACTGGCTATACACCACAGTCATCCGACCAATTATCACATACGGCTCACTGGTCTGGTGGCCTAGGACAGACCTGAGCACAGTCCAAAGAGATCTCGAAAAACTGCAGCGGTTTGCTTGTGTTGTACGAGAACTACACTCACTGCCGCCCTACAGGCAATGCTTGGACTACCGCCTTTGCACCTCATCGTGCGGGAGGAGGCGGCTCTGGCCGCCTTTAGGCTCCATTTATCAGGAACCCTGAGCAAAGACTCCAGGGTTAGGCACACACGTATAAAGGAAGATGCGATCAAACGACAACCAATGATGGCATCACCCTGTGACAAAGCCTCGAAGTCACACCACTTTCAAAGACACTACAACATAATACTTACTGAAGAACAGTGTGACTACTCAGGCCTAAGAGAGCTGAGAGTATACACCGACGGATCAAAGACTAACCCCGGAACCGGAGTTGGAGTCTTCTCACACGACCTCAACATAAATATATCCCGCCCGCTGGGCATGTTCAACACCGTCTATCAGGCGGAGTGTGTGGGCATCATACAAGCGGCCCACGCCATAGAAGCCAGGAGAGTTACGGACACTCACGTACGTATACTCTCCGATAGCGCCTCAGTTCTCCAATCCTTACGGAAAAAATATATTACTTCAAAGTTAACACTAGAATGTCACAATGCACTAGAACAAGTAACAGTATCTAGCCGCAATACGGTGACACTGCAATGGATAAAGGGACACAGCGGATCGCTGGGTAACGACGCAGCTGACGAACTTGCTAGAAGAGGATCTAGCACAGCAGTCTGTGGACCCGAGCCTATCGTGCCAATTTCCTTCAACCAAATACGCAGGTGGCTACAGGAGTTCACCCAAACCCAAGCGGAGAATTGGTGGACCTCGACACCGGGCTGCAAGCAGTCCAAAGAAGCAATGCCATCCTTGGATAGCAGGCTAACGAGGCGTTTATTAAGCCTTGACAGGAATGGCCTGCGCCTGATGACGGGGACCATCACGGGTCACTGCTCGCTAACAAGCACTTCCACACAATAGGCATAACGGACGTTCCTCTGTGCAGGGCGTGCATGGAGGTTGAGGAAACCGTCGCGCACGTACTCTTCGAATGCACAAGTGTTGCTAAGATTAGAACAGAAACCCTCGGGTCACCCAGATCTTTCACTGACGTTCTGAACAGACCAGGAGTTTTAATTAACTTCTGGAGGGAGGTGGGCTGGTTGGAATAACCACCAAACGACCGCCATGGCCCACACAAAATGAAAAATAAATGAAAAAAAAAGCTAAGAAACGTTTATTTAATAACTTGTATTCCCTCCCCGAGCTCTTATTACTGCTTCCATACGGTTCTTCATCGATCAGATGAGAGTCACGATCAAATGTTATGGCATTCCATTCCATTCCTCTTGGATTCCATTTTGTAGCTGGCTAAGTGTTTCTGGGGCAGGATCTCTTGCACGAATTCGTCTCTTTAATTCATCCCATAGATGTTCAATCGGATTCACTTCCGGGCTTCTTGCTGGCCAATCCATAATGGAGATACCGACTTCGGTAGCATAATGTCGTACGACGCTCGCGGTGTGAGCCTTGGCATTGTTGTGCATGAATATGAAACCGTTGCCAATAAAATGTGCATAGGGTATCACGTGAGGCTCAAGACACTGTTCGGTGTACCGGTGACTGTTAAGTGCAGGCAGACGTGGCCCAGACACAAAGACAAGCTCTGTCTTACCGTCGGCGCCGATTCCTCCCCAAACCGTCCACGAACCGCCAACATGGCTGACCTTTTCTTCAATGCAGCATTGTGCAAAGCGTTCTCCATCTCTTCTGTAGACCTTGTTCCTTCCGTCATTACCATACAGCATCATTTTATACTCATCAGAAAAGAGGACTTTGTTCCACTGGAGGTATGGCCAACTTAAGTGGTCACGTGCAAAGTTAAGGCGCACTCTTCGATGGTCTGCAGTTAATTTTGGCCCATTTGCTGGCTTTTGGTACCGCAAAAGCCAGCCAATGGAACCAATTCATGAACCTATAATGTCCGCTTCCCATTGCACCGGATCTGCAGCTGTGCATACGGGTCCAGTGCTCCAGGAACGGGCAATCAGACTTATTTACAATCACCTTTAAAATGCTGTTGGTGCTCCCCCGAATCATTCGCATCAGGGATGCTGTCCTTTTTCGCATAATGGCCTGAAAGCTATCTGCTTCAGCAAACATGCCCGATGCGCTACAGAAACGCGGAAACCCCAACAGCACCCTAAAAGCGTTATTGTACTTTATACGAAGAACGTTGTAGGCCCTTTGCGTATGTCTAACCCACAGGCTGCATGTGTAGAAGGACTGGCAAAATGCCTTGAACAGAGTGAGTTTCACTTCTCTAGTACATCGCGCGAACCTACGGGCCAGCATATTACATCGAATCGACAACGCTCTTCGCTCCCTTTCAATGTCACTGTCATCGTTCAAGTCCTCATTTACTATGTTGTCAAGGTACCTAAAATGCGACACTCTATATAGTGGTTCACCATAGAGATACACCGGAGGAACTGTCTTAAGTTTTTTAGTACATACCCTAAACACCACAAGCTGACTTTTCTGAACATTGTACAACAAACCATGAGACGTGGCGTATCTCTCACATACCTCTAGCAACCGTCAGAGTCCATCAATCGAGGGACTCAGCAGCACCATATCATCAGCATAACTTATACTATTAATAATATCACCATCGATAGAGCATATATATCCGATACCAGTGCTGCTGAGCTCCTCGATCAACTTATTGACGTATAGAATGAAGAGCGCTGGGAAGTCAAACCTCCCTTTCTCACCCCACACTCCAACCCATACGCCTCAGACAAAGCACCCGACCATCTGACCTGGTGGATTTGGTGGCCATACCAGTAGTCTAAGAGCTCAATGAGCTCATTAGGAAGACCTTGCTCACGCAATTTCGACCATAAGATATTATAATCAACCAGGTCAAATGCCTTGGAGGTCCAAGAAAGCAGCATACACAGGTGTGTTTCTATCCGTATAGTACCTGACCGTGTGCTTGAGCGCCAGAATAGCAGTTTCCGTGGACAGCCCTGCTCTAAAACCGAATTGTGCATCATGTAGATTGAGCTGTCCAGTTACTCTTCGCTCAAGCACACCATCAAGAACCTTTGCTGTTACAGTGGCAAACGATATTGGCCTATAATTATCTTTGTCTGAGACATCGCCGGTCTTGTTCTTAACTATGGGCAAAACTATCGTCTTCATCAGATCAGTTGGTAGATACGAGTGTCTCACACAAAGATTATACAGCATAGATAGGACTCTTGGGAGATGCGGACCAGCATATTGAAAATGTTCTATACTGAGGCCATCATGTCCCGGAGATTTGCCCCTGGTTATCGACTGTATGATGTTTCGTATCTCTTTTGATGAAATACTAACCAAAACACCAGACAATCTACTCTCAGAGACATAACCCCGTTCCTCCGACTGAAGCCGCGAAGTTACTCCAAAATGCCCCCTAAACATGTTCGCAATCTCCTCAGTTATGCCACAAACGGTCACCGGAACCGCAGGTTTTGGGCTTAATCTTTGTGTGGATTTCCAAAAATTTTCAAAATGCTTGTTCCTATGTTCTGTTGCTAAAATGTTCATCTTAATTCGTTCCTCATTATTCTGACAAAATTTTAACTTTTGTTTAAAAACTTTTCTTGTCTCTCTCATTTTTACAAACTGCTACCCCGCGTGAGGTTTTTCATGCCACACCCAGTTAAGAAAAGCCCTTCTCGCGTTCCCATGAGCGTCCCTGACATACCTGTTCCACCCAATTACTGTCTGCCTACCCCTCCTATCTCTTAACAAACTAGAGCTGCCCTCTGCCGCTTCCCGAAGCGACGACACAATACAATCTATCAAAAATTATATTATGTTCCTTGTTATGGCAAAAATTATCAGTTTCCGAGTTCAGATGGGAAGTCTACATTTTTTAGTTTTATACATACATAACCTATAGTAACAATCCTTTTGTGCTGCATCTCTCTCACCCCATATAGCTTTATCAACTATCTTATCCCCAAGTTTAGCTGATGGACGCGTTGGCCTAACCATTCCAAGGTTAACTTGAATGGCAAGTGGAAAATGGTCAGACCAGTAAATATCATGGTAAACTTCAACCTTCCCTAGTGTTTTCCACGCTGCTTCAGACGCCAAAAAATTCGCAAAAACAACACAACCTATGATTATCACAAACTATCCCTCATTTCAAATCGATCACTCAACAAAATGACAGATGCGTTCCTTTTTCAAACTTTTTGCAACCAAACGTGTTTCGAAAATCGAATCCAAACATGTTTAAATGGCCAATTATAATGGCAATTTGCTGGCATCGCTCCCGACAGCGTTAGAACGCCCATTTTAATTCTTTAAAATAACAGTTTTTGTCCATGGTTTACTTATGACAGTGGATCACTTTACAAAACCTTTTTTGTAAACGTTTTTTGTTTTATTTGTGGAGAGATTTATAAAAATGTTTAGTTCGTAAATTGGTTATGGTATTGAGGTAATTAAGAAAAATAAATGTCAACTGTCAAAACTCCCGCCTGAAGTTGCGTTTAGCGTTGTAATCACATTTTGATTGTATTTGAATGCGTTTTTATTAACAAATGAATGGGTCTTTCCATTGCACCAGCCAAATTAAAATGGTACTGCGTTCGCATACAAATAAGTAATCAGAATCAGGTGAAATAGCCTTCAAGCTTAAATATTCAAGCTATAAAATTGATTCAAGCTAATCTATTCATTCATAAACTTACCCGCTTGTACTATTAATTGAATGGTCAAGCCAACGTCTGCTCCCGCAGACATCATTGACAAAGGTATAAGTATCTGAGTCCATACCGAACTTAACGTAATCGGCACAGCGCTAACTCTGTTCATCACTAAAACTTAATAGTTCCCGACTAAATAACTCAAAAGGGTGCGCATTAAAATCTCCGAGCACATATATATATGCTCCAAATTTGCACTCTCAACGTTAGCAGCAATTTCACTGAGGCACACACAGAAATCATTTAAGTTATCGATACAGTTAGCCGGCATGTACACACTAAACAATAACAACGTGCGATCGGTGCATGTCGCTTTGACAGCCGCAATACGATCACTTAAACAAGGTATTACTGACACGGATACAGTAAATACCAATTTTCTCCATAAAAGAGCCACCCCACCATACGGCTTTCCCTTCAATACCCCCGCTGATATATCCACCGCAGATTTCCCAAAATAACCGAAGTTATCATCCAAATCCTGGCTCGTGACTTTGCCAGCACTCATAAGTACCGGTACTGCTGGATTAAGAATGGCAAAATTTTTGTCCGAGAAAAGGATGGAGCCCAACATATCGTGATCAGGGATGAGTTTGACCTTCCGAAAAAATGACTACTGACTGTAACTTACTACGTAGAATTAATTTTTCGAAGATTTAAAGATGTAAATATTCTATTATTAATTGTTATGCATGCTCTAAAATTTAGTAAATATGTCACTAATGTTATGTTATCATTATAATATTAATACATACACACATTACTACTTACATTCGCCATACTCACAACGGAAGATTTATTCTGTTCTAATTCTACTACTAATGAAATACTTTGGTATCTCCTGTCATTTCGGATTATGCTATGGTACGTCCAATAAATCAAATCACTTGTTTGTTCTCAGCCTTGATTATGGATGACAATGTTAAAATAATGGATGATATAGAACACCTTTCAGCTTCAGCATCACATCAATGATCCCCGGAACAAGTTGACTCATACCTACATAACGTTAATCACGGCTTGAAAATTTTTCACGTTAACATCAGAAGCATTGGTAACATTGCAAATTTTAACAACCTCCTGATATTACTGCAACGAATAAAGACACAATTTGACATCGTGGTCTTATCGGAATGCTGGTTAAGCAAATGTCCTCATCTTCCCTCCATACCGAGTTTTGTATTTAATTGCTCTGATCACTCAAACCAAAATGATGGAGTTGTGGTGTATACTAAAGTAGAGTTACAGTTCCTTCTAGACAAGCCTATACTCGCCGACGCAAATTGTCTTGTACTCAAATTTAAAAATGAGGTGGCGCTTATTGCTATATATAGGTCACCTTCAAATATAAATATTCAGCACTTTATTACCAGTTTAGATGTAATGTTTCAGAACTGTTATTTTGGTTGGAGATATCAATATAAACATAGCCCCAAATTGGATTGATCCCAACTCAGACATGTACCTTAATGCGGTTGCGTCACATGCCATGTTACCTGCTCATGTTTTCCCGACACGCAATGATAGTTGCATTGACCACGTTGTGCTAAAATCAAATAAACCAGCTATTACCTTAGTTCTTGACTCTTTAATCACTGACCATGCTCCTGTTGTAGTTTTTTGTAATCTGAAATTAGATATTCTTAAATCACCTTCCCGACAGCATCGTGTAGACATTAATGCTTGCGTAGTGGCTCTTGAGAAAGTAGATTTTAATCCAGTTATGAGCTGTCAAGATGCTGAAACTGCTGCTTCCATCATGGTCCAGCTTGTTTCCTCAGTTGTTGATAAAAATAGTCGTGATTCTGTTGTCCCGAACCGAAAACGCATTATTAAGCCATGGATCACACCTGGGCTCCTTAGGTGTATTCGAAACCGAGACAATATGTATCGCAAAATGAGGAGGGATGCTGATAATAATACTCTGAAAATCACCTATAATCGAAATAAAAAAATTTGCAACAATCTGCTAAAGAAATTAAAACGAGAATATGAACGACATGAATTTGAAAAACATCACAAGAACCCGAAAGCTACCTGGAATCTCATTAGAACTATCTCCCATCTTCAAAAAAGTAAGGCCTCTGCCACTGAGTTGTTATCAATAACTCCAGATCCAACTCAATCACTTGATTCTGTCAACGACTTCTTTGCAAGCGTGGGAACAAAACTGGCATCTAAAATCATTAACTCCCCAAACTATAACTCTACCAAAACTTCTGACTCTGGCACTTCAGATGTCCACTCTAACTCGATGGCTATTTTTGGCACGGACAACGAAGAGATAGATTTTCTTATTCGTGGCCTACGACTAACTAGTGCTACGGGTTGGGATGGTATCCCCGCAACTGTAATCTACAATGCTAGAAGCATTCTTGTCCCAGTTATCTGCCACGTCTTCAACCTTGCCCTTACATCGGGATTATTCCCGACGGTGTTCAAAAAAGCCATTGTGCACCCTATTCACAAGAGTGGAGATAGAGGCAGTGTCAACAACTACAGACCCATATCTGTATTATCAATTCTGTCTAAGCTCCTCGAGAAAGTTCTGAACAAACGTCTGCTGGATTACCTTAGGTCACAAAATATACTCGCAAATAACCAATATGGATTCAGATCAGGCAAAAACACAGAGGATGCCATATTAGAATTGATAGGTTCAGTAGCTCAAAATCTGAACAACAAGGATAACACTATAGCCATCTTCCTTGATCTTTCTAAAGCTTTTGACACTGTCTCTGTCCCCCTTCTACTCAGCAAACTAGAAGGGATTGGTATAAGAGGCCTACCGCTTAGTTTGTTTAAGAGTTATCTTAGTGGTCGCTCGCAAATCATCAGGATAAACGACCACACCAGTAAGGAAGCATTTCTCACCTACGGAGTTCCACAAGGCAGTGTCTTAGGACCTACCCTTTTCCTGATTTACATAAACGAGCTCTGTAAACTTGATTTAGTAAATTCCAAAATAATTGCTTACGCTGATGACACTGTTATCCTGGTTCGCGGCAGTGACTGGAACGAAACTCGGCTTCAGGCAGAGTCAGCCTTGCGAGTTACTATGAGATGGCTCACACAGAATTTGCTCACCCTCAACCTGGATAAAACCAGATTTATCACTTTTAGTCCAAGGAAAGCATCACAGCCAGCGCCACCCTTCCGTCTGACGGCTCATGCGTGCCATACAATGAGGACTGCCACCTGTGGCTGTTCTGAAGTTGTGCGCACGGACTCAATAAAAATCTTGGAGTTTGGGTCGACGGCACGTTGACGTGGAGTGAGCAGGTCAATTCACTGGTCTCTAAGGTAAGAAAATTAATATTTGTTTTTAAAAATCTAAGGACCTCCGCCAATTTCTCTACTCTGAGAACTGTGTACTTTGCTCTTGCCCATTCCATTCTAATGTACTGTATTTCGGCCTGAGGTGGTGCTGGTAAGTGTCTACTGCTGCGTTTGGAGAGGGCGCAGAGGGCTATCCTTAAGGTAATGGCCTTCAAACCCTATCGCTTCCCTACCAGGGAATTGTACATGCTATGGAAGCTACCTACAGTAAGGCACTCTTTTGTGTTAAGTACAGTGTTGCGGAAACATTCAAACCTGTCTTTTGACCCTGAGTTTAGAAGACAAAAACGTAGAACTGACAGAGTCTGCCCGACATCGGGTGTTAAATTAGAAATTGTCCGCCGACAGTTCATTTTCTGCAGTCCCGTGCTTTATAATAGAGTAAATAAAGTGCTTGCTATTTATCCATGCACTCTCCGGGATTGCAAAAAAAATATCAATCAATGGCTTCATACTCTCACATACGAAGAATTGGAGAATTTTGTCAAACCCTAAAGATCCTTCTTCCGTAGACATGCACACCAAATACACGTAGCATAGAGTGTGCTCGTGGGGGTTTCCACAAGCACACTCTGTACTTACACCCCACAGACACACACTACACTCACATACAACACTCCCACATGCAAAACAATAAGCACATGCCGATTTAATTTTTTACATTTTTAATTTTTACAATTTTATTTTTACAAATTTAATTTTTACCATTTTGATTTTTTACTATTTTATTTTTATTTTACTATTGTTCTTTTTTAATTAACCTCTACTGTATTTTCATCTCTGAAATCTGGAACGCTGTCGTCTCCTGTCTCTTGGAGGTGGGCGTTAATAGCTGCGACACAGTTTATAACTAATGTAGCTATTTACGTACGCAATAAATTTGTAAAATGTGTTTTTTTGTTCCAATAAAGAATAAAAATTACCAAGTATTGACAACTCATGCGGCAACAACCAGGTTTCCTGCAACGCAATGACATCCACAGACTTACAGAGCTTTTGTATACACACGGTTGACCTTTTTAACGACCTAAAGTTGTCTGTATTTATGCAAAAAGGAACCACAAGACAAATTTCGTTTTTTTACTTTTTTTGAAGAATACTATATAAAAGTCGTCTAAATTTCCTATTCAAAAAAGAACCACATGATTTTTCCCTTGGAAACAAGATAAACTAAAAGCAGAACAGAGCCAAACAACACAACTAACATTACATATAAAGCAAAACCGAACCACAGCACAACGGGACTTGATTGTTCAAACAAATAAACGATATTACTTCCATGTCATCACTACATAGTATAAAACAAAGTCGCTTTCTCTGTCCCTATATCCCTATGTATGCTTAAATCTTTAAAACTACGCAACGGATTTTGATGCGGTTTTTTTTAATAGATAGAGTGATTGAAGAGGAAGGTTTATATGTATAATAACCCTGTTTACACCCGTGCGAAGCCGGGGCGGGTCGCTAGTTTTATACAAAACAGATCCACACATACTTGGTATCATTATACATTACACATATTTCTACTATTAACAATTATTTTTAATACACCAAATGGAACAAAGTTTCTGTGGTATCATTATGCGTAAAATAAATTCATAATTTAATTGCTAATATTTTTTGCAAAATGGAACCACAAGCATTCGGTTCTATCATGTATAAATAAATATTCCATGTCGCATGCCTGTATACCATGTTGGTGCCAGGAACACCTACAAAATTATAATGGCATGCGACGACGGCTTTACCTGGACCATTTTTGTACCTATGTCTTGATTTCTGTCTGAAATATTTGCTTGTTTCGTACTTTTTAGTTCATTTTTATTTTCTCGTAGTCGGGTTACAGTTTTTTATTAAACTTCATTTTTTTATTTTATACTTTTCCGTTTTTACACTTGATAAACGTAAATAAGAGTAATACAATAGTTCAGTAATTAACCGATTTTAAATTCCAATAGCAGTGCATAGTGCTTTGGACGAAACCATGGAGCCATTTATTTCGACGCCAACATCGATATCGAGCTTCGAAAAATCCAATATATAAATATTTCGTTGTAATTGTTTTTCTTCATAGGAGTGGAATTACAAATCATTATTAAATATTAAGATTTGATTAACTGCACGTTGGTATCATCTTGCGATACTACGTAGCGCAGTCTCACTTTTGCTTGTTTTTAACGATTTAAACATATTTATTTACTTTGAAAATATAATATTATATACATATTTGTAATGTGCTCGTCAAGACCTTTCTTATGATACCAAACATGTCATGATCATCCCATTTTAATTTTTTTCGAGGTTAGAAATTTACGTGTAAAGTCCACCAAATTAAATTTAGGAAAAAATTATATAACCTATTGTGAGATCATCATACCCTTTCGTAAGACAATCTCACCTTTTCTATATTACTTTATTTAAATCGTGTGAACCACAATGATTATAATAAAGTAATATAGAAAAGGTGAGATTGTCTTACGAAAGGGTATGATGATCTCACATATCAGAAGTGGGATAAATAGTAGGTGTGAAATAAATATGCCAAACTTGGTTTCACATAATTATATTATGTTTAAAAACATTCAAAATCACAACAACAAACATTGTTGCATAAAATAAAATATAAATCATAGTACTTACATTTTACAAGTTTAGACTCAGAGGTGCGCACCCTACAATCACTCGAACTCGACTGGCCTGTTTGCTTGTGCAACAACCGTTTATATACGCCTTCTTAATGGCGGGAGTTATGAATCACACAACACGTGCGTTTGCAGCTGCAGACGCACGTTTCGTTTTACGGTGAGCACAAACATACTTTATTTTACATTTATTTTATTATTTATCCCTTTTAGTATTTTATATTTAATTATACATCTGTATTGTCTACTCTATTATTAAGTTACACATTCTGACACTATGTCACCCGGACCATTATTACGAATCTATTGATATCTCATTCATCAAAATCGGTTTAGTAGTTTGGGCGCTACGGTGGAACACACGTAAAAACAAACATACATACAAACATACATACATAGACTGCTAAAATCATAACCCTTCCTTTTGGCTTTGCCGTAGTCGGGTAAAAATACATACATACAAACATACTCTCGAAAAACATTACCCTCCTTCTGGGGCAGTCGGGTAATTAAATGGTCACAGAGAGCAATCAAAAAACAAAATCTCTTAAGGCTCCGTGCTGTGAATCCACTTGACAGAGTTTAGGTAAATTCTTGCGATGCTATGTTTGTGTGCACCGTTCACGCACACACGCCTAAACATCGAGCGTAGTGATCGCTTAAACAGTTTTGATCCTATAGACGGTATTTTGTTAAGTTACGTAGGTACGCTTATGAAATAAGTCTGGAATGTTTGTGTATATTCGTTTAGTATATTTATAACAATTCTGTTTTATATGGAATTTTATACTTTTTGTATGGAAAACATGAAAAATTATTACCTACATGTTGAGTTTTATGGGTTTATGGGTTTCATAAAGGGGGTCGAAATTTTCATTATTTTTGCGATAAGACACAATTTTCGAGATATAAGCAAAAGAACAGAAAAAAGATAAAGTACAGTTTTTGCAACTGAATGAGTTATTAATCTAGTGAAAATGAAAAATTCGCTATTCTGAATTTGACTTTTTTCACCTAAAATTTTGATTGGAGCCGATTCTCTTATACACCGAACTAAACTAACTAAACTATCACTAAAATTTCTTACTTTTGACTATGAGAATCTCAAAGCAATTTTTTTTTTTTTTTTTTAAAAACGTTGCCCCACACTAGGAATTTCTCCTGTATCGTGGGTGCGATTACAAACATTTAAACTCACATACACAAACAGCCAGACCCGGAACAACTACTGGTAGGTCATACAAATATTTGTTCCGTTCGGGAATCGAACCCGCGACACGCAGCGCAGCAGTCAGCCGCTTAACCACTGCGCCAACCGTGCCGTCTTATATCTCGTATTGGTGCCGATTCCCTTGTTAAATACCAGAAACCGGACTACCTGTACGACAAGTTGAGTTGGATAGCGAGTAGACGAGAATGTGGGAGAAGGCAATGCTCGCAGCAACTCTCGACCCAGTCTCAAAGTACAGCAGCTTTTAGAGGTAGTTTCCGCTATGCGGCTTCTAAAGTGTGGAATAACCTGCCACCACCTCTTCGAGCGATAGAAACGATCGACACATTTAGAAGACGCTTACGGCAGTATCTCATGGATTCGCAACGGAAGCTAGACATGATCAACCTTAATGTTTCATTGATATAAATTGTATTATGATAAAGTTATCTATTATTTATTGACGTACAGTCCCTTTAGTCCTTTGTTTATTGTTTATTGTGCAACCATGCCATCATAATTATTATGTTAAATACCACTGTTTAAATCTTTAATTATCTTTTAACTTAATTGTTTCGATTTTATTATTATCTGCTACACATATTTATTTATTCTTTATTTAAATATTTACACACACTATAAAACTGATTTACATCCGTAAGACGTACTCGTAACATAAGGTTCAGTTGAAAACCAGCGTCAGGCACTAGTTGTCTGGAATTTATGCTGAACTGGGCCTATTTGTCGCAGCCGTGAGGCACACAATACTGTTTTAAACTTTCTTTGCTTTTTCCTGTTTTTTTTTGTTTTTGAAAACTGTGTGCCTTAACCTGTGTCAAATAAATTTATTTTCTTTCTTCTTTCTTTCTTTCTTGTTCACAAACTAAACTAAATTTAAGTTCAGTGCATCTTTTTCTTACAATTTCATTAAGAAAAGGACAGAAGATAAATTTTAGTTTAGTCCTGTCAAATTAATCACCGCCTATCACTCTCCATACAAGTTTAGACGTGATTAAAAACTTGCCTATTAAAATCACGTCAATTAACGTCAAGCGCTGATTAATTTGACAGGATTAAACTAAAATTTGTCTTCTGTCCTTTTCTTAATGAAATAAAAAGAAAAAGATGCACTTAAATTTAGTTTAGTTTGTGAACAAGGGAATCGGCACAATTATGCAAAATAAATTCTCTAAATTTAAGAAAATTTTTGACACATCTAAATCAAATTTGACAATCGTGACTCCACACGTGATACCTAACCATGTGAATCTTTTTAGAGCCAGAGGCGCACACGCTCGACGTGTATTATATGGAACTTTTCACTTTTTGTATGGAAAATAAGAAAAAAATATTACCTACATGTAGAGTATAAGGGGTTTAAGGGTTTTATAAAGGGAGTCGAAATTTTCATTATTTTTGCGATTGGACACACCGTTTTCGAGATATAAGCAAAAGAAAAAAAAGATTCAGTACTGTTTTTGCATGTGAAATCGAGGTGTTGGTGTGAATTTAAAGTTCATGACAATCAATTTTATTCCACACGTATTTAATCGCGAAAAATAGTCAGATTCGGTTAGAAAATCTAAATTTTAAGTGAAAAACGTCAAATTCAGAATAGTAAAATTGCTATTTTCACTAAATGAAAATCTCAGTTCCATCTTAGTGCTGTCAAACTACAATCTAGTTAAATTGTGTCACTTTAGTCTATTTCAGAATGGGAAATCGTCGTTTGACAGGAATAAAACAAAATTTTGGTGATTTTTAGTCTAGTTGTGACAATGGAATCGGCACCATGTCTAACTAAATCTGACTATTTTTAATCGCGATTAAAAAGGTGCGGAATAAAATTAGTTATCTTGAACTAAAATTCACACCAACACCTCGCTTCAGGTGCAAAAAACAGTATTGTACCTTTTTTTTTCTTTTGCACATATCTCGAAAATGGTGCGTCCAATCGCAAAAATAATGAGAATTTCGATCCCCTTTATAAAATCCTTAAACCCCTGACACTCTACATGTAGGTAATATTTTTTCTTATTTTCCTTACAAAAAGTAAAAATTCTATATAAAACGTCAAGGCTGCCCCCTGTGCGCCTCAAGCTCTAAAAAAAAATTCACGGGGTAGGGCAAACAAGTACCACGTGGACTCGCGATTGTCAAATATAATTTTAGTGTGTCAAAATATATTTAAATTTAGAGAATTTTTGTTACAGAATAGCTTCAAGATTTTCATAGCCAAAAGTAAGGAATTTTAGTGATAGTTTAGTAAGTTCGGTATACAAGAGAATCGGCATCATATTTCCATCTTAGAGCTGTCAAAATAAAATATATTCTATAATTATTTCACGATGGGAAATCATCGTTTGACAGGAATGAACGAAACTTTGGTGATTTTTAGTCTAGTTTTGAGGCATTAATTTGTGACAAGAGAATTGGCACCAGTATCCATAAAGGGATCTGAGACACTTGCGCGAAAGACATTTTCGCGAAAAACACTTGCGCGAATCCACTTGCGCGAAAAAGTTACGGAAATAAGATTTCTTCATAACATCACGCCTCAATTTCAAAGGGCCCAACACTGAAATTGATGGCGTGATGTTATGAAGAAATGTGAAAATTTTCGCAGCCGCCATCTTAGATTTACGTTTTGACATCAAAATCTGCTTTAGAATCCTCAAAAACTATGAAAAAGACACCTATGACGAAAAATCTGAATATTGTCACAGCCGCCATCTTGGATTTATATTTTGACCTCACTATCAGCTTTAGCATCCTCGAAAACTATGAAAACGATACCCATGACGAAATATTTTTAAATGTTCGCAGCCGCCATCTTGGATCTTTATTTTGACTTAAAGTAGTCTTCAGTAGCGTTAAAGAACTTCGTTCCAAAAATACTTCACTTATTGCTACAACAGCATATCGGCGCGGGCATATCGGTGACGCGAACCCATTACTTTTTCCCCTACCAAAAATCACTCAAAACTATGAAATCTAGTCAAAATATAACTAGTGAACCCAGCAGGCAGATGTCCTGCGACAACATCGCCACGCAGGTCCAACTATAGTTATGAACCATCCAAGTTACACAAAAATAATTTTAAAAAAAAACATCTAAATCAGTCAAGCCGTTTAGGATAAGAAGAATTACGAACACACATTCACCGGTATTTTATTTATTGCCAGGCATGCAAAATTTTAATGTTCTTCAAAAACAAACAAAGTACTTTAAAATAAAATGCGGATCAAAATGTGGTAGTCGACGTACAATTTCTGGAATATGTTAACATCGGACACGCACGTGCGTGTGTGCATGCTGCGACGCAAAGTGATACGTCCTCACGCTGGGAAGGCCCGTTCGCTACTGACGGAATAGATTTTCCGCGATCGTTTATGTAGTTCACTTTGCCATTTATTTACGTAATTAAGTAATTGTTTATTTATGAAATAAAATTTAGATTCTATTAAACAATTAACTTAAAATTAATATATAATTTTTAAAATTTCTTAAAAGTGTTTCTAAGTATTAGAAAAAAATATTTATTTCGCTTGAAGTTTTGAGAATGTTACGTTATTTCAACATTTTTTTTTGCTATATTTTGTATGAAAGTTGAAAAAAGTGGTTCCCCTATGTACAAGTAGACCATATAATGATGTTGATAATATTTTTTAATTTTCAACATCAAAAGCAGTTTTTTCTAACGAAACGATCAAACGTCAGTCTCGCGTCATTTTTTGGAAAACTTGTTGCGAATTTTAGTGATTTCCCACGAATCCTTAATTTATTTCAAAAATCCCTTTCCCCTATGTACAAGACGAAGAATTGGACTTTTCAAATCACAAATAATTTTGTTTAAATTCTCGTCCCCTTTCTCACAACGAATAAACAAAATTGATCAAAATCAGTGATTTCGTGCGGTGCGGCAGCACGGAGCCTTAAAATTAAATCTTTCACTTAGAAAGGAACGTGTTGTCTTATCAAAAAGTTTAAATAATTGTACTATTGAGTTAGATCAATGTTGGGAAAAATATGACACTGAAATCCAGCTCCTCTATAATGATATACTACACAAGGAGCACTTGCTGAAGGATATTTTTGAAAAATATGAGACTTCACAACAGCAAGTAAGTGACCGCTTGCTTGAGGCTGGGGAACTACTGGATTTGGTGAAGTGCAATGCTGAAATTTACGAGTCTCTGACCAATAACCTCTCATGCAGCTGTGCAAACCAACCACTACCTCCTCAGCCTCAGCCTAACTTGCCCCATCAGGTGTTGGCTCTTCCAGCAGAGACTTGCGTTAAGTCACAAAAAATAAATCAATATTTTTTTGTGACGAATTAGGTTCAAGCTTTGGGAAAATGTTATTCAATTTCCTTAGCCATAGTTTTACTAATCATAGCTATCATAACATAAGTTTTAAACAAATGATAAAAAGAATTGTAAACACAAACCTAGATAATTATTCTACAATGGTTTTAATATTAGGTAATAGTACTGGTGTTAGCGTGTGGAGCAATTAAAGAGTGGACTGTATTAAATAGGCAATGGTTTAATGCCGTCTTAATATTAACAAACTATAAAATCCCGGACAAACAATTAAAGGTTTAATCAGAGAAGAATGTCGTCCGTCGCGGTGGAGTCCGTGGAAGCGAGTGGTCGTCGGGCCGAGCCGTGCCGCCGCCGCGCCGCACCTCAGCTACCCGATGACGCGCTGATCACGATGCCTGCGTATGCAGACCGCGTGCAAGGTGTTGTGTTGGGTTCGATTCCCAACATGCTGCCCGGGTTGAAGAATAGACTTCAAAAATCTGGAAGGGGGCGAATATGAATGCGTGCCCTCTAAATGATGCCCCTTGTTGGTTTCACCTCAGTGACTCCCGTCACTTTCAGGGTAAACGCTCAGGACTCTTCCATATAAGGTTCGTAGCCAAAGTACAGCAGTTGTGTCACATTGCCATCAGAGACCTGTGGATGAGAGTAGAATTAAGTGGCCGTCCAATGGAAACAGAAAGAGTGACAGTGGAAGTACAGAAGGGTATGAGGAAAGAGGAATAAGAGGATGGAAGTTTAAACTAGCCTTCATTTGCGTGAGGCAGGTAGCCATTTCTCATAATAAGCAAGGAAATAAAGAATAAAAATAGGAGAATAAAGGTGAGAATTTATAAGGCGTATTGTGAATTCCGACAAATAACAGAAGAGCGGAAAGGTAAGCTTCACTTTATAAATAGCACAGTAACGAGATCGAAATGACAGGCTTGTGTAGAACTGCAAATAAGATTGCCAAAGATGACATAATAAGATTGCAGTTCTCTGCTTATCCTGTCTGCTAGCATCACTGGCTCAGCGTTAACAACGCTATATTGCAAAGATGGATACTTTATATCACAAGTAATATGAATGAATTTAATTATTTAATAATACACAAAGGTTGGAGGATAAAAAAGGGAAAAGGAAATTATTTAATTTTAAAAACAATTAAATGTTATGAACATTAACTAAGACCTATAGTTAACTACACTACCTATAGAATCTACTTAAGAAATATTGTTAGTAAGTACAACAGAATAAGAAACCAATACTGGTAGATCGTGTCTCTCGTTATGATTGGGCATTCTGGGCGAAGTAGAACCAGCCCACAACAAGGATGAACACTGATGGAATCAGCCTTCAGCCCGCGGGAAACAAAATCCGCCGGTTTGTCTGACGACGGTAGGTAGCTACACGCGTGACAGGTATAAATACTATTTAATTACAAAATACAAATTTTATGAAGACAGCTAGGCGAAGGCTCCCTATTTTTGTACCTGTATTTGAAGACAGAAGCTATAAGAACCTGCTCAAGTGACATGAACCGACACTTTGGCTTTTGAAGCGAACCGCCTAAGACTGAAGGTTTTTTCTTCAGCGGCATGGTTACTACAAAGCGTCGGTCGTCCTTATGAGTGGTGGGTTTCTTAAATCTCTGCTTACAGGAACGTTTCTCAGGAGATAGGGAGTGCTTGGCTGCAATGGTATCTGATACCGGGAAACAAGATAAGACTGGATCGGCATCCACGTTTAAAAAATGACAAACGGGAGAAGAAGAGTGTGACTTATGACGGGTGACGTACCCTGACACTAGCCAACCCAGTTTGGTTTCATATAACTTGGGTTGATTTTTACCCAAGTTAATAGAATTATTGCACAAGACGGACCAAAATACTTCGGCCCCAACTAAGATGTCGATAGCTGACGGTATGTTAAAAGAAGGGTCAGCTAGACATATTCCCATAGGAAGAGGAATATTATCGATGTTTACGAAAGAAGACGGTAAAGCGTTAGTGATCTGAGGTAAAATATGGCAGTCTATAGTACGTTTATATTCGTCATTATGGATGGACATAATAGTAAGGCTGCAAGACTGTGTGCTTTGAGAAGTATTATTATTTATACCTGTCACGGTGGCGCTCGCACTACGTCGCGACAAACCCAGCTTACCGCAAAATGACTCAGCAACGAAGTTACCCGTGCTACCGTTGTCGAGCAGTACTCGAGCAGTGTGGACGTCGCCATTGGTGTCAACCACTCTCACGAGTGCTGTGGAAAGCAAAACATTCGGAGGAGTAGTAAACTGCTGAACATTTGTTATACCGGCAAAGTTATTAACGGGGGTAACTGGCTTAATAGAAGGGGTTGTACGTTCATATCAATGAAGCAGAGTACTGTGCTTTTTCTTGCAATGTCTACAAGGAACAAGATTGCACCTAGATTCTACGTGCCCTGGTCGAAGACAATTAAGACAGACCTTTGCTTCTTTGGCCTTTTGAAGACGATCTTCAACAGTCAGGGCTCTAAATGCTTCACAATTAAATAAAAAATGAGTTTCATTGCACATAGGACATGTAAATAGTTTTTTATTATTATTATTAAGTTTTTTATTTTTAGTACTAATGTCTTTTATATTTTCATTTGATTTTGTAGTTGTATGTATATTTGAATTATGTTGAATAGTTTCTGATTGTTGTATATTATTGCTATGTGTCTTATGTTCTTGCAAAGTTTCCAATAAGTCAGCTTTGTTGCTAAGAAAATTAGTAAAAATGTGTAAAGAAGGTGGATCGCTAAGTGTGTTTCTATGTTCCTCCCATTCCCTACGTGTGACTTTGTCGAGTTTTTCGGCCATCATATGAATTATGAGGGTATCCCAATATTCAGTCGACTGACCTAAAGTCTTCAATGCACGAAGATTTTTATTTGTGACATCTATAAGATTTCGAATAGCAGAACAAGATCCACACTGTATACGTTCAACGTTGAACAATGCATGAACATGATTATTTACGAGCAATCTTTTATTGTCGTACCTACTACACAATAAATCCCAAGCGGACTCATAATTCTGAGCTCTAAAACCTAAATTATCTATAACTAGTAGTGCACTATCTTTAAGAGAAGCACGCAAGTAGTGCAACTTATTAATGTTGTCGATGTCCGACCGTGAATGAATAAGTGAAATATAAGTATCTCTAAATTCTAGCCAGTGTTGATAGTGACCGTGGAAAACAGGTAAATTAATTTTTGGCAATCTCACACAGTTATATTTAAAACCACCTGCCTGTACATCCTCGATACCCGTTACGGAACCTTCTCGAAGATTGCAAGACTGGGGGGGACGAGCACCGAGCAGACTCCGCGCTGTCGCCACCAGTTTATAATACTGGTTCGAACTGCTCACGCTCCTCGCTCTCGTCATCGGGGTTGTCCAACAACACCTCGATGTCGCACTGTAATTTGTCGAAATCTACATATAAGCCATCGAATTTGTTGAATCTGGTCTCTAAATCTAAAAGTTGTAAGCTGCTAAGTTCGGTGCAACTTTTAAGCATGTGAAGGTAGTTGTAAAAAATTGTGAGCTTAGATTTCATACAGCTGCGTTTTTTAATCAATTTTTCAACTTTTTCGTCAGCCATAGCGATCGATGCACTGAGCAGCAAACTTGCAAATGTACTTATTAATATGAGATAACAGACAGGCAAAAAAATATGTAACTTGCTAATGAGTTATGAATTATTTGACGGTGCGTACAAAGGAACAGCTGGCGCAAAGATAACAAGTATGTCACCGAGCGATCAGCTGTTATAGATTAAAAGCTGAGGATTTGCATAAAGAGATGGAAATATGAAGTTTTAATATAGCTTAATAAGCAGAAAGGTGATTTTAGAGAAATGTAAGGCTATATGAAGTGATTGTCACTAAACGACTTAAATTGAATCTGAATGGATGCATTCACTTAAACTGACTATTTTAACATATAATAATTATAATAAATGACAAAAAAAGGAATAAATAAGGGATAAATTGGAACGAACTCACAAAATTTCTAAACCATCCACTGGATAAACGATGATCTGCAAGTCGTTCTTCTTTATACGTGACGATGACTCGAACGTTTGACGGGTCCGAAATCCGACGCCGGTTGACCTCTGGATGACCTCTGATTCCTCTAGGCGTGTGCGGGTGCTACGCGAAGTTTCTTCTACAGGACATTGATGACTCCTGCAGGAACTGTCGCCGCGAAGACCGCAACTGAAGGGCTTCGAGTTTGAAGTTTTTTTTTTTTTTTTTTTTTCAGACCGTTATGTTTCGCATACTAGACGGCGAGATCCTTGAAGGACCAATGTTAGCGCGTGGAGCAATTAAAGAGTGGACTGTATTAAATAGGCAATGGTTTAATGCCGTCTTAATATTTACAAACTATAAAATCCCGGACAAACAATTAAAGGTTTAATCAGAGAAGAATGTCGTCCGTCGCGGTGGAGTCCGTGGAAGCGAGTGGTCGTCGGGCCGAGCTGTGCCGCCGCCGCGCCGCACCTCAGCTACCCGATGACGCGCTGATCACGATGCCTGCGTATGCAGACCGCGTGCAAGGTGTTGCGTTGGGTTCGATTCCCAACAACTGGTATTACCAGAAAGGATATAGTGGATGGTGTGGACACCTTATTAAAATTAAATGTAGGAAAACTGATGTTGTGTGCTTTTCCTTATTCTGATACTTTATCATATGATGAAAATAACTATATTTTTAAGTTGAATAATACTATTCATAGGCTGACATGTTGTCATAGTGACAAATTATTGTATTTTGACACTAACAAATTTGTTAGTGGTTTTAAGTTAACTCAGAGAACTTTATCTCTGTCTTGGGAATGTAGACATATGATTGCTATGTTGATAGCACATAATATTAATGAGGTTATAGGTAATATAACTCAGTATAGTATTAGTGACGAATCTGTGTTGTCTAGTTATACTAACAACATAGTGAATAATTATAAAGGAGGAGTTATTAAGGAGGATCCGCCTACAGTACCAACATACTTGGAGGCCACTACCAGTCAGATAGGGTATTCCCTTCCTGCTGGAACTCATACGGACAACAGAAGTTACCCCTTCAATTAACCAATTATTATTAGAGAATAATAAAAAGGTATCTTCTGGCAATATTTTACATAAAAATAATAATAAAAAACCAAAGGGGAGGCAACATACTCTAAAATTATTCAATCAAAAAATCCAAGGCTCTTCCAAATTACTGGAAATAGAATTGTTTTTAGAAAATACCAAGTTTGATGTAATTTGTTTAACATAGCATTGGTTAAAAGATCATTAAGTGATGTCAATTAATTATGAAAATTATTGTATAGTTAGCCATTTCAGCCGAAAATGTATGATACATGCAGTCATTAATGTTGATAAAAAATTCCATTAAATCGAAAGAAAGAAAAGACATTATCGGACTGTCTGTTGAACACAACATTGAATTGTCCTGTGTTGAGCTTGATAAGCATGTTATAGTATGCGTATACAGACCTCCAAGTTACCGGAATCTATCCGTGTTTGATTCTGTAATGGAAGATGTATTAAAGAAAATTAGTACTAGTAGTAAGTCAATAATCATATGTGGTGATTTCAATATTAACTTATTAGAAAATAACTCGAATACTGTCAGATTATTAAGTCTTTTTATGTTATTTGATTTGTCAAATGTTTTATTGAACCAACCCGAGTGACAGCTTCTTCTGCCACTTTTATAGATAATATTTTTTGTAATTGTGATTACTTACACAAACAAATTGTAAATAAGTTGCCATCAGATCACAGTGGAAAAACAAACCAAATGAGTTCTACGCCGAGTTCTTTTTAATATTAAACACGCAATTTAATGACATTTTTCCACTAAAGACTAAAAGTATTTACACAAAGTTCTTATTTATTGATTGGGCGACTCCAGGTATTCGTAAAAGCAGGAAAAAACTATTTGCACTTTATGGCTTAAAGCTACATATGAATAATACAAGCTTTCATAAGTATGTTGCAAAATATTCAAAAACTTTTAAAATTGTTTGAAAAATAGCCAAAGCTCTTTATATTAGCAATAAAATAAAATCAACTGATGACAAAATAAAAACTACCTGGCAAGTAATAATTTAATAAATAATGAAACAGGCAGAAAAAAACAGTGAAATACTGAATTTAATTTAGAGACTGCACATGGCCCCATTAACTCAGATTTAGAAATAGCTCAAGAATTTGAAATCTTTTTTGCTAATATTCCCCTTAAAACTACTGAAGCTTTAAATTCCTCACCCGCGTTTTCTGCTGCCTTACTTAGACAGAATGTGAAGGCATGCCCTTTGGAGTTTAGGTTTCAGCATATAAACCCCCAGGCTGTTATAAAAGCTTTTAAAGATCTTAAAATTAAATCAACAGAAGATCTCTGGGGAATGTCTGTAAAAGTCTGTAGATCTATTATCGAAACCATTGCGCCCTATTCAGCTTACATATTTAACACCAGTGTAGACCAAGGAGTCTTTCCGGATCTCAGGAAACACCGTAAAGTAGTTCCATTGTTCAAATCCGGTGATAGTAAAGAACCCAACAATTATAGGCCTGTGTCAATTCTGCCAGTTCTCAGTAAGGTGTTTGAAATGTTGATGCTCAATCAAATGTTACATCACTTTAATAAAAATTCCATCTTTCATGAACAACAGTACGGTTTCACCAAAGGGCGTTGTACCATTGTCACCCTAATAAAGAACATTTTTAATGCCTGGGATTCTTCCCAAGCACAAGATGCCATTGGAATCTTTTGCGACCTCTCGAAGGCGTTCGATTGTGTAGACCATGAGACACTTCTGCTGAAACTAGAGCACTATGGGATTAGGAATATAGCTCTTGATTTACTTAGATCATACCTGAAAGATAGAAAGGTTAAAGTTTAGGCTAATGATCATTAGGGTCTGAAATGGCAATGGGCGTTCCTCAAGGTTCGATATTGGGTCCATTCCTCTTTTCAGATTACATTAATGATTTACCCCAATTACTTCAAAATCAACCGAAGATGGTGTTATTTGCAGATGACACATCATTAATCTTTAAAATAAACCGACGGTCATAAAATCTTGACGACGTGAATAGCTCTATTCTGCAAGTCCAAGATTGGTTTAAGGTAAATAATCTGGTACTTAATAAAAAAAACCAAATGCATTAGATTTAAATTACCTAATGTTAAAAGTAGCGAATGTGACATCATATTGAATGGAGAAAAACTGGAATTTATTAATCAAACGATTTTCCTGGGAATCACGCTAGACGACAAATTACAATGGGGATCTGATATAACATCTCTTGCGGGGCGGTTAAGCTCGGCCGCTTATGCTGTTAGAAAGATAAGACAGTTAACAGATGTAGAAACCGCGCGTTTGGTCTATTTTAGCTACTTCCACAGCATTACGTCATAAGGCATTTTACTGTGGGGTCGGGCTGCTGATATTGAATCCATCTTTATTTTGCAAAAGAGAGCTGTCAGAGCCATTTATAATCTACGTCGCCGCGAATCTCTCAAGGAACTTTTTAAAAGGATTAATATTATGACGGTACCTTGCCAATTCATTTATGAAAATATTATGTATGTAAGGAAAAATCCACATCTTCTTTAATAAAATAAGTGATAGACATAATTTTAATACTAGAAATAAAGATAAACTAGATCAAACATTTTTCAGATTTTCTAAAGTACATACATCTTTTATGGGGTATTATGTTAAATGTTACAACAAAATACCTTGTGACATATTGCAATTAAATGAAAGAAAATTTAAAACTCATATTAAAAGTACTCTTTGTAAACAAGCATATTACAAATTAGAGGATTATATCCAAGATAAGAGTGCTTGGAAACATACTGGTCCTACTCCATAGGATAATTTAGAATCAAGACAAAATCAAACTGGTTGCTAATTTAATTGTAAAATTTATTATTTTGTGTTTTATGACATTGATTTTACATTCTGTGATTACTTCCTCACAGACTGACTTATTAATTACAAAATTTTAGGAAAATCGTCTACTTTTATAATGTTTGTAAATATGTGAGCATCATGTATCTATCACATATTAAATTATCTGTCGTTGCTTCATTTTTAATTCTTCTTACCTATTGTGGTATAGTAATTTTATTCTAGGTGCATCGTCTTCACATATAATAATTATTTAACTAATGTACGTTACATATACAAACAATTGTAAAACATTTAAAAAGAGTAACGGTGGAGTTTCTTGCCCATTCTTCTCCATACGAAAACTATCTTTTGGAAGGGGTGACTAGAATCAATTTTATTATTTTGTAATTTTTGACGTTCAAAAGTGCCATACATGGGCCTATTTGAAATAAATGATTTGACTTTGACTTTGGAGGTCTACGTCCATCAGTGGCCGTCTTTCGGCTGAAATGATGATCAGCACTACAATAATTAAAAATTAAATGTCGTGTATTAAATGAGAATGTCAAGATAATTTGTAAATAAACGTTAAAGTAATGTTATTGATAATTAATTAGTGCATTAATCACATGTCACATCAACAACAATATTTCTGAGAACAATATGTCCTTACATCCTCTATTAAATAATCCTGAATACTATAATAACATTTAAATAGCAAGAATCTTTTTAATTTGTTTTTAAATTCATCGATGGATGGAGTTTCTAGTATAGACTTTGGTAAGTGATTATACAGAGTGTTTGGCAGAACGTTGAACATACGAAAATGGTGGATAGGTGGGGTTATCTGCTACTTACTCAGCCCTAATTTATTTGACCCTGGGGCCCTGGATATAAAAAAAAAATATCCGGAAGGCGTTAAGCGCTGGTCTTGTGTTCAAGATGGCTAAGGTTCGAATCTCGTAAATCACAACGCTGTTTTTGCAAAAAAAATATATTTTTATTTGTAATTATAATATTTTTTAAATATTGCTGCCTTTTTATTAATGTTGTTATTACAATAAAGGGTTTAGAATAAAAATGCATGATATGTGATAAAAAAATTAAAAAATATTTATTCGTTATATTTATTTTACTTATATAGTTAACAAAATGTTACAATTATTTATCATTACTTCAGCTGAATAATATGTGAAATAGATGTCTAGAAACTTAGAAGTTATTATTTCAGATTTTATTTTAAATATTGGTTGGTATTGAGGTTATAGCTTAAGTATTCATTTTCTTTACGAAAAGAAGATTGAAACTAAACCTCAAATTTTAATCCTAAAATAATAACGTTTTGGAATGGGCAACTAGCTTCAACTTTCTGACTAACTGACAGATTCTTTGACAATTCAAAAGTGCCTATAAATGGTTTAATTGAAATAAATGCTTTGACTTTGACTTTGAATAATAATATCTTGGTCCAAAATCAACATTTACAAATCACTGAAAACAAAATAAGTAAATTACTCTTTCATCTTAATTAATAAACGCCAACCGAAACTGTTTTTCATAAAACCAAAGTAATGACACTTGCACAAATATATAAATTCCATACTTGCATCCTTATACGGAAGATACTGACAAAAGATACACATTCTCAAATAATTTTTACAAACAAAAGGGCAAATTCAGACTCGGTTACTGAGAAATGCTAACGATATTTGCCTATATAGTAGACCACGAACCAACTACGGTACAGACGCCAGCACATCAAGCTACTACAATCTGTCAAATTTATTTAATCGATTTTCAACTTTATCGCTGAAGTCTAAGGTTCAAAGTTGATTGGGAAAATTTAACAGTTTCGGGTAGCTTGATGTGCTGGCGTCTGTACTAGAAATATTAAGTATGAGGGTGCCAAAATGTATAAGTAATGAATTGCCGAAACATATTAAGGAAATACAATCTTTTCCCCTATTTAAAAAGAAATTAAAATTCCACATAATGAAAAGTTTTCAATTATTTTAAGTATATTTCATAATAACTCGCAATATTTACGTAAACTATATTATCAATAATAAAAACTATATATATAGTTTTTATTAACAACAAATACAAGAAAATGTAAACTAAATGCAAAATTTAACCTAAGTTTAAATAAAAAATAAACATTAAAGTGATTACACTTTGAATAACAACTATGATAGAAACTGTGTTTCGATACGTTTCGAGCTTCAATATTTTTTGCAGATTACCTACACCAACCAAAATATTTTTAAAAAAAAATTATTAAATACCTTCTAAACTCGATCTTTTTTAGCATAGTTTATTTTACTAACATAATGATAAGTTAGCGACTAACAATATTATACCTACTTCTAATTATAACACACCGTTCCGATACTCGTTCCAAAGAACGTTTATGTAACCAGTGTTTCTCATTCTAAGTGAATAATTGTATTCTGTTTTTGAGGAATAAATGTCTTAATCCATATTATTACTAAAATAATATTAAACATTTTCGGCCTATCTGCTAGAAATACGACAAACACCATATTGAAACGTGCTTAAAAAATTCGTTACCATAAATTCATGCAATAACGAATTTGTTGTTTACGGTCAATATTACATACATACATACATAAACTCACGCCTTCTTCCCATGGGGGTAGGCAGAAACTACAGAACGCCACCTGCTACGATCCTTACATAGTCCTTTTGCCTCGTTTACGTTCATACATCTGGTCATACACGCACGCCGGTTGCGAGTACTACGCACCTGGCCTTTCTGAAGAACATCACCAATAAGGTCAGTATATGTCCTCCTAGGGCGACCCCGCCCGGCCTTTCCCTTTACATCAGCCTTGTAAATACATTTTGTTAGTCGCCTTTCATTCATTCTCTCAACATGCCCAAACCATCTCAGCATACCCTTTTCAATTTTTGTCACTACATCTTCTTTTAAATCACACCGCTGTCTTATCACATCATTCCTCAGCCTATCAATAATAATAATAAGGCGTTAGGCGGTTGGATCAAGCGCCTGATTCAGAAGGCAGTACTCCTCGATACGGCTCGCATTGTGAGGAGGTTCCTGTCTCTGCAGCCCTAACCACCGGTAGCTTGGACCCTGCTCCCGACACCGGCGGACATCAATTTTTTTTATATTTTTAAATGTTTTTTTTAATTCTTTTATTTTAAGAAATATTTAAAAATGTAGCTTAATAAGAACCAAAGTGAATAAACGAAATAATAATAATATCTCGGTCAATATTTTAAGGTCAAAAACGGTTTTCTAGCTGTCTTCAGTGATGCAAGCCTTCAGAGTGCACGGCAAACGGTTCATAATGCCGTGTTTTTAATAATTCAGCAAAATATCTCGTTGGTATGAAACCATTTGTTTCATATTCATTCACCATTTGACGTCGCTGCTACTCGATAATAAGCCCCTTCCTCATATCTCTTAACCCTCACAGTATTTCTGTAGAACAAAGAATAACAGTATTTATTACACATAATACCTAATTATTTATTATTCACTAATCGAGGTAAACCTCATAATGAATTTAAAACTTTAAAGGCATCTTTTGTCTCAACAATGCCTCTGTTCTATCAAAAATACCCTTGATTAAGATTTATGTTTAGTGGTGTGGCAAGTTATCGTCCCTTAGGTCAAATTTGATTATGGGCGGTGTTCAGGTGTCTGTAGTCCGACCTTAGGCATATATTGCTGTCGTGGACATGTGAAGAGGGTATCGGGAGACTGAGCGGTCAGTGACAGCTCTAATGACGCTTGTCAGATGTCAAGTGCGCGCGCGCCGTTTGGTCGCATTTTGCTCTCACCGCAAAACCGCATTATAAATCTCAATTCATCGCATCCGCTGAAACAATAAATTAAAGGGTAATATCCCGTAATAATTGGGGATTTGCCATTCTATAGTTTTCAATATTAATATCAACCCGCGTCCGATTAACGTGTAAACCCTAGACTTTCAAGTGACCATTGTGTACGAGAACGCCAGGTGGCCACAGGCTGAAGAAGAAGACAACTAGAAGATCACTCAGGTACCGCATTGCATTATTTGCTGGGGTTAACTGCAGACGCCACCTGACCGTCACCAATCTCCTTGCAATTTCTCGGACAAAAAAATAGGCAATTTGAATCAGCGTGCATTCCAAACGCAGATTTTTCTCTCGTCCTCATCCCGCACAGGAAACACGGCTATTTACACGCCTGTCCCTCCATTTTATGGTCCTTCGAGCCTTGTTTCCGCCTGAAAGAAGACTATTTAATACCTTTTTGGAGGTGTGTCGTAGGTTGATAGACATAATACTCGGACTCCAGATTTGTACAGAATAATGAAGAATCATCTTTATTTAAATAATGTTCCTGCTTATGTACTATTTACAACTACCAACTAACTAGTAAGACAAATATTTACAAAAGGTTTGACCAATCAGATCACAGCACGTTGTTGACTGTTTGTTCCGCACGGTGTCGCCATAGACGCGCGCGCACATCTCGCCGCGCTCTGACACCGCGGTTATAAATATATGTGACACACGCGCATCGGCATTCGCATCTGGAGCGTCAGTTCCGCCCTAATTCGACCGACGAGCACGAACATGTCGCAGCGGTCGAGAAACACCTTGGGGAGTACTTCGCATCGCCGCACTATGGAAAATGGTAGAACAAGCGCATATCAAAAATGCTTTTTACGAATATCATAATTTGGCTAATATGGCTATTTTATTAGGTTCTCTAATAGTCAAATTATAATATTCATTAAATTTTTTTTCACTTAATACGCGAAATTATTATTTTTTTCATAGATTGAAATACATAGAAGACAGAAGTGCCAAACTCAAGTCTTTGCGTATGATTCATGTGTACTACACACTACTTCATATGAAACATGTGTTTCAATACCATATTGTGAAAAAAATACTTGGTACAGATATACAGTATTATACATTTTTAGAAACTTTATTTTATGCTTTTTGCGATACAGCTTAATGATTTTAAAAGTAAAGAAAAATATTTCAGTAATTACTTAAAAAGTGACATACCTTATTTTTCACTTATATTTTTTTTTCGTCGAGGGTTTTCAGTGTTACCCACGTTTGCCCAAGCGCTACTTTTTGTGTTGACTAGTAGTCTAACTATTCATAAATAGAATGCAAAAAAAATCAGCTACAGATATTTGCGGTTTTAGAAGATATGAGAAAAAAACTCATAAAAGTTAGAACCCGAAAATCGGTATCTTTTGCGGTTTACCACTGACACCATTCACATGAACAATATGGAACTTTTTGGATATTTTCTTCATTATTTCGTGATAACAAAGGGACCTTATCAAATTTGCACTCGGTTTGCGTGGGAAATTACAAGATAACTAGCGGACCTGACAGACGTTGTCCTGACCGAATAGCACCACCTATCGGGTCCGATTGTGAATCTAAACCATTCCCAGATCCCCTTGAACACACACAAAAAATTTCATCAAAGTCGGTCCAGTCGTTTGAGAGAAGTTCAGTGACATACACACTCACAGAAGAATTATACAGGGTTACTGGTAACTCGACGTATTCCTTGCAGGACGTCATAGTAGGGTTAAAATGCAACAAATTAAGCCACCAAATGTTCTACCGAAATTCAGTAGTTTTTGAATTAGTTAAGAGTTTTAGTTTTTTTATGAAAAATCCCAGATTAAATCATTTGAAACCAATTTAAAAATGATTTACGGCGCGACTGTACTGAAATTTAAGTTATTACTCGTATCATAGTTGACGCCGTAGCAGACCTTTGTTAACAATTAAAAGTTCAATAATGCCTAAAACTTTGGCAAATATCACTAACCAAACATTGAATTTTTTGTAATTTTTGCTATTACTTCATAAAAAATGTAGTCTAGTGCAAAAAAAAATG
Organism: Agrochola lychnidis; assembly: GCA_963680765.1. Lineage (NCBI taxonomy): Eukaryota > Metazoa > Arthropoda > Insecta > Lepidoptera > Noctuidae > Agrochola > Agrochola lychnidis. Next base: position 110,069 of record OY796866.1, on the reverse strand, counting down.
CTACACCTGGTGTACAAATTACTAGGAAAATATCCTTGTCTTATCAGTTATTCAGAAAGGTATTATTGTCAATACTTTTGCATGTGTGCCAGGGAAGAGAAGAGTTTTATGGGGGGCAAGTAAAATTGCGAGACGGTCAACCTATTGTTTCGTATTCGTATTATTCGTAGTTTTTACCTGCGCTTGAACTCCAAACACTCGGGGAGCTTTGTGATTGGTCGCTGTTGTTCTCTCGGCATGACAGGGGGTGCGATTTTGCAAAATTTGGTCGTCAGCGTTAGTTAGTTTCAACTCTACGTCGCGCAAGCTCGTGTTTTGTTACTGGCTATTTCCCTAACTGTTGCTGCGTATCTTGCTCTTGTGCTGTGCTGTGCCTTCATAAGCGCTGACTATGGCTGCATATTCTAATCCTGAATACGCTGACATAATGTACTGTTACGGACTTTGTGACGGTAACGCTGCTGAGGCGTGGCGAGAATATCAACTTCGCTTTCCCAACCGCCGACTCCCCCACGTTAGTGTCTTCGGATCGACTTATCGGCGAATATCTGAAACTGGCAGCGTCCAAAGAAGCAGGCAAGTTGACACTGGTCGTTCCCGGAGATACACGGCTGAGGACGAGGAGCTTATTCTTCAACGTTTTATTGACGATCCTAACACATCGAAAAACATCGTAGCGCGTGAGCTTGGTATGTCACAGTGGAAAGTCTGATCTGTAGTTCACTTGTCAGGCCGACATCCATACCATTACCAACCAGTCCAGTCATTAGAAGAAGGAGATCCGCCGAGACGGCTTGAATTTTGTCGTTTTATGCTAAGTGCCGACGCCGACGGCGAAAACTTTTTAAAAAACATTCTGTGGACCGATGAGTCATGTTTTGATCGTGATGGTATCACAAATTACCACAACTTACATTACTGGGCACCGAAAGCAGAAGCAAACCCTAAAAAACTGAAACCAACCGCATCCCAGCGAAGGTTCTCGCTTAATGTTTGGATGGGTATTATTGACGACAAATTAATTGGCCAACATTTTTTACCCCGAACACTAAATGGGGAACTTTATGAAGATTTCCTCAGAAATCATTTATCAGTACTGCTCACGGATGTACCGGAAGAAAGAAGAGCAAACATGGTTTACCAACATGACGGATGTCCAGCCCACTTCCGAGTCACAATTCGACAATTGCTGGATGAAAACTATCCAAACCGATGGATAGGGCGCGGTGGGCCGATTCCGTGGCCTGCACGAAGCCCTGATCTGACGCCGCTAGACTTTTACGTCTGAGGTCATATGAAAGATCTAGTTTATGTGACCCCAGTAAATTCAATTGAAGAACTAAGGGAGAGAATTACAAATGCGGCGGACCAGATGAGGGCAACAATCACATCAAGAATAACAAAAACCGAAGTAAGGAAGCGAATAAGAACATGTATTCGAAACCGAGGGCAGCACATCGAACAAGACGTGTGAAATGTGTGTAATTAAAGTTTTTAATATTGATTAAAAAGAATAATAATGTTCACGATTTTGTTTTTGATTTTTCGAATAATCACCTTTTTGTGAAACGCACGCCTGTACTAAATCAAAAACGATTTTCATAATGTAGTCCATGATTTTGTATTAACTTTCATACCTTTTTGGATAGCTGATAAGACAAGGATATTTTCTTAGTAATTTGTACACCAGGTGAAGCATTTTTTTTTTGCACTAGACTACATTTTTTATGAAGTAATAGCAAAAATTACAAAAAATTAAATGTTTGGTTAGTGATATTTGCCAAAATTATAGGCATTATTGAACTTTTAATTATTAACAAAGGTCTGCTACGGCGTCAACTATGATAATAACTTAAATTTCAGTACAGTCGCGCCGTAAATCATTTTTAAATTGGTTTCAAATGATTTAATCTGGGATTTTTCATAAAAAAACTAAAACTCTTAACTAATTCAAAAACTACTGAATTTCGGTAGAACATTTGGTGGCTTAATTTGTTGCATTTTAACCCTACTATGACGACCTGCAAGGAATACGTCGAGTTACCAGTAACCCTGTATATATAAAGATAATGATGTAGGTACCAATTCGATATTGTAAAATGAGTATATAAAGGGAAGCAAAAACTATTCGAACCATCTACATCAGTGTAACTTCAAGTGAAGCAAATCTCATCTACGCCTATTATTTCTGCAGATTGTGAAGTGTTAAAATGTCTTCCTTAAGCTGTACCAAACGAGACTTCATAATCCCCTATATCGAGGGCGGCAAGACCATGGAATCATTATCCAAAGTTTTAGTGGAAAGGCTCAATGTTTCTGAAAACAACTTGTGTTTTATAATTAGTGACATACAAAGGCACATTCTTCCTATTTTCAACAAGCGCTGGGCCCTGGCATCTCGGAAAAAAGAAACATTTTTACAGAAGAATTGTACTTGGTTGGACTCAAGGTATTCGTTAAATTTACCGGATTCTGAACAATATTCTACGCCATCAACATCTGGCCAACGAGGAAGAGCATGCGTGGCTTATGGAGACTCCTCAGAATCTACCAAGAAGAGGAAAAACACTCTTCTACTCCAAGAATATGGCTTCGAGCATATGAAAAACGCCTATGTGCAGGGACTACGGGCTTTACGTGAGTACACAGAAGCTCATCTTGTCGAAGAATTAAGAACCGCTGACACTCAAAAGAAATTAAATATTTCAAATAAGTGGAACGACTCAGACCAGATGAAGATTCTTTCCGATACGGAAGCATTGAGTGCTTTTATAGATTTGGATCTAACAAAAGCACAATATGTGTACCTGAAAAACTTAACCAACGAACGAAAGTGTTGTATATTCCCGCCTTACTACAAAATACAAGAAATAAAAAGATCCTGTTATCCACCATCTTCTACAATCGAAATCAAGAATACTTATGCTAAAGTGATTAACATCCAAGATTTATTGGATCATACTGCTGCTAGAATTTAAAAAATCGATTCTGTTTTCCAAAAACAACATAGAACATTGATCCTTTATTGTAAATGGGGATGTGATGGTTCATCTGGTCAAAGCCCATACAAGCAAATACTTGCAGAAGAGTCGGAAACAATTTCACATGCCAATTTGTTCATCACTTCATTAGTCCCCATCAGATTAGTTGATGTGCAATCGGGATCCGTTGTTTGGCAAAATCCGGTACCTTCATCTGTCCATTTTTGCAGACCCATTTCTATTGAGTTTTATAAGGAAACTCCAGAAAAAACCAAGGCAGTTGTCGATGATATTAAAAAACAAATTAGGGCTGCACAAGCATCACTTATAAACAAAGATGGTGTTGTAGTAAATGTGAAGCATGAACTATTTCTAACGATGATCGATGGAAAGGTGGCTCAGGTCCTTACAGATACTCCATCTGGTTCCACATGCACGATATGTGGGGCTACTCCACGGCTAATGAATGACCTATCGAAAGTAACTGCCAGACCTGAAAACGAAAACGCCTACCAATACGGATTGTCCACCTTACACGCCTGGATTCGCTGCATGGAAATGATATTGCATATTTCCTATAATCTTTCGTTTAAGACTTGGTCTGCTTCAACTGAGGAAAACAAGAGATTAAAAAAAGAAAAGAAAGAACTTGTTCAAAAACGTTTCAGGGAGGAGTTGGGATTAATCGTCGACAAACCTCGGCAAGTTAGCGGGAATACGAACGATGGCAATACCGCACGAAGATTCTTCTATAATAGCACTTGCTCATCGAAAATAACAGGTGTAGATGAGGCATTGATTAAACGCCTATACATTATCTTGCAAGTTCTTTCTTCTGGAATGATGATCGACCCTGAAAAATTTGGGGAATATGCAATAGGAACTGCAAGAATCTATGTAAGTAATTACGATTGGTATTATATGCCATCCTCCGTTCATAAAATACACATACACGGGGAAAACGTTATCAAACATTTTGCGGTGCTTCCTATTGGACAGCTATCGGAAGACGCACAAGAGTCTCGCAACAAAGACTACAGAAACATACGACTTCATCATGCCAGAAAATGTTCCCGATCTGCTACAAATGAAGATGTCTTTAAAACGCTTTTATACACGTCAGATCCATATATAACAAGTTTGAGAAAACCGTACGTAAGAAATGTGAAAGAACTTGAAGAAGAGGCACTAAGCCTTTTAAACGTGGCACCTGAAAGTGAACCCACATTTACTGACCCTGATCCTGAAGTGGTATAAGTTAAAAATAATATTTATATTTAGTTATTACTTATATTTGTACCTAGCTACATCATTTCCTGAAGCCAGAGTATAGGATGTACCTATTGGTAATATGATTTTAATTTAGTAAATTGTTTTCATATATATATATTTTGTTTACTTTGCTTGTTGTAATTAACCATGGTTTAATCTTTTTAGTCATTATAAACTTGTATTCCACTTGAAATAAATTTTTAACTATTTTTTTCGTGATTTTTTCCCATTTCTTTCATTCTATGCAAAAAAACATACATAGATATACAAGAAAACGCTATAAACTACACATCATTCGAATCTCCAAACCTTACTGCATATTTGTGCCAAATTTCATCACGATACGACAAAAATTCATGAAATTACAGATTTTTGATCCGATACCGACCTATATTTTCCATAGTGCGCCGATAGCTCCCGAGGAGAACCCTATCTTTTTCTCGCCGGGCGCAGTCAGACGCGCCATCCTAGCAACGAAGCCCAAAAAGGCCCCTGGGGCGGATGGTATCACAAACGCAGTGCTGCGCCACCTGCCGTTCCGCACCGTAGCGGCACTGGCGCGCCTGTATACAGCGATACTCCGCACGGGGGCCTTTCCCGACGCGTGGAAGGAAGGGCGCGTCATAATGCTGCCCAAGGCGGGGAAAAATACTGCGAAGCCGGAGAGCTATCGGCCTATTACCCTGCTGCCGACCATCTCCAAGGTGTTCGAGAAGCTCCTGCTGCGACATCTCATTCCACATATTCCTCCGCGACCAGAACAATTTGGCTTCAGGGCGGAACATAGCACGACGCTCCAACTGTCGAGGGTACTGCACCTTTTAACAACAGCATTAAACAAAAAACTCGGAAGTCGGTTGTTTTTTTTTTTGTAAAAAGTTTTTATTTTTCACTTTTTAGTTGTGATACCTACCCCACACAAATTCATTCACAGGACTTTCCGGGTGGTGGTCGACGGGGCGCTATCGGGCGCCCGCCCGGTGTTGGCTAGCGTGCCCCAGGGCAGCTGCGTCTCGCCGGCGTGTTACTCACGTTACACCGACGACATCCCCACCACTACCGATGCCACGCTCGCGCTGTATGCCGATGACGCCGCGTACATCACTACCTCGCTCAATGCGAAGTACGCGGCGGTCAAAATGCAGCGCGCCCTCAATCTCCTTCCCGAGTGGCTGGCCAAATGGCGACTGTCGGTGAACGTGAGTAAGACGCAAGCCATGGTGACTGGCTTCGCGCCACTCCCACCCCCCCTGAAGCTACATGGAGTCGACGTCGATTGGTCGCCCCAGGCCAAGTACCTGGGTGTGACCATCAACCGCCGCCTCACGATGGGGCCCCATGTCCGCAAGGTCATCGCGCAGGGTAAGGTCGCCCGCAACCTCTTCAAACCCATTCTCTTATCCCGCATCCCAACGCGCGTCAAGCTGAGCGTGTACAAGATGTACGTACGCCCAGTCTTGACGTACGCCGCCCCGGCCTGGTTCGCCCTCACGTGCGAGTCGAGCCGAAAAACACTCCGCACGCAACAAAACCTGGCGGTGCGGACCATAGTTGACGCCCCTCGCTGCGTGAGGAACGATGTGCTCCACCGGGACCACGTGATCGAGAGCCTGGATATGTTTGTAGGGCGACTCGCGAAGGCAATGTTCGCGCGTGCCGACGCATCTACCTGGCCCCATGTCAGGCAGATAGAGCCACTGCATGCGCGCCCGCCTGACGCGAAACCCCTGCCCCGCGACCTGGTAGTGGACCCTTGACCCCATCGCACCGGATTTGACGCCTCGGGTAAGCAGCATCCAGGTTACACGCAGCTTACTCGAAATTATAAGACTTCACAAATGTACACATACATTTGTTGTGTGGCGTGTTCTAAGTTAATATAGGCACGTCACATAACTACGTATATATACAGACACCCATTACTATACGTGCATCTAAACATAACACGCACGGGCGCGATGCGGGTCGCGACGTGCGTCTACACTGAGCGGTGTTACATTACAACACTAGCCGCTCATACATACGCGACTGCCTACCCCTCAAACCGTAAACGGCTCGATCTGTAAGCGGGGAGAGGGGGAGACTACATATTAGACCTGTAGGGCGTCGAGTCGGCATCACCGTCGCTGGTCGTTCTCGCCGGGCCTCCCCCGGGCAACCGGGGGTCTCACCTGGAGGGGACTGACCGCCGGGATGTCGTGAAGATAGCGGCGCCTGGAGCAGGCGTCGTGGCGCGCCTACAGAAATATTCAGAGCAACCAACCACATAGACGCACTTTCGCCTAACGAAAGTGTGGTCTTTTCCATAAGCCGCTAGAGGCAAACATAAGGAGGGGTCCATTGTAATGGGCCAACGTATGGCCTCCGCGGGCGAGGGGCGACGCCCTGACCCCGCTCGCCACGCCCCCTTGCGGGGACGTTGCAACATCTCGATGACCGAGAGATTATACTGCATCGGCATTCATCAAGGCGGCGTTGTCCAGTGATGGTGTGAGTGTAGTGCGCGCGTGCGGCAGAAGACAGGGGCGAAGCCCGGAGTACGTCTGGTGGCGTGTGGCGTCGACAGTTCCTGTTCTGTGCTTCCTCTAACAGTTTCCCTGTTTCTTGTTCAGAGTGTCAAAAACATGCTATGCCCAAAGTTCTTTTGAGAACTGTTGTGATCCAAGTTTCTTGGTATCAGAAGGTCAAAAACGTGGTATGATGAGTGGTGGCTACACCTTTTTCAGGCGACCAAAGAAGCACTCCTTCAACGATTGCTTCATGTCAGCAACGTTGATGCCTAACGCTTCCGACATACCCAAATACACATAACTTTCGGTTGAGGAGAGGGATCTAAGGTGTATGGAGTCCGAGAGTTGGGTCCCCTCGTAATCCATAATCTCCCCTCGCTTTACATGCATGACTGCACATTTGTCCACACCAAATTCCATACTGATAGCGCCATACGGTACGCAGTGAGGTTAGTTCCTCCCTCTGTAGACTCGTAATATGCGCGCATGACGTTCTCGTTCATTGACTGAGTCCATCTCATGCGCTGCACACAACCACCGGCAGCGGGGACCCGGCTCGGGGCCAGTTAGCCCCCTAAGTCCCAAGCTCCTCGGTGGCCGGCCTCTCCCCTGCCAACGTACAGGTGTTGGCGACGTCGGCGGGGAGAAATACTCGTCGCTCGAGCTCGACGCAACTACCGCGGCCGGTGTCGTCACAGCGCTCACAGTGGGGCTGGGTACCAGCGGCGGCGAGGCAGAACTGAGCAAAGAGTCCGGAGGTGGTGGGCGTGCTGATCGTGCGGCCGATCTCGTCAACATTTAGTTTTTGTTCCAATTTTTTGTTGGTTTTATTGGGGGTGACATCTGTCATGTCACCTCCGTTATGGCATTTTTTGATTATAGTCTATTTTTTCTCTGGTTTTGAGATTTTTTCTATTTTATTTTAATTTTTAGGCTTTTACGCTTGTACGTTTTTACTAAAACTGCGTCTGAAATAAATATAACTATGAAAATTGAGAGAACACTTTTTGAGACGTGTTGACGTTTGTGCTGCCAGCCGTGATTTATTTTATTATTGTCATAGTGAATATTCATACTATCATTTTTGCATTGACGGAAGGCCATTCATTTGGTTTTGTCAATATTTATTTTGAGATTCTTATTGTTGAGCCATTTTATTATTGAATTAATAGTATTCGTTACTTTTTAGGGATATGAGGAACAGGGTGTAAAGTTCACTCATCCACCATAGAAAAGGGAGGATCCTCCGACCAGACGGGTGTTGTGTCTGGCGAGCAACTGCCCAACGGTTTGAAGTTGAAATCTTGTATCCATGTCGATCGCTCGGTAAACTCTAATTGCGTGATGCAGGATTTGTGTAACGTCATGTCTATGATGCGTAGTTTGTATGTGGCGATATAACCGCTACACTTTCATTATTATAATTTTGTTTGTTTGTGCAGTCAATGTTAACTGTACTGTCATCAGCAGAAAGAGTCAGGTGATGTTTGGTCACTTTGGGCAAGTCATTTATATATATACTTATAGTATAAATGGAGCGAAAAACCAAAATAAAACTTCCAAGAGTCGTATAACGAACACATAAATCGATTTTGCACATTATATACCAACATCTTTAAACTCACCTCTGGGTTGATTGAAAGTCACCTCGGCGTCCACTAGTTGACCGCGCATCGCCAAGGGCGTCTACAACACATCGTCAACTATCGGACCTACTTCATTATAACTAACTTACGTTTATGCTACGCTTTTGCTTTGTAACGCGCGATTTTGAAATTTCTCGCGACGCCGCGAGTGAGAACCCCGCGGCATCGATTGGCAACACTGGTCGGCGGAACTTGGGCCGCAAGAGGATATTGCCGGCTCGACTGAGAGACTAATGGCGGTCGTAAATTACAATTGTAACCATTTTTATTCTTTATTAAGTTCCATCTCAGTCTTGGTGTTAATAAAATTGCCTAATAAACTTTGGAAGTTTGTTTACTAGTGTTGTTTAATTGATTAATAAACTACTACGAGTTAAACTGGCTGCCCAAGCGCGAAACTGTATGTGACAGTTGTGAATTACTCATTGAAAATACACACAGTGCGACCCACGATAATGACACGTACACGCCGTCAATCACGTCGACAATCCGATTTTGTTGATGCCGTCGATGAAACCGCAGAAGCACCTTCCACACAGCCGACGGCGAGGTCAAGCTTCACCCCCGATGACATGGCGTCCATCATGGCGGCGCTACAGCAAACTCAAACCGCAGCATTCGAACGCCTACTCGACCGTGTCCTCGAACACGAGACTCGTCGCGAGTCATTGTCAACGACGCTAGCGGCGGCGCCTGCGCCCGCTCCCCTTTCCGGAAACTTCGCTAAATGTACAGCGCGGTTCAGCGGAGCGCCTGACGACTCGCTGGATGGTTTCGTCGACGCCATGGAATCCTATAAGGAATGTGCCTATGTAGGAGATGACCAATGCCCTACGAGGTTTATCGATGCTGTTAACTGGAGATGCAGCTGTCTGGTGGCAGGGCATAAAATCTACCATCAGCTCCTGCAGCGAAGCCGTGACGTCACTACGAAGCGGTGACACTCGTCCGCCACATAGAATCTAGCGGGAGTTGTCCAGTCGGTGACCTCAGCACTAAAGTGCAATTGGATATGGTCTATGGACTTCTACACCATCGTGTCCGCGAGCGCCTACGTCGTGATGAAATTACGTCATACGAAACGTTACTACACAAGGCGAGACATATTGAAGACGCAACTGACGAAGTCCCAAATGAATACCAGCGTCGACGCCCTAGAACGCCGCAGCGTTTATCCGCAAGCACGGGCGAAGCGCCCTCGAAGAAAACGACGACGCCACGATAGCTCCGCAAAGAAAATGCGTCGAACGCCGGCGGCCCGCCTAGCAAGGACCCGGTCGCGCTTGGCAATAGCACCGGCACAACTGCACGTCCTGCGAGCGACTCTACTTCATTTTCATCAAAGAAAAAGTTTTGTTCATTTTGCAAGCGGCACGGACACAACGTGACAATTGTTTTAAACTAAAAGTGAATGATGATACACAAGAAACTGATCGGGTACCAACATGTTATGGTTATAATGCGAAAGGTGTTACTAGGTCACAATGTTCTAAGTGTAATGCAGACCACTATGCAATAGATGTCGTGGGGTTCTCCGATTATAAACCTAGTAATGTAAATAAATCCAATGGTAAGTCGGTTGCTTGTTATAATAATTCTAATAATTGCGAAATGCCTATGATGCATTACATTGGTGAACATTGTTCCACTGTTAATCATAATAATGTTCCATTATCACCAAGTAGGGTGACCACATCAGATGTTAGGGTGTCCATGGAAGACCCAGGACATTTTTCCATAAATAATTATAATTTTTGTGACAAAAATATTAATTCTTCACCAAGTAGGGTGACTTCGAGGAACAAAAACACACACACACACACACACATGCACACACACATGGAAAATTTGGGACGATTTTCCACAGTTAGTATTGTTGAATTATTATTTTTATTTTTTACTTTTGGAACTTTGTTTTTTTTTGCAAACTTCAAAATTATATACACAATGACATGAATATTTACTTTGTTAAGTATAACATTATTATTATTTTAATTGTTGTGAATGTGAGGACTATGTAGTTCATGTATATATATTTATTTATTTTTTCTCAGTTAGTTTTAATGATAATCTGGCAGTTTTGAGTACTTTATGCGGCCTACCCAAATGTCCTTTCTTTGGTATTGTTCGTCGCATCGTTGAGCTCCTTTTAAGTTCTGAGTTGAGCTGCACGATTACTGACAAATGCGTGCACTGACTAGACAGGTCCACTCAAATCTGTATGGTTCTTTCCTCAAAAGACCATTTCAGACACAAATCTACATGGTCCTCAAATGAAATGCTCTGACCAAGATTATTTCCGGTTTTTTTTTTTTTATATACACATTGACATTAATGATTTTTATATACATATACAATGACATGAATATTTACTTTTAAAGTATTATATTATTTTAATTATTGTGAATGTGAAGACTATATGGGTCATTCCTTTTGTTTTGTTTTTAATTTTTTCTCAGTTAGTTTTAATCATGGTCTGACAGTTTGAGTAATTTATGTGGCCTACACAAATGTCCTTTTTTTGGTATTGTTCGTCGAATCGTTGAGCTCCTTAAATTCTGAGTTGAGCTACACGATAACTGACAAATGCGTGCACTGACTGGACAGGCCCTCTCAATCTGTGTGGTGCTTTCCTGTAAAGACCACTTCAGACACCAATCCACATGGCCTTCACATGATCTGACCAAGATTATGTCTGGACTTTAAAAGAGACTGTGACCTCTGAGTTTGTTTCGGCCTTTCTTCTCGGAGTAGTCAGATAGGAAACGCCGACTTCATCTAGTTTTTAAAATATGATTGACGTGTAAAAGTGTTTGTACAAACCTACTTACAGAAATAAAATCATTTATCATTGACAAAATAGGTTCTCGGAGTGTCTCAGATGACCATCAGGCTAGGTTAAGGCCAACTGTAAGTGTTCAGATTTTAGGAGTTCGAGGAAAAGGCTTGGTGGATTCAGATGCTAAGAGCAGTGTTGCCGGCGCCCTGTTATACAAGCTGTTGCTGACACATCGGCATCCTTGTGAGGAGACGACTCGACAAGTAAGGCTTGCAGATGGCTCCACCCGTACTCGACAAGTTCTACTTACCACTTTAGAAGTAAGGATAACCGCGGAAAGGTCAGTAAAACTTCAGTTTACAATTTTTCCTGATGCTGAAAATAATGAGATCCTATTTGGAATGGATTTCTTCGTGGCAGCGGGCATTGTGCTTGATTTTGCTTCTTCAACCTGGCACTTTTCAGGTGAGCATGTTTTATTTGACATTGAATATGAGCGTCCAAGGCCATACACTAATATATTTGCTGCTGATTTTTTGCATGATGATGAAGGGCTTATGCTGGGTCCTGAGCAAAGACAGCAGTTGTCTGGTTTGCTGCAGCAAAATAGTGATATTTTTGCAGAACAGGGGAGGCCAACTCCCTATGCAGAGCACCACATCGACACGGGCGACCATCCTCCAATATCAGTTCCGATATATAGGCTCACGCCCGTTAAAAAGGAGCTTGTGAAGGCTGAGTTGGAGAAGATGCTCACTGAAGGTGTGATCGAAGAGTGTGAGTCTGCTTGGACTTCCCCTGCTGTTCTTGTGCCGAAGAAAGATGGCAAGGTAAGATTTTGTGTGGATTATCGTAAATTAAATTCAGTTACAAAAATTGATGCTTACCTTATGCCGCACATTGATGACTTAGTCCAGTCGACAAAGCGCAACTGCTTTATGTCCACGCTCTATTTGCGGAGTGGCTTCTGGCAGGTAATAATGAAAGAGAGCGACAAAGACAAAACGGCTTTTCAAACACCGTTTGGTACTTACCGCTTTACACGCATGCCATTCGGTCTCAAGAATGCGCCGTCGACGTTCCAGCGACTAATTGATAAGCTTCGCTCATCGTTGAACCGCGATTTCGGTCAAATCAAAGGTGAGAATGTCACGCTATTGGCTTATCAAGACTACCTGCTCCTTATAACTGAAACGTATTCAGCTCACGTAGCAGCTCTGCACTTCGTTTTTGAGAAGCTGCGCACTTTTAGTTTGAGGGCGAATCGTGATAAGTGTGTCTTCTGTAGGAAAAAGGTAAAGTACCTTGGACATGTTATCACACAGGAGGGCGTGTCACCTGATTACGATAAGGTACAGGCTATAGTGGATATGAAGCCACCACAAAATCTTAAGCAGTTAAGAACTTACCTGCAGACATGTTCCTGGTTCCGGAAGTTTGTGCCTAACTTCTCCGCTATTGCTGAGCCACTAAGGCGCCTTACTAAAAAGAACCAGCCTTGGGTTTGGGAGTTAGAGCAAACAAAAGCTTTTGAAGAACTGAAGAAGCACCTCACTTCTGCCCCTATTTTGATACAGGTAAACTACTCTCAGCCATTCATACTCAGAACGGACGCTAGTAATTATGCGTTAGGTGCGGTTCTCCTACAGGGCGAGGGCGTTGAGGAACGGCCCATAGAGTACGTAAGCCGTCTGTTAATCCCTGCGGAGAAAAACTACAGCACCACGGAACGGGAGGCTTTGGCCGTGGTTTGGGCTATAGAGCGCTTTAGAGGGTATATCGACGGACACGAGGTAATAGTCAGGAGTGTTCATCAGCCGTTGAAGTGGCTACTTACGGTGAAGTCACCCTCAGGTAGGCTGGTCCGCTGGGCACTTAAACTCCAGTCTTTTAATATTATCTATCAATATACACCAGGCAAGGCTAACGTGGTCGCGGATACGTTAAGCCGCCCCCCATGTTCCAAGGAAGAGGATACGGAGGAATATGGTTTGTGTCCTGTTGTTTTAAACTAACCTTCTACCAGCCCAGCTAACCTGCGAGCTGCACAAATAGCCAACCCAGAATTATATAAAATTACTAGCTGACCGAACAGACGTTGTCCTGTTTCCTATAACTCGATCGCAGCGCCACCTACCGGGTCCAATTGTGAATCTAAACCATTCCCAGATCCCCTTGAACACACACAAAAAATTTCATCAAAATCGGTCCAGTCGTTTGAGAGAAGTTCAGTGACATACACACTCACAGAAGAATTATATATATAAATAAAAGATGCAGGATTTGGAAGATTCCGACGAACTTATCTGTAGTCGATGGTTGGAGAGAGGCTACGTAATGTCTCAGGGTGCCCTCTATCGATATGACCCTGATTTTGATGCAGAAGACGCACAGTTGGTGGTGCCGAGCTCCATGCGGGAAGAGATTCTAAGGGAGCTCCATGACTCTCCTACCGCTGGCCATCAGGGAGTAGAGAGGACCCTCTAACGTCTAAGGGAGAGGTACTATTTTCCAGGCATGCGCAGGTACGTAACAGATTATTTAAAAAAATGCGTTGATAGCCTTCGCTATAAACCATCGAACCCAAAACCCTCGGGCTTATTACAAACTCCTGTATTGCAACAGCGAGGCGAAGTCCTAGCTATCGACTTATTTGGTCCACTTCCACCTGGTGACCAGGGGGAGCGATGGATCTTTCTTATAGAGGACTAGCGGACCCGACAGACGTTGTCCTGTCAAAACATTGTCCAGCGGACAAAATTGTGAATCTAAACCATTCCCAGATCCCCTTGAACACACACAAAAAATTTCATCAAAATCGGTGCAGTCGTTTGAGAGTAGTTCAGTGACATACACACTCACAGAAGAATTATATATATAAAGATGTAGCAACAAGGTGGGTTGAACTTTTTCCACTTGTTGATGCTATCGCAGAGGCTTGCTCCTGCATCCTCCTAGAGGATTACTTCCTCCGATACGGATTGCCACGACGTGTTGTTTCAGACAACGGCACGCAGTTCTGCTGTCATGCAGCAGTGCATGCACCTGTTGGGCGTCAAGCAGGAACTCATACCGTTGTACCATGCAGAGGCCAATCCCGCGGAGCGGAAGAATCAGGACCTTAAGGTACAGCTGTCCATGTTAATTCAGATTCAGACAACTCACACCGATTGGCCTAAGCACTTGGCAAATGTTAGGTTTGCTATGAACAGCGCCGTGTGCTCTACCACAGGTAAGACCCCCGCATATTTCACATTCGCACGAGAGTTGCGAACCCCATTTGATGTTGATCGGGATCTCCGCAGTATCCTAGATAAAGAAAACTTCGTTCCTCAAGTCACACCCTATTTGCGGTCGTTTATTTCATCTCTTTCTGAAATTAGGGAATGCGTAGAGAAGTATCAGGATATTCGCAAAAAGGTAGCTGATGGCTCTCGCTAGAAAGAACCAAACATTAGTGTAGGTGATTTAGTTCTGCTCAAGTGTCACAATCTGAGTAACGCATCAAAAGGTATTACACGGAAATTCATGCCTAGACGGGATGGTCCCTATCGCGTTAGGCAGATCACTACCTTTGTTCTTTCCGATTTCTCGAATAACGTGATAGGGAAGTACCATAGCACAGATTTAACGCCGTTGACCACTCCACTAGATACAGCAGCCCGAGTTATGCCAAAAGGACGCAGAGGGAGACCGCGCGACCGTGAATTAAATCCCAAGTTGGACTCGGGACGGGATCATAACTTGGAGGGGGAGTGTGTAACGCGCGATTTTGAAATTTCTCGCGACGCCGCGAGTGAGAACCCCGCGGCATTGATTGGCAACACTGGTTGGCGGAACTTGGGCTGCAAGAGGATATTGCCGGCTCGACTGAGAGACTAATGGTGGTCGTAAATTTCAATTGTAACCATTTTTATTCTTTATTAAGTTCCATGTCAGTCTTGGTGTTAATAAAATTGCCTAATAAACTTTGGAAGTATGTTTACTAGTGTTGTTTAATTGATTAATAAACTACTACGAGTTAAAGCTTCGCTTTTGCTTCGCTTTTTCGGCGCTTTTGCTACGCTTTTGCTACGTTTTTGCTACGCTTTTGCTACGCTTTTGCTACGTTTTTGCTACGCTTTTGCTACGCTTTTGCTACGCTTTTGCTACGCTTTTGCTACGCTTTTGCTACGCTTTTGCTACGCATTAGCTACACCTTAACTACGCCTTTGCTACGCCTTTGCTACGCCTTTGCTACTATCTATACATAAAGCAGAGCACTAGCAAGATGGTCAGACGCGATCAAGAAGGTTGTAAAAGTTTTGATTAATGAACATATTAATGAACCTATGGGTAAAAGTGACGAAAACCGGGTTGCGAAGTGGATTTTTGTTTTTGTAAGTGGGACTCTTTCTGCTATTTTCCTACCCGTTACTGCAGCTAGAGCATTTTCTGTTGAATTTTAAAGGGTAGTGACCCTAGAATATCTTTTTTTTTCGATTTGTTTATTCGGTCAGTCTTTTAGACTATGTGCAGATGAGATGATTCTGTTGGCATGTGGGGAACTCCCAGTGGAGTCTGCCTTATCTCTCCATAGTCATTCTTCGCACTGACTATTCTGATCGAAAAGGTCCCACCGCTTTTTTAATTGGCGGATGTTTTCTAGGATAGTTAGCTGCCCCGCAAGCTTATTCAGATGCGTTAGCAGTCGGGATTTGTAGTTATCGCTATGCGTACTTATCTCCTCGTTGACCATCGGCATATTGAGGATTTCATAGATCCCTGTTATCTTGATAAAACATGTTGCGTTGAATATTTGTTTTAATAATAATAATATATTCTTTATTTCAGACTACACATACAAGTACACACAATCCATATAGTGTTAGGAACAATGACTTAACAACCATGTTAGTAAACTTTTACAAACTAAAACAACTAAAACTGACGTGGCCCAACACACGTTGGCACGTGCCGCCGTACCCAGTGCCTTATAAAGGGACTGTCCATTTTGTCTAATAATGTTTTTAGGATGCTGTTGGAGCTTCCGCGCAACCTACCCATTATTGACGCTGTTCTCTTCCTCATAATACCATGAAAATCGTCAACACGGGCTTTCGCAAACATCTGCGAAGCGCTGCAGAAGCGCGGAAGCCCCATCAACATCCTAAATCCATTATTATACTGTACGCGAAGGACGTTGTAGGCTCTCTGAGTATATTTCACCCACAAGCTGCACGTGTAGAAGGTTTGGCAGTACGCCTTGAAAAACGAGACTTTTACATCCTTACTACAACGCGCAATACTGCGGGCTACCATATTGCATCGAACCGCCAACGCCCTCCGCTTCCTCTCAATATCAGTATCGTCAGATAAGTCCTCCGTGACTACATGCCCTAGGTATTTAAACTGTGTGACTCTCTGTAGTGGCTTTCCGCTTAAAGTCTCTGGAGGAACATTATCCAACGAGCTAGACTTCGATTTAAAAATTAAAAGCTCACTTTTCTTGGCATTATACATATGTGAGTCCATGTGACGCAGCATAGGACTCACAAACAGCCAACAACTTCCTGAGCGCGCTGATTGATGGACTCAGCAAGACCATGTCGACTGCGTAGCTAAGATTATTCACCATCGTGCCATCAATCGAGCAACCAACGTTGGTCTCGCTGAGCTCATCAATCAGCTGATTCATATAAACATTAAACAGGGTCGGGGACGTTAGTCCACCCTGTCTAACACACACCTGTTCTGGAACGTTAGTCAGCATTTAAGCGGCTAACTGCGCTTTGTTTTGTAGTGGTTGTGTGAAAATGCCTCCTTACAAAAAAATGTTAAAAAATACTCCACATTCATGGAAAAATAGAAAAAGAACAGGGGTCCTACCACCAGCTCAAAAGCAGTAATATTTTAATATTGCTTCAGTGGGAGAAAGAGATGGAGCTATACGTCCTGTAGAACTTCAGCTCTTTCCCATACTGATGTAATATTAAAATAATATTGCTTTATGAGCTGGTGGTAGGCCCCCAGGAGGCATACGAAGAAAGTGCTTGCTTTGATAAGAGCTAAAAAGAACAAATAATATACCTAAACTGTGGGTTTTCATTACTATAATTATGACTAAATCCTGTTTGATTTACAGTACGAATGTGTGTGATTATAGAACAGTTATCGAAAAATGTTGAGTGCAGACCACTTTTAACTAGAGCACAACTTAATAAGTGGACACATAAGGTCTGTTATACAGACATAAGACGATAAGCCGCTGTGCAATCAGATTTTATTCAGAATGAGCGTCGCCATATCGAATAACATAACCTATTATAATGATGTGGAATTTTATACACAAATACTCAAGTTTAATAACGAAATCGGTATAATATTCTTATAAAAGTATTACAAGGTTATTTTTGAACCCTTAAACTGCATAAAATATAAAAAATATTTCACACGTAAAAACATATCAATAGACGAAATGTTGTTTATTTCTCCAAAACCCGGCTTATCAGGTAGCGCGTGAAAATTTTACACGAAATGTAGATATAAATACACGGTAAAGTTGCATGCGCACCAACAATTTCTTCCTTTAAACATAAATAAGGGTAAAATTTATTTACGATAGGTTATTATATTTTCAATGTCGCAGTCACGCTGTTCGGATTTGTCAATTTCAATTTAATTTGATTTACTTCTTGATAAAAATACTGAAATGAGCTAAACGCTGTGTATCGTCTGAATATCTGAGCTTTGAAGGACTTAACGATTAGTTCATTCATCATTCATTCATCATCTGGCTAACAGAGCTATAATACTTGTATTAAAGTACAAAATGCTTTTATGCAGAAGATACTCAGCTTGTCGTACAATTATTCAAAACTTATTCAGCTGTTACGTTGCTATTACACAGCTATTAGCAATATAATTTTGTGCCAAAATTGCTTGAATAACCTCTGAGTAAGCGCTTAATCAGCTAATTACGGTAGTCTTATTCAGCGATTAGTTTCTATGACTGCTGTTAAACAAAACTTACTCAGAAGGTTTGTGCTGGCTGGGAGCATTGTTAGTTTTCAAGCCCAAACATTTAAATACACTTATAGTGGTATTTATAGGTATATCTTATGGCAGTCTTGATATTTTGCCAAATAAATAGTCAGGTTAGGTTGGTAAGTGTATATGACTGTAATTAACCCTTTATTGGTTATTTGGTAATGTTATCCTCCAGATAGACCTAAGTGATAGGGGTACCTATAGGATGAAATCATAATATGATAATATGATTTCATAAAGGTAATATAATATGGTATATTTTACCTATCTATTTTGATGTGTTAGGCTATAATTGATTAGTGTACAAGTTGTCAGTTTGTAACATACTTATATACTGGGATTTTTATTTTCATCCAGTGTAATATGGTGGGATTCTTACTGCTCTAGATGGGTTAGGCAGTCTTAACGGTTTGGGACTAACTGAAATATCTGGAGAATGTCTCGTGGTTTTAATATTTATTGAATGATTGTTATTGTTTATAGCTATAAAATTGTGTACTCAAGTTTGTAATTGTTTCTGTTTGTTTATCAAATAACATAAATTGAAATTCATGTCAATTAGAGATAATATTACTTTTGTTCTGGTTTTAGTTTGGTGGTAGTGGACATTGCTAGGTGGTTTTACTGCATCAACCAAGTCAGTCAACAACAGTCAGTCAACAACAGTGTGTTTGTCTTATGTTCTTCATAAGCATGGGTCAGTCACTGCTTTCCCTATGATAGGGGTAATAACCAGTACGATTTGTTTCTGGAATATCTCAATCCCTTGTTTCCCCAGTTTAGAGGAATCTGAATGTGATGAATAAGTATGGGATCATGGAATAATACTTTGTACAGGTTTGGTCCATTTCACTTATATCTGATGTCAAGAGTTTCCATAGGTAGCATTCGTCGTCAGCCATTGAATCACAGAATCATATTAACAAAGTATTTTGTGCTAGTATTTGAATGTATGATTGTAAAAATAGTACAATTTTGCTTTATTGTTTTAATTTACAAAATAGATATAATTTTTCAGTTTATGTCAGGATAATTAAGCCACCTAGTGCTAGATAAGTCACTGAGTATCTCGTACACAGTGATTTCTTGCCAACTGCTATCTACATTTTGTTAGTTAAAAATGGCAATTCAGCGGTATAGTCATGAATAGAAGTATAAAATCATCCTTGATGTGGTAGCTAGATCACATAGTATTGAGGTATTGAGATAACATGTTATGAACATCTCGTGCTAAGCATGTGCACACCATGTCAAATATGTACCAGTTAGCAACATAGAATCAATGTTGTTAAGAGTACCTCGTACTCGCTGATAACAATTCAGTTAGCGAGGTAGAATTCCGCACTCACTATAGGAAGTATAATGCTTTTGCAAGTTTATAACACATAATGTGCAGGGTTAAGTAAGGCTGTCTCGCAACCTTCATGCTCGTAAATTAAAAGCATATAGAACCATTGACAATTTCTTAGCCAAGATCATAGAAATGTGATTTATCCCTTGTGACGAGTACATACCAGCATTAGCTATGTAGAATAACATCGCTAAGAGCATCGCGTGCCACATTGGAAGTTTCATATCCAACTGGTAACGAGGAATTAGCGTTACTGAGAGCATCTCGTGCTTACTGGAGGGGTAATGCCGACAAGCGCGTACCAGCTAGCTATGCAGTTACATCGCTAAGGGCATCACGTGCCTCTCTGGTAGCTTCTCATCCAGCTAGTAACGTGGAGGTAACGTTACTAAAGACATCTCGTGTCCACTGGAGAAATAGGTAAATGCTTTAACAAGTTGTGTTGTGTTAATGTCCACCATAGTGCTTGTAAAACACTGTCAGTATCACGTACAAGGTAGTCAGTTAAAGCAAGGCATTCTCGCACATTAAGGTTGTGGGAGGTCTCCGGATCTAAGTGCATTTAATGTGTGTTAGGAGCTCAGAATTAAAGCTGTGTAGTGGTATGTTACCCACACATGCACACAACCTGCGAACTCAACTACTTAAGACATGTGTCGCCCGTTTGTGGGCCAGTCAATCTGAGCTCTAACACGATACGAGACACAAGCAGTTACTACCTGCGTCCCGCGTCATCTCGCGTCACATCATTTAATTACTTACTCGTATGTTTATAAACCGTGTTTAGTTATAGTAACTCAATTATTAAATTCAGTGTGTTTAAACTAAATGAACATTTCATTTCATTTACTTATAGAACCTGTAACACAACCCAAAAAAAGTTCTATATTGGTGACCCCGACGTGATTATGTCTATATTGTATTTTATCGTTACCACTTAGTTTCAAACCTTTTTGTAACTTGACGAATGTATTTTAATAATTTTTTTACCAGATGTTGCGAGTATCATCCATTTGTGAAGTTTTGTTTTTATATTCATTTTAAATGCCTCATGTTAGCGTAATGTTTTATATTGTGTACTTTCAGAGTTAAGTATAGTTAATAGTTATACACCTTTACAGCAAATCAATTTTATTATATACGGTGTAGTTACAATTATTTTTAACTTTTCTCATCATTATTTTGATTGTTATTTTTTTTTACCTTTATTAAATTCTTTTTATCAAAGGGGGGAGGACATGTAGTGGTATGTTACCCACACATGCACACAACCTGCGAACTCAACTACTTAAGACATGTGTCGCCCGTTTGTGGGCCAGTCAATCTGAGTTCTAACACGATACGAGACACAAGCAGTTACTACCTGCGTCTCGCGTCATCTCGCGTCACATCATTTAATTACTTACTCGTATGTTTATAAACCGTGTTTAGTTATAGTAACTCAATTATTAAATTCAGTGTGTTTAAACTAAATGAATATTTCATTTCATTTACTTATAGAACCTGTAACACACCCCAACAAAAGTTCTATAGCTGCTTCTGGTTAGTTCTGATGCAGGTATTTATCAGCTTTCCTGTTAATATCGTTGAAGGACGCTGCAGCCCTCTCAGGTTTCCACTGACGATGCACTTATTGCACTTTCTATCACTTAACATTTGCTATTTTAGTAAAAAGTTCCGTAAACTTATTAACCGACTTCCAAAAAGGAGGAGGTTATATGTTCGTCGCGTATGTTTTTTTTTTTTATGTATGTCCACCGATTTCTCCGTCAATTGTGGACCGATTTTGATAATTATTTTTTTGTTTGAAAGGGTGTGCTCTCGAATTGGTCCCATATACATTTTATTAACTTTGCTTTGATAGTTTTTGAGTTAGATACAAAATACGTATTTTTTTCCCACTTAGTATGTAGATGATATGTTAAGTTTCTGTCACTGGTAGCAGGTAGTGGTATTTGAATGTGTGTGGAGTAGGTACCACAACTAAAAAGTGAAAAATAAAAACTTTTTACAAAAAAAAAACAACCTACCTCCAAAAAAAACACTACAAAGTGAAAAATAACTTTAATTTCAGAAGTCGGTGGCAAAAAACGAAAATACAAAACACAAGACACCGACTTCCGAAATTAAAGTTATTTTTCACTTTGTAGTGTTTTTTTTGGAGGTCGGTTGTTTTTTTTAAATGAATTATTTGACGAGAGCAAGTTTTTTCGTTGCGATGAAAAAACGCGTGCGAAAGAAAAGTGACATTCCTTTGTGTGTTGCCAGCAATGACGACAATTCAATTGAAAAAGATATTTGTTTAATGAATTATATTTTAGATCGCCGTGAAGTAAAATTACGTTATTGTAGCATAAGTTCTTACTAACATCAGTCATCAAGTCTGTTTTTTCTTCGCAAGTTTTTTGAAAAACGTCGTATGAAACACGTGTATAATGACCAACACAGCACACTTGGGTGGTTTCACCGACAGCGTTTTTAGAGTTTCTTCGCGTGAAATCACTATGTAAAATGTTTATCTATGACCATTCTATATTTTTTCGTGTAATAAGAAAACTAGATCACATGAAGGCACTGGTGTAAATATATTTCTCTTAAATATAAATAAATGAAAAAAAGAAATATGACTGTTTTTCAATAACGGTGGTATGTCCCTGATTGACTTTTAAGCATATTTACCTCATTAAATACGTTGCGATGGCAAATTTAGTACTTAAATTAAACATTATTATGTTGGTCAATACATAAAGCAACCATATTTAATACTTCCGTTCAGATTCAGATAACTTTATTTGTTCAAACATGTGTGTACATACGATAAAATGCATGCAAGGTGTTATAAGTACATGGAGTTGTGCTAACATGTTTACCATATTGTCATGGTGTGCAAATATTAAAATACAAGTATAGAATTTAAAATAATAATAATGTAACAACATTCATTAACACTGACAATGCTGACGTAAGTAAATAAATTGAATTGACTGATTACATAATTGATTCATATAGAAACGGGAGTTACATAAAAAATTGTCAAATATTCAATTATCAAAATAAAAAACTTTACACAATAATATAAAATAATACAATATTAACACAGGTCCAAAATATTCAATACAAAAAATCATTATTACACTACATACATTATAGATTAAAATAATATATAGAACAGCATGTCAATTTAAAATGATTCCTTTAAAAATTCATTCACATCATAATATGCTTTACTAGCTAAAAAAAAATTTTACTTTCCTTTTAAATGCTTCTACGCTTAGCTCTTTCCAACCATTGGGAAACTTATTGTAAATAATGGGAGCCATACAAAAAACACTTCTGCCCATCAGTGCAGTTCGAGACCTATGTTGACAGAGTTGACTGTTATCACGTCTATTTCTAGGAAACCGGTCTGCCATGCGGGGAAATAGCTTAGGATTTGATTTAACAAATATCGCAATTACCAAAATATAAATTGAAGGCAAAGTCAAGATGTTGTGGCTTATGAAAAACGGCTTGCAGCTATCAGTCATTTTTAATTTAAATATGGATCTAAGGCATTTTTTTTGGGCTTTAAATGCGATATCTTTATCCGTAGAGAATTCCTCAAAAAATAATGCCGTATCTGATAATGGCCTCTGCTATGCCGTAATAGGCGGTTAATAGGGCATCAGTCTTTAAAATCCGCGATAGTTTAAATAATGCGAATGCACTGTTATTTAGTTTTTTGCTAATAACCTCTATGTGAGCTTTCCAATTTAAATTACGATCTATGGTTAATCCTAAAAACTTTGTGAAATTTACTGCGTCAATTACATTACTATTATATTTAATATTAAAGATCGGAAATTTTAACTGCCTTTGACTAAAATGCATTATTACTGTTTTATTTAAGTTGATAATAAGGTTACTATTTTCTAACCATAGAATCGCTTTGTCTAATGTATTATTTATATCAGTTTCATACATATGCTTATCATCACAAGGAATGGTTATCGTGCTGTCATCTGCAAAAAGTGTCATACTGTGTTCTATACATTTAGGAAAATCGTTGATATAAAGTGTAAATAGCGGTGGTCCTAATACGCTTCCTTGCGGTACGCCATAGTTGACGTTACGCTCCCCAGATGTAAAAATCACTTCACGTTTAGTGCTCGCATTAATCGTCGTTATTTCAGTTGTTTGCTTCCTTTCTTGTAAATATGATTGTAAGAGCTTTTGAACATTTCCTCTTACACCATACGCTTCGAGTTTTTTTAAAAGAATATTATGCTGAACATAATCGAATGCCTGCGTCATATCGCAGTAAATTGCACAGATGGGTGTATTTTTATCCATATTTATCATGATTTTGTGTAGAAAGTCATAAACCGCCATATTAGTTGTTTTACCTTTTCTAAACCCGTTTTGCTCATTACAAAGTTTCCCGAGAAATATATTTTTCAAATATTTTTGAGAAAATGGATATTAATGAAATTGGTCTGTAATTTTGCATCAGGTCTTTTTCTTGCTTCTTATGTAATGGCTTTACTATAGATTTCTTCAAAGCATTAGGAAACTTTCCCTCACAAATACACAAGTTCATTATATGACTCAGTGGGCCACATACAATGTTAGCGACAGTTTCAATAATCTTTGTACTAACACCATCATAGCCCACACTATTCGAGGCCTAAAATGATATTGAATATATCTACAGGCAAGCTGGGAGCCATAAACATCGAATCCTTTCTGTTCAGGATATGGTTAGTGACCTTTGCTCCTACGGTAATTGGTTTTATTTTGTCAATAAAAAAATCATTAAACAGGTTTGTAATTTGTTTAGGGTCTGAGATAATTGTATTGTTGATACGAATTTTATTAATGTTATTCTTAGGAGTATTTAGTTTATTTTCATTTATAATTTGCCATGTCGTTTTTGATTTATAACTAGACGTTTGTATTTTATAAGAATTCTGTGCTTTTTTCGTCAAATAGATGACTTTATTAAACGTATTACAATAATTCTTAAATAGAGTTTTGTTTCGATGCGTAGGTTTCAAGCGATACTGCCATAATAAATGGCGTTTCTTTGCACTACATTTCTTAATACCGCGCGATACCCACTTTTGCTTCATGAATACTTTTACAGTTATTGGTATTTTAGGAAAGCATTGGTTATATAGAAACATAAACATTTCAGTGAATTCATTGTAACCTATATTAGGATTATTAGATTCATATACATCTGAAAATGTCAAACTACTCAAATATGATTTAAATTTATTGACATTGTCATTATTATAATCACGTCTAAGTATACGCCATTGTTTTATAGAACAGACAGTTTTAATAGGGCATTTGAAGAGTTGAGCCGTATGGTCAGAGAGAGCCAATTCTAGTACAGAAGCTTTAAACGACTTGCTAAAATTATGCGCAAAATTGTCAATGCAAGACTGACTCCCAAGACGAGTTGGTTCATACAGAGCAAGTTTTAAGTTATAATTCAGTAACAATGTCTCAAATTCAATTGATTACCTATTTCGCTTTAATACGTCTATATTGAAATCACCTGCTAAAACAATATTTTTAAAGGACTTATTTACAAGTATACGTAGCATTATATCTAATTTTTCAATACACTCATTAAAGTTGCTTGCATTAGGTACCCTGTATATACAAACAATCACAGTCTTGTACGTCGTTAATTCGATGACGCAACATTCGAAAACACCATTTGTAGATAATTTTGCAATTTTTTCCAGTTCCCTCCATTGATATCCTTTTTTTACTAGTATACACGTTCCACCTCGTTTGCTTGCCTTGCGACTGAAACTAGCCGCCAAACAATAATCCTTTATGTTGAGATGTTTTTCATAGCCCTCCATCATAAAATGCTCAGTAATGCATAAAATATCGACCCCTATATTCTTATCAAGTAGCTCATGTAGGCAAATTGTAAGATTGTCTGATTTTCCTAATAACCCAGCAATGTTTTGGTGTAATATGTAGAGGTGCTTAGTCGAGAAAAAAATTGTCATTTGGTTTGGCAGGTTTTTCCGGTTCACTTATATCAATTTTTGTTATGTCAGATTGTTCTGTTATACTGGTAATTAACTCTAGTAAGTCCTTGAAAATTTTCGATAGGCCATGATTATTTAAAGAACCTGCGTATTTATTAAACATGCTGTAGTCGTATTCGAGATTTAGATTGCTGTCTAAAAGGAAGGCGTGACCATGCGTCAAAATATCCAGATACAGTAGGTTGTTGAAAGTCTCTACTCGGCAATTAAAAAGACTTGTATCAAAAGGGCATCTAAATGTAGGCAAACAGATTATTATGTTAGTATGCTGCATGGCTTGCAATACGTCTCTAATATGGAAAATAATATCGTAGTAGTTGTTGGTCGACTTAAAGTCTTCTTCACCAAGGAATAATATACAAAAATCATTTAAAGTGAATTGTAGTACTTTTGTATTAAGACCCTTAAGCAGCTGTATTGTGCCTCCGTACGGTGTCAAATAATGGCACAGGTTGAAGCTGCTATCAAAGGCTTCCTCAGCTATGGACAATACATTGTTCTTTATGTTGCTGCTTAGAATGCACATTTTATGTTTGGTGACATTGCTACGAGTAAATGGTTTATCATTGCTACAGCCTCCTTCAGAGTTCAGGTTACTCAGGATTTGAGGTACTTGCTGTTGTGTGTTATTCTGATTTTCTTTAAATTGACTTTGATTTCTTTGAAGTAATATAATATATAAGAACTTTTCTTTTTTACTGATTTTGGTGTGCGTATAGTGTGGTCATCAGTTCCAACTTTTTTATAAAGATCAATTTCTTGTTTGAATTTATGTAATTCCTGTCTTAATGAAGTATTTTCTAGATGTAAGTTTTCTATTTCGTTATTCGCACTCAACAATTGATATTCTAAAATACACATTTTTTCCAGTAATTCCTTGTTCTCCTGCGATTCAGCAATTGAAGAATTTGGTAAGCTTAGCAAAGTAGCATCAAAGAGTGACTGATCTGTCCCAGCTATATCGCAAAGCGAGCTTGAACGCTGTAGTTTTCTGTATGTAATATTTTCAGAATGATCGTTCTCCATCTTGGAATTAATTAATTTATTTAATGTATTATATATATCGATTTAAAAAACGGAATAAATCAATAAAACGTAAATAAAAAAATAAAAAAAGCAATTTCGCAAAAAGTTAATTCCGATCAGGATTTGAACCACCGCTCTCTGTCATGGCAGTCACTGTATTCACACTCTCAGCTAAATTGCTTATAGATTAGTCAGCGAAATAAATGTACGGTTTGAAAGCCCCAGTTGTTTTTAGTGACGATGCAGCTAGTTCATGGCCATATAAGGTGATATCGCCGGTGCTTGCGTTTCTGACTTACCACCAATCGTAGCGAAGCCGCTGCAGTGACTCACTCGGTGACTCGCAGTTTTCGATACACTGTACGTTGCTTCTTTATGTTTTTAATATTTACTGGTCAATCCATTCTACCTCGTTTCCATTTGCACCAAGCAATATTATTTATTGATTTACTGGTTAAAAAAACTTATTTTAATATTTTATCTTACGTAGCGATATTAAATACGTCTTACTGCGAGCAAGCGTGGCGCAGTTCCTTCTGTTATCATGCAGACATCAGGACCATAGTGATAAGGAACGTCCGCGCCAAAAGTGCAATATCGGTGCGTTTTATTAAAATCGATCTATAACGTAAACAAGTCTATTTTAACGAACTATCTCCTTACGCACACGGAGGCCCAGTCGTGCTCTTGCGTTCTCGCAGTAGAGTTTTCGCGCCAATACGTTAGTACTTTTTGAATCTAAGAAGGAATACGAAATTATGCAATCTCGGTGGGTTACTGTACGAATGAATGTTGTTTTTTTACGTTACGTTTGGCGGGTATGTTATATATTATTAGGTACCCTTAGCAATCATACATTTTAAGTGTCGAAAGTATAAATAGTTTTTTTTAAATTTAATTTTTTGTTCATGTTTCTAATTTCGGTGGTGCAATATCGGTGGTTTCGGTGGTAAGTTTATTGCCACCGATATTGCATTAATACTAAAGTGGCTTTTGGTTCATGTGACTTTGTTAAAGTATTTACTCTAAGGGTTAACAAAATTAATCCGACAAACTTTGGAGGGTAGTATTATAAGTTGGTACCTAGTACATATTTTACAAAAACTTTTTTAACCGGCTTCTAAAAAGGAAGTAATTAATTCATCCCGTATGAATGTAATATTGATGATAATTTAATATTCTTGTATATTGTTGGTCTATGTAGGCTTCTTAACGAATGTGCCAAATTTCATAAGTGTGTATGTATGTTTGTTTGTATGTATGTATATTTGTCTTGTCAATTTCTCGGTTTTTTTTCTTTTTTTTTCCTCGACTCATAATTCAATACAATCTTCACTGCCATCACTCTGTCGGTAAAGTTATCCGTGTCAAGGGGCATGTAAAATATTATGTTTTTTTGTTAACCTGGCCTGCATTAGAGCTGTGCAAAATATGTATAAACTCTTTATACTATACCTACTCAATTTTGTCTTATTTTAGAATGGGAAGGCGAAAGGAAAAACAATCAAGAGAAGAGACTTTAGAAAAAAAAAACAGGCTGAAAGACTAAGAAAAAAAAGAATAAAAGATGATCCAGTACTAGGTGAAGAACTAAGAAGAAAAGATAGAGAACGATATAAAAAGAAAAAAGCGGAAGGAAAAATTTTATCGATGGCTGAAATGACTCCACGTGCCCGAAGATTGAAGCAAAAAATAAACAAAGCTAACTTTAAAGCATTTTATGAAAGAAGAAAAAAAAACACAAAATTATCACGTGAAGCAAGTTTACCATCCAAAAATGTTCCACCTAAAAAAACCAATGATCCTCCTGAAACACATGGTGACGATATGATAGGCGCGTCATCTCCCACAAGTCCTTCCATTCTAAATCGTTCTCGCTCGCTTAGTCCACAACCAGGACCTTCTTCAGTACCTCTTCATGATGGAAACTTCAATTCCAACTTTCAACGTTCTCGCAGCATTAGTCCTCATTCAAGCATTTCTCGTTGTCTACGTTCTAAAAACAAAATATTCACTAGTAGTCCCGTTCATTCTTATTTGCCTTCTGGGCGAATAACTGCAGCTGTCAGCAGAATTCAAACCCCTGAATCTACTTTGTGTCCATGTAGCCCTGTATCTACTTTATGTCCAAGTAGCCCTGTATCTACTTTATGTCCAAGTAGCCCTGTATCTACTTTATGTCCAAGTAGCCCTGTACCTTCTTTATCCGATGTGTCTTCCTCTTTGAAGAATTTGGATGCCAGATTCAGAAAATACCAAAGGATAAAAGCAAAGGAGATAATGTCACTTAGAAAAAAAGTAATACAACTAAAGAGAGAAAAAGACTTATATAGAAAAAGAGCGGAAAGACTGAATAAGATTCTCAGAAGTCCACGTTTAGAAAATAAGATAGTTAAACAGAAAAGAAAGTCAGATGAACCAAAGAATAAAAATAAAATTAATGCCCAAGTACGAAACACTGTACAAAAGTTTTATGAAGAAGATGAGAATTCACGTATGTGCCCCGGAAAAAAAGATTGCATAGCTAAAAGTAAAGTAAAAAAGCAAAAGAGATATTTAACAGACTCGATAAAAAATTTACACCAAAAATATTTAAAATTAGGCCATCCACCAATAGGCTATACAACATTTTCCAAATTGAGACCATTCTGGATTTTGAAGCCAAACATAAATAACCGCAACACATGTCTTTGTCAAATACACGCCAACATGGTACTATTAATAACATCTCTTAAAAGGAATAACATAATAAAAAAGAATACTACCACCGATCTTCTAAAAAATTTGTGTTGTGATAAGGACAATGTAAAGTGCCTCGAAAGAAAATATGTATCATGCAGAGACAAAGTTGTAAACTACCAGGAATTTAGTAATCAGAATAATATAACTTACTGGGCATGGCAACAACAAGCTAGAGTGTATACTAAAGATAATGTGGAAAAAACTACTAAAACCGTTACAAAGATTAGTCATTCAGATAAGCCACTGGCAGTGATAAAAAAATTTGAAAATGCCCTAAAGTCGTTTCTCAAACACTGTCCTAACTTAAAAAATCAATATCAGGCTGCCAAAGAAATAAAGGACAATATGACTGAAAGTCAGTGTTTAATACATATAGATTTCAGCGAAAATATTTATGGGACGAAATATAATGAAGAGGTACAGTCTGCACATTGGAGTAAGAACCAGATCACACTACATACTGTCGTGATTTATTATTATGGCAGTCAGACTTATAAAACACAAGCTTTTTGCACAATCAGTGCTTCTTTACGCCACGACGCTGCTGCAGTATGGGCTCATTTAGTCCCAATATTAAGAGAAATAGAAACAAACGCTCCTATGGTACGCACACTTCACATTGTGTCAGACTCACCTTCCGCACAATATCGGAACAAGAAAATATTGTACATTATTTCTCAGTTGAGTTCATACTGTCCACAATTAAACGAAATTATATGGCATTACACTGAATGCGGCCATGGTAAAGGAGCTCCGGACGGTGTCGGTGGAGTTTTAAAAAGAACTGCTGACCAGCTGGTTGCGTATGGAAAAGACATCGCCGACCTCGACACTTTAGTTCAGAACCTCAAAACTTCAGTTAAAGGTGTGAAAATAGAAGTAGTCGAAGATTACAAAGTAACCGAAAAAGACTGGCTTCTTCCTGACCAATTAAAAACGTTTCCAGGTACTTTGAAGGTTCACCAGATAGTTTGGATGAAAGAAGAGCCACGACGATTAGCTTTGCGATCATTGTCTTGTATACATCCTGACTGTTTGATTAAAGCAACAATTTGTCCTCATGGAAAACATTTAGGCTTCTATAATCTTGCCTGCAATGATAACTCGCAATCACGAGACGAAAAAGATTGTTTTATGACACAACTTGACCTTCAACGATATTCCACAAGAAGCACTGAGTCTAAAGTTCAGATTTTAAGCGTGCAACGATTTAAATCTTCTGAGAGATTTGACTTAGTCAAGCCATCAATCAAAACCAAACACTCCAGAAATTCATTCGACAAGAAACTTTCTATAGCAACCATTCCATCAAAATCATTGGCGATATTAGATGACTCACTGAGTATTGAAAATGTTAATTTGGATATCATCCCCTCCACGTCATTTTTTGAAAATGTTGATAGCGCAATGTGTTTGGAATTTGAAAATTCAATACCTGAAACTAATTGGAAGAAAGATGACAAAACTGAAAAGAAAAAGGAAACAAGATTAGCTGAATCTTCTACAGAAGAAATTAAAACCGATATTGAAAATGACTCTGACAGTGATTATAATATATTTTGATTTTTGTTTTGTTTATTTTAATTATTTGAAAGTTGACTATTTTATGTTTGTTTAAGATTTTTTATAAAAAAACATAATTATTTGCTGAAGTGTTAATTAAACGAAGATCTCATCATAACTTCATTTTTTTTAATATTACCCTCAACATGGATCACATTAAGCAGAACTAATGTTAATTTAGTAAATCTGCTAAATGTGGTCATGATCCATGTCAAAATACACTGTCAAATATAGATAAATAAACGTATTTTACACCTGCTATACCCGCCTCTGCAGCCGCTACATAATGTTGCCAACGGTAAAGTTGTTCTTTGTTTAATAACTGTCATGGTGGATTACAAAACATATCCATTTTGAGGTGATGTTGCAATTTCGGTGTAAGATTTGCAATTTCGGTGTAAAATTGGCAATTTCGGTGTAAAATTTTCAATTTCGGTGGGTTGGTAATTTCGGTGGCCGTCATATTTTCAAAACAACTACGGTTATTTATTTCCTACTAAAATAATTAGAATACTAATGTTTTCTAGAACAAAACAAGTTAATTTTTTTATCCGAAAACCTACAAAAAAAATACCACCGAAATTAGCAAAAAATTGTGCTTGCGTGAAATGACCCACTTGTATCTTAATGTCCTAATGTAAATCAATTATTTTAATAAATAATAAAATAAAGTAACCGGTTCGCAGTCCAATTGTTTTAACTATTGTGTCTGCATATGGGACACTGAACCTGTTAAATTACTTGTGGTTAATATTCAGAACTTACTACGTTGCAAGATTCGTGAGTTGGCTGTAAGTTTAGGGTCATTATTTTTGGGGAATAATTAGTTATCCAGAAAGTTTCGTGCTATTGTGTTGGATGTCGGACCAAGGGAAGTGCTAAGTATCGCACGTGCTTGTTATTGTGTTGGATGTCGGACCTAGGGAAGTGCTAAGTAGTGATGTTCAAATCCGCTAGAAACTATAGACGTGTTATAGACTATGAAATATATTTTTCTAGCGCGTTATTTTATACGCTATCATTACAACACGTTGTTACAAAACTCGTCCACAGTCTCAACGCAGAGACGTTGTCATTTTATTTGCCAACACGCTAGATGGACGGTGAATGTTATCTCACAACGCGCTGCACACGAAAGAATATAATATTTTTCTCATGAAGCGTTAGAAATCAATGAACATTTATGTGAAAAGTGTAAAAATTTTGATTGTCCAACTAAATCTGACTATTACTAATCGCGATTTACAAAAAAAAAACGTGTGGAATAAATTGGTTGTCATGAACTTTTTTTTAAAAAAATTTATTTTAAGGGCTTACCAAAATAACTAAACCTAAAAACACTTTTTAATTCTAACATTACTCTTATCACTTACTACATACTTATTTTAAAACAAAAAATGCCAACTTGTACATTGTCCTAGCTTGTTCCGATAAAGGAAAAGCCAGGACAGCGTTACAGTCTCCAATGTCGTACTTGTTTGTTGGACCAAGTAAATTAAATCGCAAAGCCTCATTCCGCACACACTCCATCAAAACATGTTGCACATCTTCGACTACTCCACATTCTTCACAGTTGGGTGACGTAACCTTTTTCATCAGAAAACCAAACTTTCTTGATGGAATGTGACCGGAACGAAGTTTTAATGCCATAACTAAATCACTTCTACTAAGTACATTTTGATCGATCCAATTATACACTGGAAGCTGTGGTTGAATGGTCTTGTACCAAATTCCCTTTTCTATTGACCTCTGGTTAAAGTATTCACTCCACACATCAGTACACCGCTGTTTTATAATTTTTATACAATCGGTATATAAAGTACGAACATTTACAGAAATTCCATCTGTCACGGCTTGGTTGGCCAAAAGATCCACTCTTTCATTGTCCTGAATCTGTACATGAGATGGGATCCACTGTAACACTATCGAGATTGATCTTTGATCTAATTTAAATATAGACTCCAAAATCGTGTAGGCTATCGGTACTCCTCGCACGGGCGAAGTGCACCGAGCCAAGTGTTGCAGCGAACTCTTCGAGTCTGTTAGAATGACAAATTTATTATGATTAATTGAGTTAATATAAGAAAGAGCCTCTGCTATTGCAATTAACTCGACGTGCATAATGGAGATATCAGAGTCTATAGCAAGTTTGACATTTGTATTTAATTGTGAATCCCAAACCGCAGCGCCACTACCAGCACTACTCTTAGAACCATCTGTGTAAATCTTGTGAAAACCAACATATTCCTCTTCTATAAAATTTGTGCAGATTTGTCTCAGACGGTTGCAGTCATAATGTCGTTTAGGTTTACTAATAGATGGTATATTCTGTTTAATAGATTTATGAACATTGATGTTACTGACCCACGTCTCCAGAGAAAACATTTCGATCAACCTAACCGAGTGGACAGCAGAAGATTTAAGCTCATTGTAACTTGAGACCAATAGAGGTTGTTTTCTACCTCTCCAATATTGAGAGTTACTTATATTTGTAGTTAGCGACTCAATCAAATGAATCACATTGCTCTCCCGAAATGACATACATTTTAAACAGTATTTGCCTCCCTGAAATTTCCTACGAATATGTAATGGAGATAGATTTAATTCACTCTCCATCACGTGAATGGGAGTGCTTCGAATAAAGCCACCAATAACACGAAGAGATTTGTTATGCGCTTTGTCTAATTTAGATGAATGACACTTGTAACTGCAATCATACAAGAAGCTACCATAGTCCAACCTACTGCGGATTATGGAGATATACAGTCGACGCAGATGTTTAGGGTGAACACCCCAACCAGGACCTGCTAATACTTTGAAAATATTTATAAAATTTTAAACCTTTTGAACCGACTCATTAATATGTTTCCCCCATCTGAGCGACCGATCCAACCACATTCCCAGGTACTTAATGTTATTCACTACAGAAATATTACTATTATTAACTTTTAACTCTCTCTCTTTTTTCTCTCTCTCTTCTTTTTCTCTTTTTACTTTGTCTGCACATACCTCTCTTAAAAATACAGACCTTAGTCGGAGATATTTCTAAGCCTAGATTAATAACAATGGAGTTAAATGTATTTAAAGCAGCCTGTAACTCTGAAACCACAGCATTGACCGTAGCCGTACCGGATTTAAATAAAACAAAATCATCAGCATACTGAGATATATCAACGTTCGTAATAGCTTTGCAAATATTGTGAGTCGCAACGTTAAATAAAAGAGGGGAAAGTGGGTCTCCTTGGGCCAACCCTCGTCCCGTAGACCGCCTATATTCTTTATTATTAATTGAAATTTTAAGTATTCGCTCATTCAAGAATCTTCACAAATATGAACACAACTTATGACCTACTGAAAGTTTATCGAGAATGTCCAATAAACTAGTGATATCAACATTATTGTAGGCGTTATTGATGTTAATAAAACAGCCAACTGTGACGAGATTTGAAGTAAAACCAAGTTGAATCTTTGTCGTCAAAGTAACAAGACTATCTAAACATGACTGAACTAAGCCTACAGTATTATCAGAGAATATGTATCTATTCTCGAGAAACCATTCCAACCGTTTGTTTAAAATTGAGTGAAAAATTTTGCATCAGAGAAATAGGTCGAAGATAGAATGAAAGTCCCGAAACTCGACCTGGTTTAGGAATAGGAATTATTTGAATATTCCGCCACTGTCTTGGAACGCAACCAGAATCGTAAAATTGATTGTACAGAGAAAGTTATAATAGTTTGCCGATGGCTGGGAGATTTTTGACCATAGAAAAGGAAATTTCGTCGCCACCAGGTGCCGTGTCTTTTGATTTTATGGAATTTTCTAATTCCTGAATAGAGATAACAGCTTCTAATTTATTATTGCAAGACTGAAAACAGGGTTTAGGGGGGGAAACGTAATCAGGCGTTAGGTCATTAAGAAGCCTTTCTGCTAAAGTTGAGTCAACGTGTTGATATTTCGATTTATGGCCTTTTACCCATCTCATTTTGCGCCACATATCACTAGCAGAAGTTGTTGCATCGATACTTGAACAAAAACCTCTAAAGGATGCACTTTTTGCCTTCCGTGTCTGCCTCTGCGATTCCAGGATGTTTTCCTGCAAAAGTGCGTAATTTTGAGGCGAAGGATTACCCCTAAATTTTGCTAACGCTAAACGTCGTAATGCCACCGATCTAGATAGCTCAGGGCTCCAATATGGTTTCGGTTTAAATTCCGAACTGATATGTTGAGGAATAACAATTTGAGGGATGTGGGAGTCTGCTGCTTTCTGTAAAGTATTTTCAAAAAAGTCATAACACAACTGTGGATCTATCGGGGCGCTTGAATCACGGAGAATGCTGTCTACGGACGAAGCAAACTTCTCCCAGTTAGCTTTTTTAAAATTTCTTTTACGAATATTATGTTTAATAACATTAATATTGGTGGATAATTTAATAATTAGGTGGTCACTCCCTAACGATTCATTCGTAACTTTCCAAATGAAATTTAAACCCAAATCCACAGAGATAAAAGAAATGTCGGGAGAGGATTGTTGCACTATATTATTCACCAATTTTATACGAGTGGGACTACCATCATTAACTGATATAAAGTCATGATCTATCATAGAATCGAATATCTGAGATCCACGCTGATCGGTTTTATATGACCAGTTGGAATGGTGACCGTTAAAGTCACCTAAAATTAAAGTTTTGTTTTTTGCAATCGAAAATATATTATCCCAATCCCTTGGTATAGTACGGACAGTTGAAGGGCAGTAAATAGCAACGATATTCTCAATATACTGACAATTTAACAATTGAATGCACAAGAGTTCAATACCTGGATTATAATAATGTACATTACGCAACTGCGCTTGTGACTGTACGAGAATGACCCTAGGCTGATAAAATTTTCGTTTTTCCTAATTATGCTTACATTAGTGTTTAAGTCGGTTCCCCCCTTAGGGGGAAGGCCGCACCCCACCCCGTACGGCCCTGTAGAGCTCGTCTCCGGACTGGACACTCTCCCACCGATATGTGTAAGAAGAAATGAATTCTCAAATAAGAAGTCCGATACCTTGTCCTATTAATAAGGCAAGTAAAGGATTGAATGAGATTGTAATAAGACAAGAATTCATCGTTGTGAAATGCATTGGATGTGGTTTTAGAAATCTAATAAATAATAGAGGGATGCAAAGTATATCATTATATAAACTTGTGAGTAACCTTTACGTTAGCGTAACAGGTATTTGGTCAGTCATTACTCGCACGATACCTTACATCTGCACTCGGAGTACTTAGAGCAACACTTCCATAAGTGACGCATTGCGTCGGCATCACGCTCTTTTGGAGACATGGTCCCTAGCAGTTCTTTCGAACTGATAACGTGACGAAGCGGCTTTCCCTGCGGCAACCGTGTGACCGGCCTTGTCTAACAACGGAGCGGCTAGTTCCAGCGACATTCGTCGGCATCATGCTCTTTAGGAGACATGGTCCCTATCAGTCCTTGGACTGAATATAAGATAGATGTGGTCACGCAAACCCCTGGAAGGTCACCCTTTGCACAACAAGCATATCTGCAAGACACGTGTTCATGTCAGTCTGACCGAATTATTGGTCTGAGATAAAGAATACAACATTCAAGAATTACTAGTTAATAGAGTTGAGAATTGAAACTCAAGAATTATTATTTATTTAATAGAGTTTTGTATAATCTCTCTTAAAGTCCTTTTAATTGGTCTGAGGTAAAGAATACCGAATTCAAGATTTAGGTTCTAGATAATAGAGTAGAGAATCATAATTCTAGAATCATGAATTAATAGAGTTGTGGATCAACTCTCCTGAAGGTATATAGACAGTCCCAAAGCGCCCTCCCTTCACCACTTCCTAGTGTTTGAGCTGGGGAGAAGAAGTGGCGCAACAAACTCCCCAGCAACACGTCTCTGTCTGTTTAATTACAAGAGCTGAACAAATATATTACCAGCCAAGGATAATTATTATAATGAAAGACTCACCCAGTCGCACCAACACAGACACACACGCACATATTACATTAAGTACTAAATTAGTCTAATCTGGGCTTTCACCCAACTATATTTAACTTAATAACTAATACTTGTTGTCTTGCGACAGCCCACTCGGACATGGCCTCTTGGCATTCACCAAGTCTTCTAACTTAACTAGCCTAGATTCGGACGTCTGTCTCCTATCGTGGTCTAAAACCAAGTGCCTCCCCTCTCGCAGTTGAGCACCAATAACTGTAATATAACTTTTATAAGGTGAAGAGGTAAAGGGATCGTTACGCTTGCACTTCAAATCACTATTTATAGCTACGTTAATTTGTCTGTTTACAATTAACCCACTTCAGTGAGACCGGGAACCGTTTTACAACGTTTTATCTCAAATGTACGTGTTCTGCTAGACCTAACGCATAGAACCTCTGAGGAACTAATACGAATCTAACGGAACACGTTCCCTAAGCATTAAATAAATGTCTTACTCAATCCTATGACAGAGTACTGCGAAGTCCATCTGTTGTTGAGGAAGGCAAGTATCAGATAGTTCTAATCGCGTACTTGTGTGTAAGACACCCTTACGGCGGTATAGCCCCTTTTTACTAAGATAATATAAAACTAGCACAAGCGCACCGTAGACTCAATCTCTAGCAGAATACATTACGATCGAACCTGGTGAACGCCGAAGTGGTGGTTCGTCACTTCTCATTTCGTTAATCTTCCCCATTTAGAGGATGCGTTGCGGCATTTAAGCGGCTTGCGTCCCAATAGCGTGTCTCGATAAATAGTGACGATTTAGAATAGTCCTACAGAACGGACGGGGTTTTTTTATCGAGATACGGTCCCTAGCGTTCTTTGAACGTCTACCAATTCAGTTTGGGGTACTTGGTGAAGCCTACCCCCTCTCCCGGAAATGTACGTCAACAAGCCTCACGCAAAGTATTCTGTGGCGAGACCTTTTTGGATACAGATATCATCACTAACATTTGGTTGTTTTATAATGCAATTGCACATTGGCTTTATAGCCTAGTTCAGCTTTAAATGAGCTGCGAGTATTTATGGTTCTGCCTTCCAAATGTAGTGTGTCAGCTCAAGATCAAGAGTCGTCAAAGGTCAGGAGCATTAATGCTCAATGTCAAGTATGGTGGAAGGCTTTCGCCATTTCCCTATAACCAAAAGCAAGTGACTACTCTGCCAAGGGGTGGATTAGGATATGGACACATAATACACAGGAATGTAGCGTTAACTATAAACCACTATTCTAATTATGAGTTATTTCGGCATTCTGGAATAAACGATCATTAATAGCTAGTCAGCCATATCACCTAACTGTTACCTATAAGTAACAATACAAATCAACTTGCAAGAACAATCATAATGGTGAATTTCAATTAATGTAGAGGTACAATGTACATGCTACTACTAAATATAACAGTTATTTAAAGTTGACACTTACCAATTCCTTAGAGAGGATTAGGTTACAACTCACGGAATACACCACGTACCAGCTTCGCCTCAGACACCGCTCCTCGATCGTGACTCGTCTCCGATGCACCTAGACTCCCAACCTAACTGGCCTGGACTATCACGTCTGTAGCCTATCGCGACTCAAAACCAACTGCCTTTCCAAACTCTGACTTTCCTCCTCCGTCCCCGTCAATTCCTAAAAAACCACGTTTGGCCCATCTT
Source organism: Agrochola lychnidis (assembly GCA_963680765.1). Classification (NCBI taxonomy): domain Eukaryota; kingdom Metazoa; phylum Arthropoda; class Insecta; order Lepidoptera; family Noctuidae; genus Agrochola; species Agrochola lychnidis. Next base: position 71,432 of record OY796866.1, on the reverse strand, counting down.
CCCACACTTTTGCAGAATAGTTTTATGGCCGTTTTTGTACAATTTCTCAATTTTTTTAAAAGGGTCCATTTGAATTGCCGGAGCCCAACTTAATCGTTAACAGATGCTGACTCTGGTATTGTGAGTCGAGATTAGAAATTGGATATTTTACTATTTCTTTAGAATTCGGTGAAATATTACATTCGACCTTTTCGTTCTTTGTTTCCCATTAAATAGAGAATTTATGTGTTTCTAAGTTGACTTGAACCATGTGCTGGTTTTAAAATAATTATAATATTTTGTTATTAAAATAGGAGCAAATGACAGACAATCACACGCTTTAATCGATTTGTGAACGATAACAGCTACCCCCCCCATACCCGTCATAATGGTCCAATCTAAAAAGATTATACTCATTCAAATAAAAGTGGCTGTCTGGTTCAAACCACGTTTCACTGATAACGGCAATATAAATCTTATCTTTAAATAAAAGCCGTTCGAAAAATGATGATTTTGGCCGCAGACTTTGTGCATTCCATTGTACAATATTAAATGCGAGAAAATTATTATGACAATCCATTAATAAGTTTACTTATAAGTGAATTTTCAGGCAAATTATTAACTACAATTACTACCAACCATTCTACGATTAACTTAACCACGCTGTTTATTTTATTCTTAAATGAACCTTTCTTCAGAAGTATATTTGTAATGTTACTTATTAAATTACCAGTCGACTTATCGTTTCGATTATGATCGCTTGATTTCTTTCTATGATGATCACTTGACTTCTTTGAAACATCGGTTTGTGTCGATGTTTTTTGTCCTTCACTCATGGAAGAGGTAGATGATACCTCCGAATCCCAATCCATAACGCCAGTGCCCGCGGCCGCGGACGGACGAGACTGCCACCGTTTTTTATGTTGTGTTGTTTTCTGTTTCGATTCCCGTTTCGGATGCGAACTAGTAGCCTGCTGTTGCCCAGGTATTATGACAGCTGTTTTAGCTTTATCTGCGTATCTTGTCTGTTCCTCATATGATTGTACTGGGTTAATATTTTCTAATGTACTTGTTTGAATGTTCTTCTCTGTCACATCAATATTTGTAACCAGACAGTTAGGGGGCGGGGATGGCGGTACATATAATAACAGTGCTTTACGGTGTGTACAATTAAACTCATTCATTAACTCTCGTAACCTTTTTTCTTTCAAATAAGTAGGGCATTTCTTATCTAGGGATAAATGATTACCCTTACAATTTACACATATAAATGTAGTTTTATCGCAATTGTCATGACTACCTCCACATTTAGGACATTTAACTTTACTAGACGTACACATCTTTGCAATATGTCCATATCTCCAACATTTGGAGCATTGAGTTACGGGCAATGTGAATCTCTCAACTTTGGCTCTCATACCGTATATATTTATATAGGAGGGTACATGTGCACCTTCAAAACAAATGCGTAAAGACTCGCTTGTAATCCATCCATTAGAGTTATCTCCTTTATCGTCAGTATCTTTACATCTACGGTTGAGACGTATTGCTGACAGGATTTTCACATTACACGAGACATTACCAACAAATTCCTCAATTGAAAGTTCTATATCTCTGATAATCCCGTATGACACTGCAACTTCCCATGATTTTTGTGGACGCCAACCCATTTCTTTAAATACTTTGCAATTCATCATTTTTTCGGCATGATATTCATTGTCAAACGTGATTATTAATTTGTACGGATTAATATATTTCACGCGTGATATACCGATTATCTCATTAGTTTTAAATAGTCTAGCTAACGCAAATTGTTTCGGAAACTTCTCTTTATTGTATATGCATATCTCAACTGTTTCTTCTACATTATTACAGCTTATCTCCTGAACTGGAGTTGATCTTCTTGCGATTCTCTTCCCTAGTCTATTTACCGTAGTCCAACTTCCGGAGTCATCCTCCCTATCTCTTTTTTTCCCTAAATTATCGTCATCATCACCTTCTAAACTTCCCTTCACTGGTTGTGTAGGCACCTCCATATCCAATTGTGTTATATCCTCTGAATATTCCCTTTGTGTATCACTACATTCATCTATCAATACGCCATTGGGCGAGTTACTCATATCTTATTAGATCGAACGGCCGGCCGGCCGCGCGCGGCAGCTCGGCTACGATCGAAGAAGATCCTATCGCAAAACCAGTAATTAGCGTATACTCGTACACACGACTAATTTGCCCGAGGCGCAAATCGGTACTGGTCATGAACTTTAAATTCACACCAACTCCTCGGACTTCAGGTGCAAAAACGGTACTATTTCTTTTGCTTATATCTCGAAAACGGTGTGTCCAATCGCATTTATAATGAAAATTTCGACTCCCTTTATAATGCCCTTAAACCCCTTACACTCTACATGTAGGTAATATTTTTTCTTATTTTCCATACAAAAAGTGAAAAATTGCATATAAAACACGCCGAGGCCGCTCCGCTGCGCGCCTCTGGCTCTAAAAAGATTCACGTGGTTAGTATCACGTGTGGAGTCGCGATTGTCAAATTCGATTTACTTGTATCAAAATTATTTTTAAATTTAGAGAATTTATTTTGCAAAATAACAGACGACGCGGGCCGACTGCCGCCCGAGTTCACCCGACGCGCTGTGCCAGACTATAAAACTTTATTACTATCCCATTCTGGCTCCGTTGTGCACGTTTAGACTTTTAAACGTTTAGTTTGTTGAAGTAATATATTTCTAGCGCGAAGTCATAGTCGATCTAGCAAACGCTAGATGCTTTGTGCACATATCGTGTTATTTTTTGGCGCTATACGTTTTATTAACCACCACTAGTGCTAAGTATCGCACGTGCTTGTTATTGTGTTGGATGTCGGACCAAGAGCAGTGCTACATAAGTATCGCACGTGCTTGTTATTATGTTGGATGTCGGACCGAGGGAAGTGCTAAGTATCGCACGTGCTTGTTATTGTGTTGGATGTCAGACCGAGGAAAGTGCTAAGTATCGCACGTGCTTGCTATTGTGTTGTATGTCGGACCAAGGGAAGTGCTAAGTATCGCACGTGCTTGTTATTGTGTTGGATGTCGGACCAAGAGAAGTGCTACATAAGTATCGCAGGTGCTTGCTATTGTGTTGGATGTCGGACCAAGGGAAGTGCTAAGTATCGCACGTGCTTGTTATTGTGTTGGATGTTGGACCGAGGGAAGTGCTAAGTATCGCACGTGCTTGTTATTGTGTTGGATGTCGGACCAAGAGAAGTGCTACATAAGTATCGCACGTGCTTGCTATTGTGTTGGATGTCGGATCAAGGGAAGTGCTAAGTATCGCACGTGCTTGCTATTGTGTTGGATGTCGGACCGAGGGAAGTGCTAAGTATGGCACGTGCTTGTTATTGTGTTGGATGTCGGACCGAGGAAAGTGCTAAGTATCGCACGTGCTTGCTATTGTGTTGGATGTCGGAGCGAGGAAAGTGCTAAGTATCGCACGTGCTTGCTATTGTGTTGGATGTTGGACCGAGGGATATGCTAAGTATCGCACGTGCTTGCTATTGTGTTGGATGTCGGACCGAGGGAAGTGCTAAGTATCGCACGTGCTTGTTATTGTGTTGGATGTCGGACCAAGAGCAGTGCTACATAAGTATCGCACGTGCTTGTTATTATGTTGGATGTCGGACCGGGGGAAGTGCTAAGTATCGCACGTGCTTGCTATTGTGTTGTATGTCGGACCAAGGGAAGTGCTAAGTATCGCACGTGCTTGCTATTGTGTTGGACGTCGGACCGAGGGAAGTGCTAAGTATCGCACGTGCTTGTTATTGTGTTGGATGTTGGACCAAGAGAAGTGCTACATAAGTATCGCACGTGCTTGCTATTGTGTTGTATGTCGGACCAAGGGAAGTGCTAAGTATCGCATGTGCTTGTTATTGTGTTGGATGTCAGACCAAGAGAAGTGCTAAGTATCGCACGTGCTTGTTATTGTGTTGGATATTGGACCAAGAGAAGTGCTACATAAGTATCGCAGGTGCTTGCCATTGTGTTGGATATCGGACCAAGGGAAGTGCTAAGTATCGCACGTGCTTGTTATTGTATTGGATGTTGGACCGAGGGAAGTGCTAAGTATCGCACGTGCTTGCTATTGTGTTGGACGTCGGACCGAGGGAAGTGCTAAGTATCGCACGTGCTTGTTATTGTGTTGGATGTTGGACCAAGAGAAGTGCTACATAAGTATCGCACGTGCTTGCTATTGTGTTGTATGTCGGACCACGGGAAGTGCTAAGTATCGCATGTGCTTGTTATTGTGTTGGATGTCAGACCAAGAGAAGTGCTAAGTATCGCACGTGCTTGTTATTGTGTTGGATGTCGGACCAAGAGAAGTGCTACATAAGTATCGCACGTGCTTGCTATTGTGTTGGATGTCGGACCAAGGAAAGTGCTAAGTATCGCACGTGCTTGTTATTGTGTTGGATGTTGGACCAAGAGAAGTGCTACATAAGTATCGCACGTGCTTGCTATTGTGCTGTATGTCGGACCAAGGGAAGTGCTAAGTATCGCATGTGCTTGTTATTGTGTTGGATGTCAGACCAAGAGAAGTGCTAAGTATCGCACGTGCTTGTTATTGTGTTGGATGTCGGACCAAGAGAAGTGCTACATAAGTATCGCACGTGCTTGCTATTGTGCTGTATGTCGGACCAAGGGAAGTGCTAAGTATCGCATGTGCTTGTTATTGTGTTGGATGTCAGACCAAGAGAAGTGCTAAGTATCGCACGTGCTTGTTATTGTGTTGGATGTCGAACCAAGAGAAGTGCTACATAAGTATCGCACGTGCTTGCTATTGTGTTGGATGTCGGACCAAGGAAAGTGCTAAGTATCGCACGTGCTTGTTATTGTGTTGGATGTCGGACCAAGAGAAGTGCTAAGTATCGCACGTGCTTGTTATTGTGTTGGATGTCGGACCAAGAGAAGTGCTACATAAGTATCGCACGTGCTTGCTATTGCGTTGGATATCGGACCAAGGGAAGTGCTAAGTATCGCATGTGCTTGTTATTGTGTTGGATGTCAGACCAAGAGAAGTGCTAAGTATCGCACGTGCTTGTTATTGTGTTGGATGTCGGACCAAGAGAAGTGCTACATAAGTATCACACGTGCTTGCTATTGTATTGGATGTCGGACCGAGGGAAATGCTAAGTATCGCACGTGCTTGTTATTTTCACGTATGTTACATGATAAATGACATATCAGACCAGACACGGTAACTCGAGGAACCACGTACGAATCCTCGAGCTGAACCGTGGCCGCGTTTCAGCTGTGGTGATGGAGAGGCATACAAATAAAACAAGAGTATATATTATGTTCTTAGATTTGAACTTTGTGTTTATTCTAGCATTCATAACTTAAGTGAAACGAGGGACGGGATAGTTCGTCAAGAAATATCAACAGTACAACTAAACGTAACTGAACACAATAAACAACAGATCAACGTAACAAACAATATTTAGTATCAGACGGAGTACCGCGCGGTCAGAGAGACTTCAGTTCACACGTGCGCCACAGCGCGCGGACATGGCCGCACTGTACTCAATGCTGATTTAGTAAAACAGTTCTATTATAAATAAGAATAATGCGCATCCTTCATGTTATATTCTTATTTGCCGCCAGTGCGATGCTAACAGTAGCGTTGCAGGTCAGTTATGAAATACGTCGGCAGTAATGTCAACTCACAACCGATAGTCAATTAAATCCGCAGTTTACACACATTAAAGACCACACCAGACTCTTCGTGCAACCTTCAACAGAATCAGTCGGGCGAAGCTCCCGCGACGCGCACCGAACTCAAAACTATCCGCACCAACCGCGCGGAGAGCAACGCAACGAACCGAACCGAGACACAACGCAACAGGAGAACAAGTGCAGACCGTATCACATAACGAGCAGCCGCGCCGCCCGCGCTATGTACAGGAGAGGAGCGGGCAGAGGGCGCAGGGGGAGCAGGGAGCGCTCCGTCACACCGTGGTCTCGCGGTCCACGTGGATGTACTCGACGGAGCGCTCGCGACGTCAGGAGGACGCCGCTGACGATGCGCGCGACGCGTCGAATAACAGCTCCTCCGTGAGGCGCCGCCCCGCCGCCAGCGCGCCCAGCAGCTGCTTGTCAGCGCCCGCGCGCCGCCGCCGCCGCAGCGCCGCCGCCACCAGCAGCGCCAGCGCCGCCGCTCCGCACGCCGCGCCCGCCGCTGCGCCCGCCGTGGCCGGCGCCGCCAGAGCTGCGAGCAGGCGCGCGCCTGCGCCGCACGCGCCCGCCTCGTCGCCGCCGCCCGGGCAGTCCGCCTCGCCGTCGCACCACAGCGCGCCCGCCATGCACGCGCCCAGCGCGGCGCACGGGTGCGCGCATGCTGCCGTCGCGTTGGGCCACGCCTCGCCCACGGCCAGCGGGCGCGGCGCGGGCCCTGCGCGCCACACCTCCATCCAGTGGAAGCGCGCGTGGCCCGCCTCGCGCGCGGCCCACACCACCAGCAGGGCGCCCGGCCGCGCGCCGCGCCCCCACCACTCCTCCGTGAACAGGTGCACGACGGGCCCTGCGCCACCCGCGCCCGGGCAGATGGCGCGCAGCAGTCGCGACGAGTGCGCCTCGTACACCAGCACGCGGTTGACGGTGGCGCAGGGCGGCGGCTCCCCAGCCTGCGCGGCCCCAACCCCTCCCGCGCTGGCCGTAGGAAGCTCCTCGCCCCACACTCGCAGGAACACTGACCGGTTGCCTCTCGCTTCCAGGAGAAACGGCGTCTCACCGCACTCCGACATTCTGTTGCCACTGAATTTCAAACCATTTGAATTATGGATGAGTGATGAAATTGAAGCTAAAGTTTTCAACTCGTATGTCTCGTAAGACATCATCCTAACTAATCTATCTATCTGTCTGTCTGAACGCGATAAACTCAAAAACTACTAAACGGATTTTCAAACGGTTTTCACCAATGGACGGAGTGATTCATGTGGAAGGTTTTAGTGTATAATTAATTACGGTTTTGTGTAAATTGGCTGAAATATGACGATTAATTATTGTTGAAGAAGTTGGAAAAAATCATGCCGACTGGGAGCTTCAATAGCGTGCGCTTCCTAAACCGAAAAAGATACATCAAATTTATGTTCTACGGTATTGTTCATCTTAAAAAGTTCAACAAAAAACCGGCCAAGTGCGTGTCGGAACACGCACAATGAAGGGTTCCGTAGTTGGGATGAATTTATCTCAAAAACAAACTTAACTTTGTAGTTGAAAAATATGTTCTCCCATACGGAATGTATGGGAAAACATGTTTTTGTAACTGCAAAGTTAAGTTGGTCGATTATTACTCGTTAACTTGTAGAGCCTACTTAGCTGTGATAGTTTTCCTTTTAATTTTGTTATATAAACTACTGCTGTGATTTTTTTCACACATCCAAACTAACCATTAAGCTTGCGGGGGTGGGGGACACTTGACTCTAACAAAAATTTGCACTTTAAAGCTTAATATTTCGAAAACGTATCCCTAAATCCAAAACTGGTTTTAGCAAACTCAAAATATTTTTGAACGACCTTTTCAACGACATCCCACACTATGGGATTATTGAGAGAAAAAAAAAACATCCTCACTTTACGTCTAGGGGAGGTACTGCAAAAAAAATATTTTTCATGATTTTATGTTACCACTTTGTCGGCGTGATTAATATATATACCCATGCCAAATTACAGCTTTCTAGTACTAAGCGTCTCTGAGCTAAGCCGCGGACAGACAGACAGACAGACAGACGGACATGACGAAACTATAAGGGTTCCTTGTTTACTACGGAACCCTAAAAAGTCCGCGATGGCATATGCCTATCTTCTAAGGATGACGCACCATAACCATTTTTATCTTTCAGAATTTAATAAATTTTTTATTGTTATTTCCGAAGCTTTTTTGGCCGGTATAGTATTAATCCTTATTCAATATGTTATTTAAATTGGGCATTTAATTTAGATTAAATATGCCTTGACATCATATAATTTAAATGAATAGTTTAAAAGATATCACAGTTTCAAAATAACGCGTAGCAACGCGAGCGAAGCGGTAGGAGTCAATGACAATTTCCTCGGTTATTAGGTATGAAATCTCGGTAATACGTTCCCGTGGGATATTTTCCGACATCCACGTGGGCGAAGCCGTGGGCAAAAGCTAGTACTTTTTTAATATATGTTGGACCCCACGACACAGGGAATCCTAGTGTGGGGTCCAGGGAATTTGTAAAAAACTAGCACCTATATACTTCATAAAAGATAGCTTGATCTCTGCGACAGCTGTCAGTAAAATCACGCCTATGAAGTCCCGAATTTCTTAATATTACAAACAGTACCTGTCAATGTCATACTTTATGGGCATGCCGACCTAATTAGTGATGGGCGATGAATCATCGTGACCGAGTTATAGTCTGTGACTATAAACTATCGATATTTTAAATAAAAATTAATTTAAAATTAATTTATCTTTTAATTTTATTGTATATAACATAATATTATTTACATTTGTACATACTTGATCTAAAATAATAGTGAGTAAATAAAATCCAATTTCTCACCTACCCATGTAACATTCCATCCGTCAACGTCCTATCCTTGGGTTTCGGGAGAAGACACGCCGCGTTTGGCTCACAGGCCGTGTTACCAGACCAAATTAAACCCAATTATATGTTACATTAGCATCGATAATAGTAAGAAACGTCGATAATTTCTATCGACAATTTTTTATATCCTGACAACCCTAGGAATGTCAGTTTGACATATGTTGCAGAGATCAAGCTATCTTTTATGTAGTATAAGGCTCCTGTGTAATTTGTTACTCGTTTTTATTTTTATTGTACCGTGTTTTTGTGAACTGAATAAAGCATTTTTACTTTACTTTTACTATATAATGCTGAAGAGTTTGTTTGTTTGCTTGAACGCGCTAATCGCAGGAACTACAGGTCCGATTTGAAAAATTCTTTCAGTGTTAGATACCTCTTTTATCGAGGAAGGCTATAGGCTATATATCATCACGCTAAGACAAATAGGAGCGAATAATGTATCAAAATCGGGGTTTTTTTTCCTTTTAGAGCTTCCGCTGCGTGGGCTGTGTAAACGGTTGAAGTTTCGCAAAAATCATAAATTACAGAATTGTTCCCCTTTAAAATTTCTAAAAAAAGTCGCAACAGCATAATATGTCTATCTTTTAAGGTTAGCTCACTATAACCTTTTTTATGCTAACCAAGTTCTAAAATAATGCATTATTTACGAAGGTGTTTTATAAACATGATATTAATCCTTATCCAAATAAATACGTTATTCATCACAAGTATTTAATTTAAAACAAAATTGCCCTTTGCATCATTCAATTTCAATTAATATCTCAGGAGATATCGCAATTTTAAAATAACATTGCAGTAAAATAATGATCAAGTACTGCGCGCGATTTCCAGTGAAGGTATCGTTTGCGGTAGCAATTAATAAGGCCCAGGGACACAAATTTAAACACGTAGGAATAGATTTATGCCAAGAGTGTCTTTCGCACGGGCAACTATATATGTTGCCCTATCGAGATCTGGTTCTGGTGAAAATCAATATCTACTTCTGCCGGAAGAAAACAAAACTAAAAATATAGTGTACGCAGAAGTTCTTTAGAATAACATTCGTTTTGAGTTTTTTTGAGAATAACCTACAATCTACATGATATAAGATTATAAGAACCAGTACTTTTACCTAACGTTTTAAAGTTCCCACTCTTACTTATAAAAGCGTGATGTTGGTACCTAAAATAGCTCCTTAACGTACATATTATTAAAATAAAATATTTTCACCTTTTACGTAAACGAAGTCGAGGGTTAAAGTTAGCATTAGCCCAAAGTAGCTTTTCCACGCGGATGAAGTCGCGGGCAGAAACTAGTATATTATAAATGTGACGGCGCTTTAATTGAAATTAGTGTTAGTTGGATTTCATAGATGTCGCTGTTAGCTTAGAGTGTCGTGTAAATGAATATCTATGTCTGTTACGTCACATCCGATGACATGACACTCTGAGACAACACCGAGCGCTAGTGCGCAGTGAAGCGACGATTTACTGGCAGTATGATTTGAGACTCAGTCGGAATCGCACAGACGTGCTACGCACTCGGTGGAGTGTCTGAATTGTGTTACCTACTTTGTACGGTTATTTAGTGGTGATTATTTTAGAAAAAAAATAAGGTTAGAATAAAGTGATTGTACTTCAACTATTGCTTCTATTTTCTTCGCCCGACACGTCCACATCCACGCCTACATAGACAGTGCAACTTAAGAATTATGATCATGGATCCAATTAATATCGCTGATGATGGCCAAGTCCCGTCAAATGCGAAAGTGAGTTTGTTTATTTGTTACGCTTTCACACTAAAACAGCTGAACGGATTCGAGTGAAATTTGGCACATGGGTAGACTATGACCTGGATAAGGACAAAGACTACTCTTAATCCTGAATCGCAGACGAATCTAATAAAAAATTAACGGTACCTACTTCAATATAATTTTACTTGAGCATAAAATGTAACCTGTAAGGGTAGACCAGGCGCACGCGAGTGCCGGGCGGTGTCAGGCGGCGCCGGGTGGCGCAGGGGGGTGCGGGGGCGGCGGCGCGCGCCCACGTGCCGTGGAACTGCACGTGCCGGTGGTCCTCGGCTGCCGACAGCGCGCGCGCCACCAGCTCCAGCTCCAGCGCCGGCCCGCCCGACTGCAGCCGCAGCGGCGCGCTGCCGTTGTCGCAGATGCACGCCACCGGCACCTACACACGACACACGAGATATACAGGTTGCTTCTAATGTTAATAAATTCTTCCGTCCAAGCATTTCACTCACTCTATATCCGGGCCACGGGGATTCATATATTCGCAGATGTGGCACGCGCAGCGGGGCGTCGTCATCTCCGTCGAAGTCGACGAGCGTTTCGTCGGCACCGTCAGCGTCGTCAGGTCTCAGGTCGTGCGGGTCGTGCGGGTCGGGTGCGCACGCTGGCCGCCCGGTGAGCGGGTCCGTGCGCGTCATGCAGCGCGGCTCCTTGCCAAACGTGGCCGCCAGCAGGTCCAGCGCTACGCGCGCGCCGTCCGCCTGCAACCGGTACACGCAGCGCAATCGCCGCGCCCCGCCGCGCCCGAACCACAGCGCATTCCGCGGCGACGCGAACGAGCCCGGCATCGTGATCCACCGAGCGCACTCGTTTGGCAAAGCTCGCGGTCGTCGACCGTCATCAGGCAGAGGTGCACCCTCAAGCCGCGCGTCCACGAACTCATAGTGAAGCGCGAACTCGAGCGGATGAGTAGCGGTGCCGGGCAACGAGGTGGCCGCCAGCGACAGCAGCGGCGCGGCCGACACATAGCCGTCGGGCGGCGCGCACGGGCGCGGCGAGCGCGTGGCGTTGGCAAGCGCGGCGCGCGCGCATAACGCAGGCGCCGCGTCACAGAAGCGGCCAAGTGCGCGCGCACCCGCTTCCTGCGCGCCGCCGCCGTCCCAGATGCGCAGCTCCACGGCACAGGCGCCGGGCGCCACGCGCGCGCCTGGCTCGCCCGCGGCGTGTTGGCTTAGGTTCACCACGCCATTCTCCTCGTCGCGCTCCCCGCTCTCGATGCGACGAGGCTCGACTAGCGAGTATTGCGTGAAGCTCGAGAAGTAAATCCACACGAGATCTCCTACAGAGAGTACCAACGTGAGCAGTTCGTATCGTTACCTGCTCCTCTCCTCCAGGTCACATGCTCACCTGGACGTCCGTGGAAGGTCCAGGTGCAGGTGGTGTTGGGCGGCAGCGTGTGTGCGGGCGCCCGTAGCCGCCCGCGTCGCCCGCGCGCGCTCCCCGACGTGGTCGAATTCGTCTCCTCCTCGGACGACGACGCCTTCACATGAAACTCGCAACGCCGCGCCTCTCTATTGTCAACGAACCAAATAAAATTCGATTTAAAAAAAAAACAAGCTGTCATTGTAGTAGTCTGTAAAAATTTCATAACCTTACTGCGATGATGTACTAACCCCTTAAACATTTCGCAACGATTTCGAAGGATCTGCCAATGAGACGCTTCAATAGATTTATTTATTACCGGGCATAGTCTAGAGAGTCGGAGTCAGCGAACACGACGTCGACGTCAAGCTCGAAGCCGCGGAGGGGTGCGGCGGGCGCGGGGGGTCGCAGGGGCGCGCTGAAGGGCGACGAGTGAAAGGCGACTAGCATCTCGGGCCCGCGTGACGTCACGCGCGGTAGCCAGTCGCCGCCGCAGTATTCCACCAGCACGGGATCGTCGGTGGAGGCGCCGTCGTAGAAGATGAGCCGGTCCCGCTCGCCCGTGCACTCGCGCCAGGCGCGCACCACGCGACCCGTTTTGTTCAGGCTGCGAATATACAACCAACCATGCTCACTGTACTCGGCTGCCACCCTTACAGACGCGCAAATACTTACGAAGCGAGCACTCACCTTGCCATCGATATGGAACGCTTAATTTGCATCTTGTGTGAATATTCTTGTCGCACAGAAATCATCGCGTGTTTACACGTAGGAATATCTTTCTGACGGAGACTCCAGTAGCAGGTGACGTTTCTGTCAAGAACGATGAAATGTTATAGCGTCACAACGGAAGTGAACAGAACAGAACGCACGGGAGCTCGTGATACCTGGGGTACATTCCGGGGTAGTTGGGGCTCTGCAGGCGGCACGGCTTGCGGTGGCACTCCTCGTAGGTGCGCGTGCAGTACGTACCCGGCGACACCGCGCCGCGCTCCAGCGGCGCCTCGATCGCGCCAAACCTGACACGCCACACCGTACATACTAGGAAAACATTCATTGAGATACGACTCCTGTCTGTATAAAATGGAAGCTTTACAGTCTGTAACAAGTTTCGCAGCCGCCATCTTGGATTTACATTTTGACTTCATTATCGGCTTTATCACCCTCAAATACTATGAAAACAACACCCATGTCGAAATTTAAATAAAAAACCGGCCAAGTGCGTGTCGGACCACGCACAATGAAGGGTTCCGTAGTTGGGATGAATTTATCCCAAAAACAAACTTAACTTTGTAGTTGAAAAACCTCAGTTTTTTATTTTTGACGTATAAAATAAGTTCTACTAATAATTCTACTAAGTAATAATTGAACTAACTATATACAGAGGAAAAAATAAAATAAAATATAGTAACAAATCATTGGGCATCAAAAAATTCATCCGAATCGCTGTCGGTGGGAAAGGTGCCCAAAAGGCTGGCAGCATTGCCACGTTGTATGGCAATGCTAATTCTTTGGCCTAAAAATTGGCCAACCCTTTGGCCAAGTTGAAAAATATGTTCTCCCATACGGAATGTATGGGAAAACATGTTTTTGCAACTGCAAAGTTAAGTTGGTTGATTATTACTCTTTAACCTGTAGAGCCTACTTAGCTATGATAGTTTTCCTTTTAATTTCGTTATATAAACTACTGTTGTGCTTTTTTTCACACACCCAAAACCAATCATTTAGCCGGCAGGGGGGGGGGACACTTGACTCTAACAAAAATTAGCACTTTAAATCTTAATATTTCGCAAACGAATCCCTGAATCCAAAAATGGTTTTCAAAAACTCAAATATTTTTGAAGGACCTTTCTAATGATACCCCTCACCATGGGGTAAAAAAATAAAAAAATAAACATCACCACTTTACGTGTATGAGAGATACCCTAAAAAAAAATGTTTTTCATAATTTTGTTTTACCACTTTGTCGGCGTAATTAATATGTATATCTATGCCAAATTACAGCTTTCTAGTACTAAGGGTCTCGGAGCTAGACCACGGACAGACAGACAGACAGACAGACAGACGGACATGACGAAACTATAAGGGTTCCTTGTTTACTACGGAACCCTAAAAACCGGCCAAGTGCGTGTCGGACCACGCACAATGAAGGGTTCCGTAGTTGGAATGAATTTATCCTAAAAACAAACTTAACTTTGTAGTTGATAAACATGTTCTCCTATACGGAAAGTATGGAAAAACATGTTTTTGCAACTGCAAAGGCGAACTGCAACCAGAAGCTTTTAAACTATACTAAATTAAAATTAAGCAAGTGCTCGCTAAGGGCACCCCCTGTGGGGTACGAACCTCGGCTTAGGGCATCGCTGAGGGGAGGACAGCAAGAAGGGATAGGCTGGATCAAACTTTGATTTTCTTCATGATTATTTTGCGGGGTATTTAAAGCTACGTGCTCAGCTGCAATAACTGCTGGCACCTCGTTTTCGAGCAAGGGTCGGGGGGGAGTTTCATTTACTCGGGGACGCGATCGCGATCGCAAAGGACCTCGGCGGCGAGGTCGGAATGACGGGAGGCGTCTGTTCTTGTGCACTGTACTGGTGGCCCTATTCTGCTCCTGTAGGAGGGTAATGGGGTCATCTGGGTCGGAAAGAGACGTTGTTTAGATAATATTAAGGTATTTTAATACGTTCCTTAAATTTGCGATTTTCGTTTATAATTTCGATTGCTACCTATGTATTATTACTTTGACGATTGGAAGATGATTGGAAGGCTTACTTATTGATTTACCAATATTATTTGCCAACAATTCGAACGTTGTTTGGATAATTTTAAAATACCTATATTAATACGTTTTAAGTACTTTAAGTCCCGTTTACCTATTAATCGCATGCCTGCATAAAAAAAACTCTTGTGTACCAGTACTAGTAGTCGCAAAGCAAGCGGCAGCCGCAAATTCGTTGTTGGTATTTAAGAAGTAGAGGGTAGATACTGGAAAAGAAAAAAAGGAGGTCTATCTACAAAAAGAAATGAGATGCCATCAAAAACAAAACTTGTAAAAAAAAAAAAACTCGCAATTCAGTCAGCGCGATTTTGCAATCGCACTAAACAATCTTATCTTATCTTATATATATAAATTACGTGTCATGTTGTTTGTCCGCGGTGGACTCCTAAACTACTTAACCGATTTTAATCAAATTTGCATACTGTGTGCAGTTTGATCCAACTTGAAAGATAGGGTAGGTAGGGTAGGTAGGGTAGGTAGGGTAGGTAGGGTAGGTAGGGTAGGTAGGGTAGGTAGGGTAGGTAGGGTAGGTAGGGTAGGTAGGGTAGGTAGGGTAGGTAGGGTAGGTAGGGTAGGTAGGGTAGGTAGGGTAGGTAGGGTAGGTAGGGTAGGTAGGGTAGGTAGGGTAGGTAGGGTAGGTAGGGTAGGTAGGGTAGGTAGGGTAGGTAGGGTAGGTAGGGTAGGTAGGGTAGGTAGGGTAGGTAGGGTAGGTAGGGTAGGTAGGGTAGGTAGGGTAGGTAGGGTAGGTAGGGTAGGTAGGGTAGGTAGGGTAGGTAGGGTAGGTAGGGTAGGTAGGGTAGGTAGGGTAGGTAGGGTAGGTAGGGTAGGTAGGGTAGGTAGGGTAGGTAGGGTAGGTAGGGTAGGTAGGGTAGGTAGGGTAGGTAGGGTAGGTAGGGTAGGTAGGGTAGAAAGTGATAAAGATATAAAATTTTGAACAAAAATCAGTCTACAATCTGATGTTTCATTTCACGCTGTTTTAGTAATCTCTAATCGTTGACCCGCTGCATTGATAAATGCATATTTGTCAGTAACAGCTAATTATATTTAAAAGAAAATGTCTGTGTTTGTTATTTTGTTAATTTTAAAGATGTTACTTAAATTTTATTCTAGTTTTTAAACTCATTGATTATAAACCAAAGTGATCATATTTGTCAGTAACAGCTAATTATAAAAAAATATTTCTGTGATAGATATTTTGTTAATTTTAAAGATTTTACTTAATATTTGATTCTAGTTTTAAAATTCTGTGATTATAAAGGCAATTAAGAACGCATCTTTTTTATTTAATTGACGAAGATTGATCAAAATGAACATATTGTTGATAACGAAAATGTGAATTTTATTTTAAAACCTTTTTCATACATTTTATTGAGGTTAATCAAATTCCCGACTTCTCGGGAATTCCCGGGAAATGGTGCTCGAGAAGTCTCGGTATTCGGGAACAAAAAAATGTCGGGAAATTGCGGTTTACGATTTATGACGTATTAAAAAAAAACTACTTACTAGATCTCGTTCAAAACAATTTTCAGTGGAAGTTTACATAATAATGTACATCATATTTTTTTTTAGTTTTACCATTCTCTTATTTAGAAGTTACAGGGGAGGACACACATTTTACCACTTTGGAAATGTCTCTCATGCAAACTATTCAGTTTAGAAAAAATGATATTGAAAACCTCAATATAATTTTTAAAGACCTATCTACATATAGATACCCCACATGTATGGGTTTGATGAAAAAAAATTTGAATTTCAGTTCTAAGTATAGGGAACCCCCAAAATGTATTGTTTTTTTTTCTATTTTTGTGTGAAAATCTTAATGCGGTTCACAGAATACATCTACTTATCAAGTTTCAACAGCATAGCTCTTATAGTTTCGGAAAAAAGTGGCTGTGACATACGGACGGACAGACAGACAGACATGACAGACATGACAGATAGACATGACAGACATGACAGACAGACAAGGGGTCGTTCAACTACTGTTGAACTTTTAGGTCATATTTATAATGCATGGGAAGATAAATGCGATGCTTTGGGCATCTTTTGTGATTTGTCCAAGGCATTTGATTGCGTTCTTCATGAAACGTTAATCAGGAAACTCCGCCACTATGGGATCCGGAACAGCGCTCTGAATCTTCTTATTTCATACTTGAGTAATAGGATTCAGAGCGTTAACGTTAATGGAAAAAGATCTCCCGGAGTAACAATGGGAGTCCCTCAGGGCTCAATTCTTGGTCTTTTCTTGTTTCTTATTTATATTAATGACTTGCCTTACCTCATAAAGGATAACCATGATGTAGTGTTGTTTGCGGATGACACTTCACTTTTGTTTAAACTTAAACGTCAGCAGCTGGTTACTGACGATGTAAATAGCGCGATCTCAAAAGTAGTTCACTGGTTCAATGTTAACAATTTACTTCTTAATGAAAAAAAACCAAATGCATTAAGTTTACCCTACCTCATGTTAGGCAGGTGAAAACTAGTGTGTTGATAAAGGGCTAAGAATTGAATCCTGATGATAGCACAGTTTTCTTGGGCTTAACTTTGGATGCTAAGCTTCAGTGGGGCCCACATATAGATAAATTGTCAAAAAAGCTAAGCTCCGCAGCATATGCTGTTAGAAAAATTCGTAATTTGACTGACATAGAGACAGCCCGTTTAGTGTACTTTAGCTATTTTCATAGTGTAATGTCGTACGGTATTCTGTTGTGGGGAAATGCCGCCGACATTCAGACTATTTTTGTTTTGCAGAAAAGAGCTGTTCGATCAATTTATAAATTAAGTCCGAGACACTCTCTCAGAGATAAATTTAAAGAGATTAATGTAATGACTCTGCCTTCTCAGTATATTTTTGATAATCTTTTATATGCCCATAAAAATATAAAATTGTTTTACATACAAGTACAAGTACAATACAGTGATATCCATAACATAAATACTAGGAACAAACACAAATTTGTTGTACCCACAAAAAGGCTCAAAAAAATAGGTGGATCGTTCAGATGTCAATGTATACGCTTTTATAATAAACTTCCAAGCCACGTACAAGATCTAAGCCTTAATAAATTCAAATCATTCATTAAACGTAAGTTGTGCCAGAAAGCTTTTTATACCGTTAAAGATTACATTGAGGACAAAAAGGCTTGGGATTGAGCTGCTCCAATTATTATTTTTATTTTTTACTTTTGAATTTTGTTTATTTTGCAAACTTCCAAATTATATACACAATGACATCACATCAAAATTATATACACACGTGCCTCTTGAATAGTAGAGAAGCTCTGGACGTAGTCGTCCATGTAATGATTTCTTTGTATCGCTGCGGCTGCCTCTGGATAGTCGCTCGCGAACTCACTCGCGTTCTTATTCTTGATGAATAGCGCTGTGCATGGAGATGAAGTTGCTCCGAAAATAACAGAAGTCATTCTGTACTCTTCCGGTTTGCCCTCCCGCCGTTTGCCTCTCCATAGAAATCGCAACGCGTCTCTATCTTCTTCTCTGATTTTCACTTGCATGAACTTCTCCTTTATGTCCCCGCTGACTGCGTATGCATGTTGACGGAACCTCATTACGACCCCCGGTAGAGATTGCAGTAGGTCGGGTCCCGAATACAGCATGTCATTGAGGCAGGTGCCGGCTGCTTGGGCTGATGCGTCGTGAACCAGTCTTGGAGGTTTGTGAGGCTTCGCTGGGTTGATGACCGGAAAGTGTGGTTGGTACCACGTTTTTCCTTCTGGAGCTGGAGTAGGCGCCGGCTCTGCATACCCCGACTGGAACAGGTTTTCCATCCTCTCTTCGTATTTTTCTTTGAGGTCTTCTTCTTTATCCAGTCTCTTCTCTAGGGAGTGTAGGCGCCGCTCAGCTGCTTTATAGTTGTTCGGTATCTGGCGATCTTTTTCTTTCCACAACAGGCCGGTTTCGAATCTTCCCTCTGGTAATCTTCTGCTGGTTTCTTCTAATATCTGAAGAGCTTTCTGTTCAGGATCTTCTTTCGGTCTTCTCGGCTCGATGCACAGTGACTCGAGTTTGAAGTGATTCTTGATCAGCTCTTCTATTGTTGGTTCCTCTTCTTTTTGTTGGAGTCTGCCACAGAACGCTACTTTGGCTGTGAGTGAACTGTGACAGCCGTGAAGAACCCAACCCAGTTGCGTGAGGGAAGCGACTGGTTGATTGCGACGACCGGTGCGTAGTTTTCTTGTTACAATAAGATGCCAGTTGTCTTGACCAATTAACAACTTGGGTGATGCGTGTTGATAGCTGATCTTGTCCTTGATGTCGATCAGATGCTCGCATTCTTCTATGTGTTCGGCGTATACTGTCTCTGGTGTGAAGCTCAATCGGTTGACAGTCCGCGCGGCTTCTATTGGGTATTCTTCTTCGGCGTATTTTCCTTTGATGCTGAGACTGACGATCTTGCTGTTGTCGTGCTTCATCTCGTTGCCGATTCCCTGAATCCATATGGTATTTTCTGGCCCGTCTGCTCCGATGACCTCGGCTATCGATGCGTCGAGTAGAGTGACCGTACTGCCTTCATCTAATAGTGCGTATGATTCAACGCTGGAGTATGGCCCCTTAAGTATTACAGGCGCTATCTTCAAATATGCACGTCGGTTGTTGCCTGGTTGCGCTGCTGATGTGACTTCTACTGTGGGTGCTGCTGTTTCTTTCTTCTCTGGTTCACTCGTGCTAGTTTGTTCTTTGTCGTGGTGCAGTAACTTGTGATGTTTCATGATGCACCCATGTCTTCCACACGACGGCGCTTTGCATTGATGTCGGCGATGCTTGCTTCGGAGACAGCGGTAGCAGATGTGGTTCTTCTTGGCGACCTCCCATCTTGCGTTCACATCCAGGGCGGAGTACTGCTTGCAGTCCGGCAGCTTGTGGTCTTGCTTGCAGAGAGGACATTGATCTTCTGACGAAGTCTTCTTTTCTGCGGCGAATGTGCGCTCCGCTCTTCTGTTCCTGTGTTCTTTTCCTCCGACCTCGTCGATGGTAGCTTGTGGCAGGGCGTAGGCGCCACACTTGTCTGCTTCCTCGTTCAAGAAGGTAGACATCTTCTTTAATTCAGGAGTGTCTTCTCTCTTCGTTGATGCGAAGTCGTACCACTTGCTTCTCTGTGATAATTCACGCCATCTCAGGACTGTGCAGGTATTGCGGTTTCTTCAATGCTTCGATGGTGCCCACTATGTTTGCAACTCGTCCAGCGAAGATGCATAAATCGCGAGGGTTGTCGCTGACCCGGTTGAGTGTCTTGAGCTTCTCTAGTTCGACGTGGATGAGTGCTTCTGGTCTTCCAAATCTTCTTTCGAGTGCTTCTATGACGACCCTTGGATCTGGTTGGCTCACTAGTAGACAGCCAACAGCTTCTTTTGCAGTTCCACGTAGGCTCCGATGTATGCGTGCTAAGTTTTCATTCTGCGTGAAGTACTTGAGTGTTTCTTCGTACGCTGTCTTGAAGCCGAGCCACTCTGTGCTGCTTCCATTGAAGAGTGGCAGCTCTTGAATATACTTCGGTGGTTCCCTTGTGCTTCGTACCGCTTGAGAGAGTGCGGCGGCTAAGGTAGCCACGTCTATCAGCGGCTGGCTTGTTTTCGTACTATCTTCTCGCGTCTTCTTGCTCTCTTCTTGAAGTGATTCTTTATTTGCTGGCTTTGGTGGTTCTGACCCGGTGTATTTCAACCAGGTGCTGATACGGACTGAAGCCAGATCATCTTCAATTTCTTCTTCTTCTTCTAATGGTGTCTGCTTCTGCTTGAAGACGCTGTACACGTAGCTGCTGTTTTTCTGTTTCAGCTTGAACCTGGGCTTGCTTCAGCTTTAGTTCGGCTAGTCGCTCTTTCGCCTCCAACTCCGCGAGGAGCCTCTTGCGGGAGGTTCCGGAGCGACGTGACCGTGCGTCTGCGGGCCTCAATGTACGCTGAGAGGTCCGCTCCTTCTGTGACGCATCGCTTGTTTCTTCTGTCCCCGTAGAAGTGCTTGTTTCTGTAGCCGTCGTCGTGCTCGTTCCGCTGCTAGTACCCGTCTTCTCGGTAGCAGCCTTCGACGTGCTCTGTGCAGGCGGTTCTTCTGGCGGAGACTCTTGACTGACTCCGGTCGCGCTGAGCTCTTCCTGTCGACGTTTCATTTGTTCTCCGTCCTTACTTCGTGTTAAAACCATCTTCTATTCTTCCAGGCGCAAGTCTTCAATCCGGCGGCGAAGGACCAATAATGTTGGGGAAGGCTTGTACCTCGATGGAATAAAACACCAGCAAGGATTTGTTCTGGAGGCAAACGGCGGCGAGGAATGGGGAGCTTCGGCAGAGTTCACACTATGTTGTCTTGTCGAGCGCTGGGATCGCAGTGTCTACTGGGCGAAACGGCCCGTCTTTTATACCCTAAATTTACCTCCTCTGCCCTCACTTCCTCTTCCTCTCCCCCGCAACCTCTATTTATTTTTCTTTTCATAAATCTTATTACTACAATCTTTATTTTATTATATTCTAGTAGCTAATTAACTATTTACACATAAATTAACATTCTGCGACGTCTTATTTGGAGAGAATACACATATTTTACCCTTATCCCTTTGTTTCTACTACTGACGTCGCAGAGGCATGGTAATAAAACACAAGGGTTTGTATCGCTTTATTACGCTTACTTTTCTAATTAGAATGCTACAACATTTACTTACAGCTAATTGGAAACTAATTAGACCTATTACATAACAAAATAATCGCACTTTAATGTCACACATTTTCTTTTGCCAATATCTTTAAAACTAATTAGACCTATTACATAACAAAATAATCGCACTTTAATGTCACACATTTTCTTTTGCCTATATCTTTAACGCTAAAAATGGTTTTAATAACACAACTAATCAATGCAACAAAAAGTAATCAATTATCTCTTTAAACAAAAAAGTGGTTTTCAAAGTTACGTAATTTTATACACACAATTTAGTAAGTCTAATCACTGTAGCTCCTCCGCTACTTGCGCCCACGAGCGAGTTGACCTTAGGGCATCGTGCACACATAGCATATAGTGGATAATAATAAAGATGTTGAATCAATTTTAAGATACGGACTTATAATATTAGGGAAATTCAACAGCTAATGATAAGACATTTATTGTACTAAAGAAATGTGTAAGACAAAACATGCATAACATAAATACTAGAAACAAACACAAATTTGTTGTACCTACAACAAGGCTCAAGAAAATAGGTGGCTCGTTCAGATGTCAATGTATACGCTTTTATAATAAACTTCCAAGCCACGTACAAGATCTAAGCCCTAATAAATTTAAGTCATTCATTAAACGTAAGTTGTGCCAGAAAGCTTTTTATACCGTTAAAGATTACATTGAGGACAAAAAGGCTTGGGATTAAGCTGCTCCAATTATTATTTTTATTTTTTACTTTTGGAACTTTGTTTATTTTGCAAACTTCAAAATTATATACACAATGACATGAATATTTACTTTGTTAAGTATAACATTATTATTATTTTAATTGATGTGAATGTGAGGACTATGTAGCTCATGTATATATATTTATTTAATTTTCTCAGTTACTACTAATGATAATCTGGCAGTTTTGAGTACTTTATGCGGCCTACCCAAATGTCCTTTCTTTGGTATTGTTCGTCAAATCGTTGAGCTCCTTTTAAGTTCTGAGTTGAGCTGCACAATTACTGACAAATGCGTGCACTGACTGGACAGGTCCACTCAAATCTGTATGGTTCTTTCCTCAAAAGATCATTTCAGACACAAATCTACATGGTCCTCATATGAAATGCTCTGACCAAGATTATTTCTGGGTTTTTTTATTTTATTATATACACATTGACATTAATGATTTTTATATATACAATGACATGAATATTTACTTTTAAAGTATTATATTATTTTAATTATTGTGAATGTGAAGACTATATGGGTCATTCCTTTTTGTTTTGTTTTTAATTTTTTCTCAGTTAGTTTTAACCATGGTCTGACAGTTTGAGTAATTTATGTGGCCTACACAAATGTCCTTTTTTTGGTATTGTTCGTCGAATCGTTGAGCTCCTTAAATTCTGAGTTGAGCTACACGATAAATGACAAATGCGTGCACTGACTGGACAGACCCTCTCAATCTGTGTGATGCTTTCCTCTAAAGACCACTTCAGACACCAATCCACATGGCCTTCACATGATCTGACCAAGATTATGTCTGGACTTTAAAAGAGACTGTGACCTCTGAGTTTGTTTCGGCCTTTCTTCTCAGAGTAGTCAGATAGGAAACGCCGACCTCATCTAGTTTTTAAAATATGATTGACGTGTAAAAGTGTTTGTACAAACCTACTTACAGAAATAAAATCATTTATCATTTATGCAGTGTCAGTCCACTTGAGCCTTGGGCCTTTATAAAAAAAAAAACTTAAGCTACTGACCTTACTAAAACCCATACGTCGTGTATCGGCAATATGAACTCTTTAGATTCAAAGGTGACAATTACACTAAACAGAGACTAAAAGATGCAACAAAGTTTTTGATTCCGTTTTGTGATACTTACAACGTTAATAAAATTATAAATCATTTACTAGTAATGCAGTTACGGTAAACATTATAAATAATGTTTACCATAACTGCATTACTATCTTTAATAAACTACCAAAGATTATAGGGAACTGAGTTAAATTGCGCAGATGGATACCTAATTGTTTGTAGTGTGTGTCTGTAATTTATATTAGAACAAAGTTCTAAAGGAAGAATGGCAAAATCTAAAATAAATTCCTAAATAGGTATTATTAATGTATAATTAATTTGCATGTCCTAAACAGGCAAAATATGGACGGTGCATAAACCACAAAGTTTCACATCTGGCAAAACTTGTATTTTCTGGAAATAAATTATTCTTATTCTTAAGAGCGTTTATACAGAAAGTGGGCAACGTCGCAAATAACAAATAATTCGCTGTTTTGATTAATTTGGCAATATTACTGGATGGAAATAAGAAATATGGCTAACTAGTGAGCAAAAATATTGATTATTAAATGCAATAATTAACGTAACACCGAATATTTAGTTTTAGATGTAAAAAGTATTTTTAAACTTTCCAAATGCCTTCTTAACACCTAAAACGGTAACAACATCAAATTCAGTGTTATAATAAAATTGCAATTCATTATTAATATTCTAGTTGTGAATGATACTCGTTTCCCTAGATGTAATTATCTACATATTCTAACTCTTGATCCATTGCTTTTCTCGGCCTTTGGTTACTGTTTCTTATTATTTTGGTTTTATCAGCATTTAATTCTAACCCCAATTTAAAACTTTCTTGAGAAAGTGTATTAATAAGTATTCGAGCTCTTTGGCGTTTTCGGGTAAAATTACAATGTCATCAGCAAATTTTGATGTGATTCAAATGACTGTTGCCTATTCTAATAAGTACCTTTTCCTTTCCAATCAAAGTTTTTAAATATTCGTTCTAGAACCCCAATAAATAATTTAAAATCAAAGCAACAAAGATACTGAGTATTGAATAAAAATATTTAATAATATAAAAAATTGTAGCCCATCGGCATCAGGATCAAGGTCCAAGTTGGCGGTGGTCAGAGCTCTAGATAGAAGAATCTCCGCACTATGCGTTCCGTGACCAGGATTACCTCTGCTTTCTGAATCAAGCCCATTGCTCATTGACCCATGAAGAATATTTAGTTTATTTTTTATTATTATTTATCATCACAGTTGGTCTAAAAGGTCTTTTAATTATTTTATAATACTGCATCGATTAGCACCATAAAAATAAAACGTAAATATGACATTTTTCTAGCTGACTCTACCATTTTTATAAAAAAATCTGTGAACGCAGATAGCATTTACTCAAAAAGTTAAGGACAGTCTTCTAAGTACGATTTCCATAGCTACAACGGTTAAGGTAGCTGTCCTTATAAATCGTATTAGGTAATTCTAAAAGGGTATTTTTCTAATATTACCGGGACAGATTTTGATGCCCTTTTGCACAATGGTATCAAAATTCAAAAGTCATTTATTCAAACTAAGCTGAGAATCAGCACTTATGAACGTCAAAATTACATAAGACAGTCCCCCAAAACGCCCACCCTTCATCACTTCCTAGTGCCTTTCGCTGGGAAGAAGAAGTGGCGCAACAAACACCCCAGCAGCACAGCTGTCTGTTCAATTTGAAAAAAAAAAAATTCTATGCAATAGTATGCAAAATAATTTAAATTACGAAATACAAAACATAATTTAAATGATAAATTATTGGCCATATGTCAGCTAGCACATGCCAATATAACAACCAAAAACATCGAGAACTATACTCAAGAAGAAATAAAAATAAAACTACACGTAACTAAACGTAAACAGAACTAAATATCTAAATAAAAGCCTCCAGGCATAACGGGCGTACCCGCTTACATAAAGCTATTTAAAAACTATAATTGGAAGTTATAAATGATAAACTAGGACCACCGAGGTAAACTACTGTCAGCAGGTAAACTAATCCTGGAGAAAGAACATAAATATTGTCTTGAGTTAATCACAGCGACCAACTATTCTTATCATTTAAGTAGTCGTTGATACAATAGTATGCCTTTATTTTACTTTAGTTTTCAAATTCAAATCATAGTTTTAAACGCATTAAAAGGTAAATCTAGCAAAGAAGAGGGTAGCTTGTTATAAAACTCTATACCAAGCCCAACAAATGAGTTATGAACCTTATGAAGCCGGTGAAAGAGAGCTCGTAGCTTGTCCTTATTTCTAGTATTAACATTGTGTAAATCACTGTTTTTAGTGTATAAGTGTATATTTTGCCTAATATATAAAATGTTGGCAAAGATGAATTGCGATGCTAAGGATAATATCTTTAAAAAAATCTCTCAGTGAAACTCTGGCACCTAGCTGGTAAATTGCTCGAACAGCTCGTTTTTGAAGGACAAATATATTTTGAATATCAGCAGCTTTGCCCCACAGCAGAATACCGTAAGACATAACACTATGAAAATAACTAAAATAGACTAACCGAGCAGTATCATCGTCAGTGTATTGTCTTACTTTCCTGACAGCTTAGGCGGCCGAACTGAGCCTTCCCGCTAGGCTTGATAATGTGGGCCTCACTGAAGTTTGGCATCTACTGTTATGTCCCAAAAAACTGCCGAGTTCACAGTTTCAAGCACCTCTTTATCTAAAACGATGTTGGGTCCTAGATTTCTAACATTTGGTAGGGCGAACTTTACAAATTTCGTTTTCTTGGCGATGAGAACAAGGTTATTTGTCATAAACCAATCTGTAACCATTGAGAGTGCACTGTTTACATGTCAAAATCTTGTCTCTTCCGGTCTCCTTTAAAAATAAGAGAGGTATCATCTGCAAACAGTACAACTTCACAGATACCCTTTAAATGGAATGGTAGGTAAGTCATTAATATACACCAAGAACAAGAATGGACCCAGTATTGAGCCTTGAGGTACACCTAACTGAACTGGTAGCCCGGAAAATTTTACTCCATCAACATCTACACATTGTAACATATTATGTAAATAAGAATTTATAACGTTGTTTTGCACACCGTAATGACGTAGTTTACGCAAAAGCGTATCATGGTGCACGCAATCAAAGGCTTTGGGGATCACAGAAAACTCCAATAGCATTTTGCGAATTCTCCTCTGCATTAAATATGTGTTTCAGCAGAGCAACACCCGCATCTATAGTCGAACGACCTTTTGTAAAGCCATATTGTTCATTATAAAGGACTTTGTTATAATATTGTAACACACTAACATAGCTTTTAAGTCTTCTTTTTGTATCTAACCAACTAACTTATGGATCGTTGTTATCCAAGTCAATAAATAAATTTAATTTAATTTTTATTTTATAACATTTTACTATAAATATCGTGGAATTTCAGCGAAATCATAATTATGATAATTTCCAATGTCCACTTACCTGACGACGGCGTCACGCTGCGCCAAGAACTTGTAACGTAGCCGAAAGCCGAACGGCTCCCCGAGCCTTGCACGGAATAGCTTGACAGACACGGTCACGGTGGCGGTCTCACTGTAGTAGAGCGCGGCGCCGTCCGCCTCGCCGCACCACGAGCCGCCCGTGAAGGGCCGGCCCAGCTCCGACAGCTGCATGTAGCCATCCGGGCAGCCATCCAGCGCGCCCGGCTCGTAGCGCCCCACGCGGAACTCGTCGAAGGCCAGCTGCACCAGATCGCCGTGAGCCAGGCCGCCCGCCGTGAACGTGAGATGGCACAAGAACGGCGCGCGCGGTGCCGTACGCACGCCCACGGCGTACGCCACGCCCACACGCCCGTAGTACGTGCGGTTGCACACGGTGCAGTGAGCCGGTTCGTCGCTGCCGTCTGCGCACTGTGCCTCGCCGTCGCAGTAGGCGTCCAGGCGCACGCAGGCGCCGCTGCGGCACGCGAACTCCGCCACGCCGCAGCCACCCGCCGCACCGCGCACGCCTAGCGCCACTAGCACCAGCGCCAGCGCCGCGCCGCGCCACATGTCGCGCGCGCCCTCACCGCGCCGCGCCCCCCGAGCTCAGCGCACGCCCTGCACACACTGCGCACTTGCTAATGTTTAACTAAAGCAACCTACCAAGCGACTGGACTATTATGGTTTAAGAGATTATTAAGATATTGGTTATATTATTTTTTTAACATCTGCAAATAAAAAAAAAACGTGTGGCACTCGGGGACTGCCGCGGTAAAGCTATTGCATAGCATTTGTAACCTCCATACTTCCTATTTGTCAACGCTACTCTTGGGATGATGACGACAACGTGATGTTATCATGGGAACGTAATTTTTGTTTTATGTCATCATCCGTCATTACATGGTAGGCGGAGTGGGGGGTGTTAGGTTTTATTTTCGTTACGGAATTTCTTGATTCGGTCGCCGCGCTCAAAGCCCGCGATAAAAGCTATGCAATAGCTTAAAAAGTTCCGTTTGGTTGGTGATAAAAGAGTTAAATATAAAGTGTCCATTTTTACCCGACTACGGCAAAGCCAAAAGGAAGGGTTATGATTTTAGCAGTCTATGTATGTATGTTTGTATGTATGTATGTATGTTTGCTTTTACGTGTGTTCCACCGTAGCGCCTAAACTACTGAACCGATTTTGATTAATGACGTATCAATAATAATAATAATAACCCCACCGCTGTATCTCTACGTTGACGTCGTGGTGGGGCTTGCGCGCTCCGAACTCTGGGCCTGTGCCGGTAGAGTTTACTTTGTCGGAACGGGTCTAGGATGAGGAGCCAGACCAAGAGAGATACAAAAACCCGCAGGGCAGCATGTGGCGAGCTGTTGGGCAGTAGCGACCCCACGGACCCTATCTCCCGGGAGAAGTCTTGTTCCTCACCTCTGGCTTGCCTTTGTTGGCCGGCTGGAGTGAACACTGACGAGGAACGGAGCTCCCATTTCATTCTTGCCTTAATTGGCCGGCTTGAGTGGAGATTCGCAAGAGCAAACGTGCTCGGAGGAAGGAAGTATTCCAGTAAGTGCTCGTAGGGATCTTGACCATCTTCCGGGCTCTGGGATTGTTCTGAAAGCCGTGGAATACCTCTCCACTCCTCAAGCACCTCAAGACATGTTGCCCCCTTGTTGCTACGACACTTTGTGCTAGCGACCGTTTTCGGGGGCCCATTAATGAGTGTGCAAGTCACCCCCTACCATTTTATCCGTGTGCATATAAAACATTGATCAGGCAGGGGCCATAGTCCTTCCATAATTTCAGGTGACCAGTCCACTTTAGCCACCCAAACCCATAGTCCAATATCTTTGTTTCCTTAATTACAATAGTCCTACACCAACCGGGGGTTGTCCTTGGCTGCACTTGCATAGTGCGAACAGGGATAATCGTCGGTTGGTACCTCATTTCATTAAAAACGTCTAAGGGGCCTCTGCGAGTTGGCTTCGGCCCCTCGTACGCCTTCCAAAGGTCCGGGACCCCTGGGTCCCGAGAAATGTCAAAGACGTATAATAATAATAAATTCTTTATTTCACCAAAAGCCATCACAGTACAAGAACCATAGAACTAAGAGCATATTATAAGGCTTATAACTAGGTCACAATAATTTAAATACCCTGACTCCTAAACTAGGTGTATGTGCCTGTATCTTAGGAGTCAGTGATTCTCCGTAACAAACGAGACAAAGCCACAATATAATAAAACGGGACGTTACAACAAAAAGCAAATGGTGTAAAAGAAAAACAGGATATAATCTATGAAAAGAAAACACATAATGAAATGAAAAACGTTTAGCTGTGTGGTGAGGTGAATAAATGTAGGGTCCGAGTGCATGTGTCTGTGTGTAGTGAGTAAGTGTAGGATGTGTGTGAGTGCGTATGTGGTGTGTAGGTGTAGGGTGTGTGAAATTAAAAAGAAAGTGGTGTAACCGGTACACATTCGCATAAGGTTAGATTTAAACTTATATTTATATGTATAGTACCTTATCATTATAAATTACCCAGCAGAAGATCCTCAGTGTCATCATAACTCAGTGTTTGGAGATAATCTCTGAGTAAGTTTTTGCATTTATATTTAGGGCATGAATAAATTTTAAACTTTTTATTTAGGAGGTTGTACATATTAATGCTATTAACGTAGAATTGGCGTTTGGCAAAGGCAGTTCTATGGCGTTCATGGGGAAAAACATTATGCTTAAGCCTGCCAGTCGGTTCCTTTGGAGGACGGGCAGAGTGTTTGCGTAGGGTCGACAGGAGCACATAAAGTTGCCTGACTGTGAGTACCTTGCAGTCGGAATAGAGCTGCACAGTGGGATACCTACGTGGAAGAGAGAGCATTACCTTAAGGACAGCTCTCTGGGCTCTCTCAAGGCGGATAAAAGCATTTTGGGTGGCACCACCCCAGACGGGCAAGCAGTACGTTAGGACAGACCGGCATAGGGCAAAATATACTAATTTTAGCGTATCCTTATCAGCAGAGTTTCGTAACTTTTTGAAAACATATATTAGCTTACGTATGCGGGATGTGACTTTGGCTATATGGGGGTGCCAGTTGAGATGCTGATCGATGAGTACTCCTAGATACCTTACACAAGTGGATTTGGCGAGGAAGAGGCAGCTACACTGTGTTAAGGATCCGCAAGCATGCGCTTTTATGGTAAAGGAGTTTGAGGGACACAGATTGGACCGAATGGAAAATGGAACATATAACGATTTATCAACATTTAAGGTGAGCAAGTTGTCGGCCAAACATTTCATTACAGCGGACAGCGCAGCCTCGGCGTTTTGGTATGTCTGGGGCTAGTCATCACCATCTACAACAAGGGCAGTGTCATCCGCGTACGTAAATATCTTACAGTTATTTAGAGGCAGTTTGCAGAGTTCATTAATATAAATGAGAAAGAGAGTAGGCCCCAGAATGCTGCCTTGTGGGACGCCATATGTGATTGAAAGCTCATCACTTTCGTGAGGGCCGATTTTCACTATTTGGGTACGATTGCTGAGATAATCTGCAAAGATTTTCAATGGGTGTCCACGTATACCGATGCTTTCCAGTTACTCAATAAGGCTTGGGCAGAAACGGTGTCGAATGCCTTTGACAAATCAAGGAAAATTCCCAGGCACTTGTGTTTTCTATCAAGCGATCTAGCCACGTGACTAGACAAATCCATGACAGCGTCTTCGGTACTAACTCCATTTCTGAAACCATATTGGTTATTCGCTAAGATGTTGTTTGCGTTGAGAAAACTGGTCAGGTTCTTATGCAGTATTCGTTCAAGGATCTTTGACATCGCTGTTAGAATCGAGATTGGACGATAGTTGTTGACGTCATCTCTGCGACCAGATTTATGAATGGGGTGAACTACTGCTTTTTTGAACGCCGTTGGAAAGATACCTGCCATTATAGACAAATTACAGATATGTGTAATAACCGGAACTAAAACGCATTTCGAGGCTTTTATTATTTTAGTCGGTATACAGTCCAACCCAGTAGCACAATCAGACCTAAGACCCAAAATAATGGAGCAAACATCGTCTTCGGTTACCTCGAAGAGGGCCATTGAGCTACAGGAATTTGAATTCGACACAGAATTGGACACTATTGAGGGTGATTTAAATTTCGACGCCAACCTACTGCCTACATTAGCAAAAAAGTTGTTGACATGATTAAGCGAGGATTTAGGATTATCAAATAAATGTAACAGGTCAAAAGAGGGACAAGATTGAGTTTGAAGATCTGAGACTCTCTTAATGACATTCCAAGTAGCTTTAATATTATTTTTTGAATTACGAAACTGTTCTTTTTCATACGAGCGTTTAAGTTTTCTCAGCAGGGAGTTACAGAAATTGCGGTAGCGAGTGTAAGTGATTTTTAATATTAAATTATCATCCGACTTTTTGAGTTTGACATGCATGCGGTCACGGTGTCGTATACAGCGGAGTAGGCCCGGAGTAATCCAGGGCTTCAGATTACGTTCTCTTCTTGGAACAATTTGTTCCTGGGTGTGCTTTAGGACAATAGAGGAGAGATTACCTATTAACGCATCTGCAGCATCATTAGGATCCGAGACAGACAGCACTGGAGACCAGTCATGAGTTTTGATATTCTCTATAGCGGCATCATAGTTTATTTTTGATCTAGTGCGGGTCACATCTGAGTTGGCATTCCTGGCTTGTAGAAACAAAAGCAGCGGTTCGTGATCTGTTATGGATGATTCAATAACGAAAGTCGTAGCGGATTTATTTGTTTTAAGTAAAATGTGGTCTAAACAGTTTGTGAGCCGTGTCGGAAATTGATGAGCTGGAAGAAGTCCGTTAGAGGCAGCACAGGTTAAATACTCATCTGAGTGACTATCAATGTTGTCAGTCTTAATATCAATGTTAATATCACCGATCAGGATCACGGAATCGGAAGGAGTTGTTAATTTGAGTACGTTATCGAGACTGTCAATAAAATTTGTAATGTTTTTAAAAGAAGGAGGGCGATAAATAGCAACCATTGTAACATCCTCTATGCGACAAATAAGGCAGTTTGCGTCAACAAAATGTGGTTCCTTAACGTCAGCATTAAGGGAAGATTTAACGTAGATAGCACACCCGTCATTTTGGTTGTATGAGTTTTTGGTGTAGTATGACGTGAAGCCATCCAAGGTCGGCAAGTGTGAAAGTTTCCGTAACCAACATTCGGAGAGAACGAGCACGTCGGTCTGGAAACCCAATAGTCGCATAAGCACCGAAACTTCATCAAAATTTTTACAAATGCTTCGTATGTTAAGATGTAGTACTTTTAAACCCTTAGTCGGGTCTTTTATAAACTGCGCGCAACACTCAGGTTGACACTTGAACGATTTAGAAATATGAAGCGCGTCTAATTCATCATTAATAATATCTAGATTAGCCATTTGTTATTAGGATAAGCCAGAAAGTTGAACGAAGATGTAGGCAAAACGATGCAGATCGTAGTAAATGTAAGCAAAAAAAAAAAAAAGTGATAACCTCCTTTTTTCCTTCGCCGTAGTCGGTTAAAAGGGTTAGTATTACATGCTGTGCAGCAGACTTATGGACAAAGATATTTATGATTATTAATGTTTGAACTAATATTATATTGTAGGCAATTTGACAGTTACATATTGTATTAGCGTGTATGGTGATGGGATAACGTATTATGTATTTTAGTATGTAGACTTGTGTATGATATATAGATTGTGTGCGTTGTTTTGTTGAATGTAAGATGTATAAAATAATTGTAGGTAAGAGTGTATTGTATGGTTTAAAAGTTAAGTTTAAAAAACTAATGTAAAATAAACAAGGAATGAATACGAAAACAAAAATATGAAAAATAGGAACATTCAGTGATGGTCAGATGATGTGATTTGGGCTATCCAGGTTAGTGAGGCATTTTTCAGAGCTTACAAGAATCTGTTTGTCTCCTTCTATCTTGCGCAGGAATATATTTCCATTGGATATCCAGCAGAACTTATAGGTATTTTTGTTAGCGAACTCTCTAGCTTGATAGAAGAGCTTTTTGGTGTTTGCTGGTAGGTGTTCAGAGATGTACACGGGATGACGATCTCCAGGTAAACCCAAGATTTAGTCTATCGTCTTTTCCTTTTCCTTTGTTGTACGCACGCACAGCCGACAGGACGGTTTGCTTAGTTTGCACAGTCGAGAATTCTGCTATTATTGGGCGCGGCGACGATGACGTGGTAGATTTCCCTGGAAGACGATAAATATCGCGCAGCTCTGTTTCGCCAATAAGTACACCCAAAGCTGTGCCTACGCCACACACCGTTTTTAGTAGACTGGTGCTTGACTCGGAACTTACTTGCGGGATGTTACGTAATTCTATGGCCGACGATCTCGCTTTATGTTGAAGATCTACTATTTTCCGTTCAAGCGACTCAATGTGGGATTGCTGCTCGCGTCGCTCCTTCCTCAATGTATGTACTTCCATCTTTAAATCTTCGAACTGTTTATTTAAAAAATCCATAGACTGAACGATACCGGCGTTTGACTTACACATTTCAGAGTTGGATGCCTGTATTTTAGCGTTTTGAATTTTAATATCTTTTATATTCGAAGAGAGCTCAGCTATTAAGGTTTTTTGGTCCACAAGTAGTTCCGCAATTCTATCATCCTGCTCGTTTTTCCACTTTGCCAGAATATCTTGTAGTTCCTGCGGTTCTAGGAAGTTCATCTCTGCCGAACCGCCTTGTGGCGAGGTATTGTTGCGCTGACGTTTATTATTCCTACTGGTGCTTACAAAGTCGCACGCCGCTGCTACGGCCGTGTTGATATCGGGCTCCGAGCGTGTTTGGGTCTGGCTTATACTAGCAATCGGTGTCCTAGGTGTTTTAGGTGGGGTACGTTGTATCCCTGCCATAATAACAACCAGAATTATTAAAGGGTTGAAGTCAAATGATAATACACAGGCAAGCCGGTCTTACGCAACACCGATAATAACAAGCAGCAGCGTCAGAGCGTAGCCGATACAGTTCACGTTGTCGATTCGTAGCACAGGCGCACGACGTAGCAGAGCGCGCGGTGCGAGCGTAGCAGCGGTGACTCACACTCGTAGCTCGTAGCACACCGTTGTTTAGAGAATTGTCGCAACTGTCTCGATGGCGCGTTGGGTAAGCGGTCTGGTCACTAATCACTTGGGTGATGGTTCGAGTCCGACAAATCACAGTCACTTTTTCAAATTCACTTTGAAGCGTCACTAACACTATTATTTATATCTCTCTCTAGGACCGCCCAGTGGGAAGGGCCCTCAGGTAAGATCACGCTAGGTGTGATAAGGAAATGAATTTAACAACAATTAGCCAATCACCGACTATAATGCACGAGCAAACGACACACGTCCTTTGTGTTCAACGTCTAGCGGAGGAATGAATAATAAACATGGTAGGCGGAGTGGGGGGTGTTAGGTTTTATTTTCGTTACGAAATTTCTTGATTCGGTCGCCGCGCTCAAAGCCCGCGATAAAAGCTATGCAGTAGCTTAAAAAGTTCCGTTTGGTTGGTGATAAAAGAGTTAAATATAAAGTGTCCATTTTTACCCGACTACGGCAAAGCCAAAAGGAAGGGTTATGATTTTAGCAGTCTATGTATGTATGTTTGTATGTTTATATGTATGTATGTATGTTTGCTTTTACGTGTGTTCCACCGTAGCGCCTAAACTACTGAACCGATTTTGATTAATGAGGTATCAATAGATTCGTAATAATAGTCCGGGTGACATAGGCTATATAAATATTCCCTAAATTTAATAGGGTGGATTTTACACGTAAATTTCTAACCTCGATAAAAATTAAAATGAGATGATCATGACATGTTTGGTACCAAAAGAAAGGTCTTGACGAGCACATTACAAGTATGTAAATAATGTTATACTTTCAAAGTAAATAAATATGTTTAAATTGTTAAAAACTAGCAAAAGTGAGACTGTGCTACGTTGTATCGCAAGATGATACCAACTTGCAGTAATCAAATCTTAATAAATAGTAACGGTTTGTAATTCCATCCACAATTCCTCTATGAAGAAAAACAAGTACCTACACACGGCTACACATCAAGCTATACATTTCCAGTTTAAGCTGATCTGGCATTGTAAAGGATTTCCGTATAATGCGAGGTCAGCTAATACTGGAAATTTATAGCTTGATGTGTAGCCCTGTGTACAACGAAATATTAATATTTATACTTGGGGCACTCAGAAAATTTTGCGATAGGTAATAAAAAAATAATATACTACAGGTTATATTTTTTTTATTAAATCTTTTCAAATAACTCTCCATTGGCATTCACAGTTTCATGCGTCTTAACCAATTTTCATTACACATTTTCCAGTCCGCATCAGACACCTCTTTAGTCCCTGTTTTCTCTTCTATCAAGCGTATTTATCTGAAACCTTCACCATTTTGAGGATAATTTGACTATTGATCTTTTAGTATACGTGTTTTGTAATACCTTTTGTTTTATGTATTATGGATTGACAATAATGCGTCTAATATGGGACGGCGCTGCTTGATGAGCGAGTCCTATTGCTGGCTGGACGTACGATGCGTAACATGGGCTCGGTGCAGAGCACGCGGGCTGGCCACTCAAGGTCACTGGCATCTAACTGCGTCTTAAGATATTAGTGGTTTCAAGGTAGTAGCGACTTGTACCACTACTAAATATACATATTTTGTAAAATTACAGTTGTAATTGTTGAAGTTGATTTAGATCTCCAAATATTACCTGCATGTAATATGTAGTTATTGTTTTGATACATAAAAATCATTCATCTAAATACGCGAGGACGCGTAAATTATGCGGATGGCCGAATGTTAGAATTTAGTTTAATAAAGATAGAATATTTATTTTCGAAGTATTATCTGTTAGTGTTGTGTGGGTATGATGACAGTCATTTTTACGTTCGATGTAACTGTCATGTTATACCACTAGATGGCGTTACTTTTGGTATGATTACGATCCATTTATTTTGTTAAACATTGATTTTACCATTTAAAGTTATGCATTATTAAAGTCATGTATCTTAAAATATGTTGTTACGTTAAATCGAATATTTCAAAAAATTTTAGAATTGTTTTAGTTTGTATTCAAGATGTCAATTAATAATACTGTTTTATCAAACGAGGTGGCGCGCTACATCCGGTCCCCACTCCTGTTGGTTGCCGGCGTAGCGCGTTAGCACTTGAGTCAGTCGGTTACCAACTGTGTTGCAAGCAAGGCAATTAATAAAAGAAATAAGTGTATCTAAAAGTGAGTTTTATTGGAGCAGACTACACGTCACATTATTTTTCGAGTTACTCTCAACAAGCCCTTTCATTTGATACCCATATTGTAGAAATGCATTAAAAATAACTATTCCGCCATCTTGGATGGTCCGCCACATTGGATTTAGAATGACGTCACATTATTTTACGAGTTACTCTCAACAAGCCCTTTCATTTGATACC
Organism: Agrochola lychnidis; assembly: GCA_963680765.1. Taxonomy (NCBI): domain Eukaryota; kingdom Metazoa; phylum Arthropoda; class Insecta; order Lepidoptera; family Noctuidae; genus Agrochola; species Agrochola lychnidis. The sequence continues at coordinate 35,462 of OY796866.1, read as the reverse complement.
TTTACCTTTGCTTCAAAATTGAATTGCAAGAGTCCACCCGAACATACATACATACATTGCAAGTTAAATAAAAGCTTTTAAAAGAGGGCTGTCAGAGCCATTTATAATCTATGTCGTCGCGAATCTCTCAGGGAACTATTTAAAAAGATTAATATTATGACGGTACCTTGCCAATTCATCTATGAAAATATTATGTATGTAAGGAAAAATCCGCATCTTTTTAAGAAAATAAGTGATAGACATAATTTTATTACTAGAAATAAAGATAAAATAGTTCAACCATTTTTAAGATTACCCAAAGTACCTACAAACATCTTTTATGGGGTACTGTGTTAAATGTTACAACAAAATACCTTGTGATATATTACAGTTAACTGAAAGAAAATTTAAAACTCATATTAAAAGTACTCTTTGTAAACAAGCATATTACAAATTATAGGATTATATCCTAGATAAGAATGCTTGGAAGCATGCTGGTCTAGCTCCACAGGCCAATTTAGAGTCTAGACAAAATCAAAGTGGTTGCAAATTTAATTGTGTAATTAAATTATTATAACATTTTTTTTTTACATTCTGTGATTAGGTGATTACTTGAACTCGCACACAGACAAATTAGTATCACTTGTATTTTTTTTTAGGAATATCGTATAGGTACCTACTTTTACAATGCTTGTAAATATGTGAACACCATGTATCCATTACATAATTATTTTTTCTGTCATTGCTTCATTTTTAATTATTTTTACCTATTGTGGTATAGTAATCTTATTCCAGGTGCATCGTCTTCACATATAATTATGTAATTAATGTATACAAAATATTGTAAAACATTTTAAAAGAGTAACGGTAGAGTTTCTTGCCCATTCTTCTCCATACGAAAACTATCTTTTGGAAGGGGCGACTAGAATCATTCTATTTTTTGTATTTGACGTTCAAAAGTGCCTTTTTGTGCCTAATTGAAATAAATTATTTGACTTTGACTTTGTGATTTGAAAGTCGATGAAACGAAAAAACGACAGTAAAAAGAGACGGACAAATTCATAAGATTTAACGTGGGAGAAAAGATAGATAGGAAGCATTATACAGTGTTTCTTATGTTCGTGGTTCTCTGAAGCTGAAGAGTTTGTTTGTTTGCTTGAACGCGCTAATCTCAGGAACTACTAGTCCGATTTGAAAAAAAAAAAGTCAGTGTTAGATAGCTCTTTTATTGAGAAAGCTATAGGCTATATATCATTACGCTAAGACCAATAGGAGCGGAGCACTAATGAAGAATGTTTCAAAATCGGGGGTTTTTATTTTTCCTTTTGAGAGCTTCCGCTGCGTGCGCTGCGTAAACGGTTAACGTTTCGCAAAAATCATGTATGACAGAATTGTTTCCCTTTAAAAGTTCTAAAAAAAAGTCCGCGACAGCATTTATGTCTATCTTTTAAGGTTGGCTCACTATAAACTTTTTTATGCTAACCAAATTTGTTCTAAAATAATGCATTATTTGCGAAGGTGTTTTTATAAACATGATATTAATCCTTATCCAAATAAATACATTATTCATCACAAGTATTTAATTTAACGGGGCGGGGCTTGTGGCTAAGTAATAACAGATGCACGGGTCGATCGATCAGGTTAAGCTACGCTTGCCGCGGTTGGTCCGTGGATGGGTGACCATCTTTACATACCAAGTCCCCTCCGTGCCTCGGAAAGCACGTTAAGCCGTTGGTCCCGGCTGTCATTTGTAGATCTTTGACAGTCGTTACGGGTAGTTAGAAGCCCAAAAAGTCTGACAACCAGTCTTACCAAGGGGTATCGTGTTACCTAGTCACTAGGTTGTGGAGGTCAGATAGGCAGTCGCTCCATGTAAAATACTGGTATTCAGCTGCATCCGGTTAGACTGGAAGCCGACCCCAACATAGTTGGGAAAAGGCTAGGCAGATGATGATGAAGTATTTAATTTAACACAAAATTGTCCTTAACATCATTCGATTTCAATGAATATCTCAGGAGATATTGCAGTTTTAAAATAACATCGCAGCAAAATAATGATCAAATACTAAGCACGCATTTATGATGTGCTTGAGAGGGAAGGGCGTGTTATAAGATTATAAGACCCAGTACTTTTACCTAACGTTTTAAAATTCCACTTTACTGATAAAAGCGTGATGTAGGTACCTAAAATAGCTCCTTAACGTAAAAAAAAAAATATTTTCACCTTCTACGTAAACGAAGTCGCGGGTTAAAGTTAGCGTTAGCCTAAAGTAACTATTCCACGCGGACGAAGTCGCGGGCAGAAGGTAGTAAATTCACAAGATTTAACGTGGGTTAGTTATCAATAAACCATACATCATAACAACTAATATCGACGTGTCAGATGGATTGGCGAATGGTGCGACGGGAAAATTATTTATGTTGAATTGACAAAGGAGAAATAGGTTGTTTGTGGCCAAAATTTTCGAAGGTTTCACTTCTACCACGTGTGAATTGCACACATGTTTTTTTTAATTTCCATTTTTATATATATTTCTAGCTGATTTTCTATTGATTTAATTGATTAATCAATGATCATTATGTTGATTACACAACTTTGTTTCTATACTCATTCAGAATTCTTGAACTGAATATGTATATAAATCAGGGGCGCCGTGTCCATATTTAATAAGCCGATTCCTACCGGCTTCCCTTCGGAAATTCGGAACACAACCACTCTAATCGTTATTGAATAATCTAACTATAAGTATTTAATACACCAGAAAATTAAAACATTACAAAACACCTACATACATTAAAAAAATTGTCTTAATGTCCCAACAACAAAACCTTTTGCGCTAAAATAACTCATAGGCGCGTCCGGCTTACCGTGAATTCAATTTCCTTACAAAATAAAGTCCATCATGACGTCACTTTGGTCGTGTAACAGCGCCGTTTCTAGCTGCCGGGTAAGCCGATCTGCAACGAGTTACGATAGGGACACAGTAGCAGAAACGTACGTGCAGGAGCGAGAAAGAATGATTGCTATTGCACCACCTCTTTCTGGCACACGCATTTGATTCGGTAGTTTTCGTTGAATTTCGTAATACGTTCGGCTAGGAATTCGTAAACATTTCATTATTCGTATGACAATTGTTTTTTGACGTAATCGCATTAGAACCATATTAATTTGCATTTTGTTCGCTCAGTATTCATTGAATTCATTAGTTTATCATTACTAGTAGTTTTAATATTTGTTTGTAGTTATAGAACAGTGATTAACATAGTGTTTTTAGTAAATGTGAAAGTGTACGTTGTAATTAGGTATTTGGGGTAAGTAGATAGTTTAATAAGTAGAAATTACTTATTTAGAGTAGATTTCAAAAGTAATTAGTATGATCTTATTAGGATGGCGGCATTAATAGTTTTAGAATGTTGTTTGACAGATTATTTACTTTGTGAAGAAACATGCTTTTCAAGGTTAAGTTTTGAAAATAAGAAACACATAATTAAGCACAGAACAGAATAATTAAGTTAGGCCGTGCTCGCCCAGATATGACTATAAACTTAGAGTTATATATCACTGGAGAAGCCATAAGCGCAATATTCCGAACAAAAAATTCTGTCACTTTTGGCGGGGGACGCGCGGTAGTTTCTACGAAAAAGAACAATAGCTATTGTTGTTTCCGAGCCCGGAAAGAGAAGTCCGTACCATCGTTTTTTTTTTTATCGATATCGATAATCATTCGGAATTTTGCTTGAACCCTGAAATAAAACAGCTGATGCATAGTGTTATCAATAGTAAATTATATCGTATTTTATTCGCTAATTGAATATGTTAAATTAATCTGTTTTAATATTAAAAGTATTGTTTTGACTAATGTAGTACCGACTGTGTTCGTAGATGGCACGACTAACCAATCACAGCGCATTGCCAGTCAATGGCGGGAATCATAATGGTGGGAGAACGCGACTATGGTTGTCGTGCCAGTGCTGCGAGCTCAGTCGTGCATTAGACGTCGAGATACGAGTACTAAGGCTCGAGCTATGATTTTAAAAGGATACCTAGTGTTGACTGTGAGGTATATTTGATTTTGTGTTGGAGAAATAGAATATGTAAGTACATGAACAAGTGCCTATTATTTCTAAACCTTATTTTCAAAAGCCATGAACCTGAATAACAGTTAGTTTTCGTATTTAAACTATTACTAGATTATCTGTAAGAGTACAGAGTCTACAATAGAAAAGTTAAATTTTAATAATAACAACTATTAAATAAAAGTAAAAAAATAATGTTATAGTACAAACAAATAATACATACTTAAAAAAAGCGGCCAAGTGCGAGTCGTACTCGCCCATGAAGGGTTCCGTAGCAGCAAATAACATTGAATGAAAGGTAAATTGCGGTTTACGATTTATGACGTATAAAAAAAAAACTACTTGCTAGATTTCGTTCAAACTAATTTTCGGCGGAAGTTTACATGGTAATGTACATCTTATATTTTTTTTAGTTTTATCATTCTCTTATTTTAGAAGTTACAGGGGGGGACACATTTTACCACTTTGGAAGTGTCTCTGGCTTACAAACCAACACACGTTACAAGTCTAACTTACAAACCGCAATAGTCACATACTACGCGTATGCCCATGCTTGGTTCAGCTATGGAATCATACTATGGGGAAATAGCACAGACGCTCCCTCCCTATTCACCCTACAAAAAAAACTGATACGAATTATCATAAACTTAGAACAAACAGACAGTTGCAAACCTTACTTCCAGAAACACAAAATTCTCACCTTAATTGGTATTTATATTTTGGAATTATGCAAATTAGTACGCAAATACCCAGAATCTTACAACACACGGGAAGACATACAAACAAAATATTCTTTACGCCATAAAAACAGATTAAATTTGCCCCCCTCCCGCCTTAAACTGCACTCTTCTAGTCCATATGCGATGTCAATAAAAATATACAATAAATTACCGGAAATCATAAAACAAGAAAACAAAACCAATATATTTTTAAATAAATTAAAACAATTCCTAATTAATAAAAGTTACTACACAATAGACGAATATCTAACGGATAAATTCAATGACAAAAAGATATAACTGATTAACATAAGCAAAACAATAAGTGTGTTTAAAATAAATAAAGATTATAAGTATTTATTTAAATATATAACTATATCAAGTGCACTAATAACAATATAAAAATATTCAAGCTAATAAGTAAATAATAATATATAATTTAATATAAAAATAAATAAATAGATTGACCTACACATATTATATTCAGAGAATAAATAAATGAGTAATAACATAAATAAATATAATAACTACTACTGTTGCTGCAAAAAAAAAAAAAAAAAACAAAATAATAATAGACAAATAGGACATAATTTAAATATTTAGTAATAAGCTTCCTCTCTCCTACTTATTTATAATTTTGCTGTGCCCGACAGGGTCCATAATTGTTTCAATTTATTTTTCCTTACTACCTGTATGTGTACATTATGGATTGCAATAAAGATAAACTAAACTAAACTGGCGCAAACTATTCAGTTTAGGAAAAAATGATATTAGAAACCTCAATATCATTTTTGAAGACCTATCCATAGATGATACCCCACACGTATGGGAATGATGAATAAATTTTTTTTGAGTTTCAGTTCTAAGTATGGGGAACTCCAAAATTATTTGTTATTTTTTCTATTTTTGTGTGAAAATCTTAATGCGGTTTACAGAATACATCTACTTACCAAGTTTCAACAGCATAGCTCTTATAGTTTCGGAAAAAAGTGGCTGTGACATACGGACGGACAGACAGACAGACATGACGAATCTATAAGGGTTCCGTTTTTTGCCATTTGGCAACGGAACCCTAAAAATCAGTAGGTTCATAACAACTACTGATTTTTAAAATGAATCAATTTGGAGTACATTATAGCGAATACATTTTTAAGGGTCCCTTTTTTTTGTAATGTACGCAATTCTTGTATCTGTATATTTAAATTAAATTAAAATGTTTTTATTTATGCTTCAGTTTACAAAAAAGGGTTATTACGGCTTTAGCTAGTTCTACCTCATAACTATTTAAGACCGGTATCATGATCTTGTGAGAATAATGTTTTCCCAACAAGATTCCGCAGAGCCCGTGTTACGAACTTACGACAAAGGTGGTGGTATATTTAATACTTAATTTTTTGCGGTCATCCTATCCAATCCTTATTAACTTCTCATATTGCTGACATAAAGAAATGGATTTTGATTTTTTCTTTCTCTCTCTCGATCGAATTAGAAGAAGATAGTTGGAAGCAGCCCCGGATCTAGATTTTTTTTGAGGCGGGGCAAAAACTGCCGTCTGCTGCCCCGCCCCCCTCTAATCTTTTATGGGGATGCGCTAAGTTAGCCTCCGCGATATTGAAATATTCTCAAAATGAAAATTTTGGCAGCAACATATTCAAATTGTATCGATCGATAATGCGCCAATTCAACAGGGGCGCCAAAACTGTTGTAAAAAAGAAAAAAAAATAGAAAGATTATAAATGTACCGCGCGTCTCATTTATTGCAAAATTGCGGTGTGCTGGGTGGTGCACTTGTCTGCTACGCTTGAATTTGTCGCCCCCTGAAGTTGGCGCCCGGGGCACGGGCCCCGGATTGCCCCCTTAGATCCGGGGCTGGTTGGAAGTATAAACGCTTTTTCACTTGACTTTTCTGCCAACTTACTCCTACCGCAAACCGCGTTAGAAAACTTCGTTCAAAAACAATTTTCTTAAACAACAAAAAATACTAATTCCTCATAAGAAATTATCGACATGTCAATTTTGGTTTCATACATGACCCCAACCCTACGGTAGTCTCGTTATCATTTTTGCTAGGGGACATAATCGCACGGCAAGTGCATGTCAATTTAGCTGATTTGACGTACATTTTCGTAATGCAAAAAATAAATTTTGAACCTTATGAACATAAAAAACTTTTATTTTAATTTCGGAAGTCGGTGTCTTTGGTTTTCAATTTTCGTTCTTTGTCACCGACTTCCGAAATTAAAGTTATTTTTCACTTTGTAGTGTTTTTTTTTTGAAGTCGGTTTTTTTTTTTTTTGTAAAAAGTTTTTATTTTTCACTTTTTAGTTGTGGTACCTACCCCACACAAATTCGAATACCACTACCTGCTATGTAAATAACAGTGACAGGAAATTATCATAATATCATCCACATACTATGTGGGAAAAAATACGTATTATTGAAGCTAACTCAAAAACTACCCAAGCAAAGTTAATAAAATTTATATGGGACCACCTCTGAAGTATGATCTACCAAACAAAAAAAGAATCATCAAAATCAATTCATAATTGGCGGAGTAATCGCGTAACAAACATACAAAAAAAAAAACATACAGTCGAATTGAGAACCTCCTCCTTTTGGAAGTCGGTTAAAAACGAAGTGTAGCGAGACATGGTGACGTCACGAAAGCAATGCGAGAGAAATACTCGATTCATGCCTTGTATTATGTTGAATCGTGGTTGAATCGAATGAAAAATCAAAATGTATTATGAGGTTGGGATTTTAAAAATCACTGAAAACATGACTAGATATTTAAAAAAAACCGGCCAAGTGCGAGTCGTACTCGCCCATAAAGGGTTCCGTAGCAGCAAGTAACATTGAATGAAAGGTAAATTGCGGTTTACGATTTATGACGTATTAAAAAAAAACTAGTTGTTAGATCTCGTTCAAACCAATTTTCGGTGGAAGTTTACATGGTAATGTACATCATATATTTTTTTAGTTTTATCATTCTCTTATTTTAGAAGTTACAGGGGGGGGGACACACATTTTACCACTTTGGAAGTGTCTCTCGCGCAAACTATTCAGTTTAGAAAAAAATGAAATTAGACACCTCAATATCATTTTTGAAGACCTATCCATAGATACCCCACACGTATGGGATTGATGAAAAAAATTTTTTTGAGTTTCAGTTCTAAGTATGGGGAACTCCAAAATTATTTGTTTTTTTTCTATATTTATGTGAAAATCTTAATGCGGTTCACAGAATACATCTACTTACCAAGTTTCAACAGCGTAGCTCTTATAGTTTCGGAAAAAGTGGCTGTGACATACGGACGGACAGACAGACAGACAGACAGACGGACAGACAGACAGACAAACAGACATGACGAATCTATAAGGGTTCCGTTTTTTGCCATTTGGCAACGGAACCCTAAAAAATGGAAAGAATGATGAAATGGAAGGTTATTCCGTCGTTATTTAAGTTTGACGTATTTGAACGCTTTTTACATGTTTTAACAGCACAACTAGGCATTTTCACGGAGCACTGATGAGAACCCCGCGACTCGAAAACGATTAACGTTGTGCGTTCGAATCGATTTGAAAGTAGTTTTTATGAACGTGTTAGAGCATTTGCTCTTGTACTTTTACAGAGGGGGAAGTGTTTGTAAGGCTTCTCCAGTGATATATACTCTAAGACTATAAATTACAAACGCCGCGATGATTTTTTCAAACATTTTAATGTTTCCCTTTACGATAAATATGGCTATAATAAACTGGAAGTAAGAAGAAAAGTAGCTCTCGCCACTTGCTTGCGTGGTAAAATACACAACCCAGGCGTTCTACGCACGGTTGGGTTGTGTGTACCAACAGATGGGCACGTGGGGCGACGGAGGCGACCGCCGCAGCTGCTGTGGGTGCCGCCCACTCGCACCAACCTGCTACAGCACGCGTCGCTGACGCGCGCCTTGCATACACTAAATATGGTGTCACAACAGATTGACTACTTTGAATGAATTCACATGGCCCACATTTTGTAAAATTACTCTTTGTTGTTGATAATTATATAATTGTAACTGTAATCTTAAATGTAACTATAACTACACTATTGTATTAGGTAAGCCTGTGATGATAATTGCATGTGTTTTTAAATAAATAAATATCAATGACTGACTGATGGGCGTAAATAAAATGTATTGTTCCCGTGTTTACTGTTCTTAGGTTCTTGTTGTTTATGGAATATAGGGTTTTTTTAAATTTCAATTTGACGAATTTATCAAAAAAGATGTGCAGACAGAAAAACATATTTATTCGTAGCTGTTTTATGAGTTCGGGACTAAGAGTATGAATAGGAATAGAATTATTTTAACTAATTTGTATGAAGCTCATAATAGAAAAATAGATCGAAATCGGAATTTAATGAAAAGGTTTATTGACACCATTATTTGGATATGTAAACAAGAAGTACCTTTTCGCGGCCACGACGAAAGTCCGAACATTTTTTTTTTTTTTTACTGCTCCGGCTTACCTCCTCCATAAAGTCACCCTTCGCCACTGATAGAAATAGAGATATAAAACAGAAATAACGGTTTTATTGTCATATAGAAATCATCTGAAATTTCTCAGTAGCAATTCGGAGTCTGGATTTGTGCCCGGTTGACGACAATAGGCTTGCCCCCTATTACATATGACTTAAACATAACCGGGTGTACCTGCTACAGGGACACCTTTGCCCAACCCTTCGGGGAAACAAGGCGTGATGTTATGTTAGGTACCATCCAAAAAAGAGATAAGACTAAATATTAGGTGCCTGTTATTACCGCTGCGCACAGCTGCTACTAAATATTGGGTTCCCGCCGTCACCAACTCAGGGATTGGCATAGCTGCTACTAAACATAAGGTGCCCTACATCACCGACTCAGGGATAGGCATAGCTGCTACTAAACATTAGGTAACTGTCATCATCGACTCAGGGACCGGCATAGCTGCAACGAAACATTAGGTGCCCGTCATTACAGACTCATGGAGTGGCATAGCTGCTACGAAACATTAGGTGCCCGTCATCACCGACTCATGGAGCGGCATAGCTGCTACAAAACATGAGGTGCCCGTCATCACCGAGTGATGAAGCGGCATAGCTGTTAATAAACATTAGGTACCCGTCATCACCGACTCATGGAGCGGCATAGCTGCTACAAAACATAAGGTGCCCGTCATCACCGAGTCATGAAGCGGCATAGCTGTTACTAAACATTAGGTACCCGGCATCACCGACTCAGGGATCGGTATAGCTGGTACTAAACATTAGGTGCCCGTCATTACAGACTCATGGAGTGGCATAGCTGCTACGAAACATTAGGTGCCCGTCATCACCGACTCATGGAGCGGCATAGCTGTTACTAAACATTAGGTGCCCGTCATCACCGAGTCATGAAGCGGCATAGCTGTTACTAAACATTAGGTGCCCGTCATTACAGACTCATGGAGTGGCATAGCTGCTACGAAACATTAGGTGCCCGTCATTACAGACTCATGGAGTGGAATAGCTGCTACGAAACATTAGGTGCCCGTCATCACCGACTCTTGGAGCGGCATAGCTGTTACTAAACATTAGGTGCCCGTCATCACCGAGTCATGAAGCGGCATAGCTGTTACTAAACATTAGGTACCCGTCATCACCGACTCAGGGATCGGCTGCTACTAAAATCATTGAAGCAATTACCGTAGAAAATAGCTGAAAGTCTAGGATATGTGATTCTGACGTAAAAAATTAAGTAAGTTAAGTTAATTTTAACATGTTTAGTTTTCATAATATCTTTCTATAAAATGTCTAAAGAAAAAACGTAACGTTCTTATCTGAAGAAACAAGGGCAGATATGAGGTATGGGAAGACCTGCGCAAGCGTTCTCATCACACGGAATAAAGTATTTTGTCTTTTTTTGAGATAGTCAATCATGTTTTCCCTCATTTCTGTGGGTTAAATTGTCTCAGAATCCTAAAAAATGCAAATTAAATTAGAGGCTTGGCAATGCCTGCGGATGTTCGATGGGTCTACCTAAGGCTAGCAAAAAAGTACCTACGGTACAAAACCATGTTATTAGAATAGTTGCAGTATCCAACAAGCGGTTTGTATGGCCGGCCCGTGCACAAAAATACTGTAAGTACATTATTTCAAATATTATTATAGAGCATGAGGTTCTGAGTTCGATTCCTAGATCTGGCGAAGTGTTATTGGGCAATAAACTCCACCCTTTTTCTAAAATGGGACTCAAACATAATTGCGAAGACAGCCGGACATTTTTTTTTCACTTCTTCCTAACCTGCGAGTATTACAGGCGTAATGTAATGTAATGTGTGGTGTGTGTATGTGTTTTTTTTCTTTTAAAATTCATTTACAGTCAAATAAAACCATCATTCACATATTTATTATCAAAGAAAATTTCTTGGAATATATCTTGCAATAATCAAATGAAACTGGTTTTTCTCTAGATGGTTCCCTGGTTGTTTCCTGGTTTTTTCTTATTCTTTGTTTTTGTCTTTTATAAAAGATCTTCCGAGCAATCAAAACTTCTACTTTGGGTCTCACTCAACCTTAATAATACGTTTGCATTACTTAGGTACCTATATTACTTTACGTCAAAATATGAATGCATAGCCTACAAATTGGAAGGAACAGCACATAATAGCAGACTGAGGCTCTGCGCGCACGTCACGCACGAGCACGTCACTGTCACAAGAGCGCGCGCCGTCGCGCCGAGCACGTGTAGCCTGGGGCTCGCATCGGCGATACGCCGCGCGTTCGTAGTCGTCCACTACACCTATGACTTTATGATTTGCTACTAAGTAATCAAAGAAAATGTTCATGTTCCTCAGCGAACTAATCGTTAGCACTGCAAGGTGGAATGGTTTAAGTGTGCAGATGACATGTTTTGAATACTGAAAAAAGATTGCATAGTAAACTACATACTATCTCCATGGAAGTGCGATCTCGTATTCATGTCGGATACAGCTGGTCGCTGGTGGTGATCACTAGCTGCACGCACTCATCACTGTCGCAGTCACTGCACTGTCACTCGCGGGCGTGTGTCGGGCGCGCGTGGCGATTCCGGCGCGAGTCGCGTGCCGTGCGCGGTCGTGCTCGCGTGACGTAACGCCGCGCCACACTGCAGCGCGGCCGCGCGGCCCGCGACCCGAGCTGTGCCTCAAGCCTCCCTCGCCACGTCCCGATGCGCGCGCACCCCACCCGCCCCTGCACCGGCCATCACTGCTCACTGCTCGCCTTCTGCACTCGTCTGCAATTCTGCATCGCTCACACCTGCCTTATTTAATTCCGTGCAATAATGAAGCTATTTCGGAATTAGGAAGGCTGTACTGGAGCGGCTGCTGCAGTTGTAGCTGCTCAAAACCTCCGTAGTTATCTTCAAGGCGTTTGGAGATGAAACGCCAAGCCATGGGGTGCTCGCTTACTTTTTCGTCCAATGAACCGGGGCAATGCCAGCCTTGGGGCACGTTTCCTATTGAAAATGACGTGTATGAACAATGAATATAAAATGTCTTGTTTGTCCGTCTGCCACAGAGGTTTTCTTCTTGTAAATTAAAATCATTAACATTATTTATAGTCTGGTTTTCACATTTATCGGCACTCCAAGCAACAAAAAGCGAAACACGTTATACTCATATCTACATTATAGGTACTGATTGATACATTAGCATGTCGTTGACTCGAACCCATACGATTTTTTTCTACCAAAAATCGCTCAACGTGCAAAGAAGTTTTCACTTAAGAACGTGTGCGGTCGGGGGATCCCATCAGGAACGAAATTCCTTCTCATGTATGATTTAAAACAAAAATGAAATATACTCAGCCGCAATCATGAATTTATATTTTGACCTCACTATCGGCTTTAGCACTCACGAAAACAGTGAAATTTTTTTGAAGTGAAAACTTCTTTAGCATCGTTGTTATTTGAAAGTCGATGAAACGAAAAAACGACAGTAAAAAGAGACAGACACAAATTCATTAGATTTAACGTGGGAGAAAATGAGATAGGAAGCATTATACAGTGTTTCTTATGTTCGTGGTTCTCTGAAGCTGAAGAGTTTGTTTGTTTGCTTGAACGTGCTAATCTCAGAAACTACTGGTCCGATTTGAAAAATTCTTTCAGTGTTAGATAGCCCATTTATTGAGGAAGGCTATAGGCTATTTATCATCACGTTAAGACCAATAGGAGTGGAGCACCAATGAAGAATGTTTCAAAATCGGAAGGTTTTATTTTTCCCTTTTGAGAGCTTCCGCTGTGTGCGCTGCGTAAACGGTTAAAGTTTCGCAAAAATCATGTAAAACAGAATTGTTCCCCTTTAAAAGTTCTAAAAAAAAGTCCGGGACAGCATATATCTATCTTTTAAGGTTGGCTCACTATAATCTTTTTCATGCTAACCAAATTTGTTCTAAAATAATGCATTATTTGCGAAGGTGTTTTTATAAACATGATATTAATCCTTTATCCAAATAAATAATACAGTATTCATCACAAGTATTTAATTTAAAACAAAATTGCCCTTGATAATTGCAGTTTTAAAATAACATCGCAGCAAAATAATGATCAAGTACTGCGCGCGCATTTATGATGTGCAAATTCAAATTCAAATTCATTTATTAATTTTGTGAACATAGGGTAAAAGATTATACAGCTGTTACAAATAAATATCGGTCCGTACTACGTCCCGCCAGAAGGCATACAAAATTGTTTAGGTAAATAGATAGGTAATCAAATGTAACATTAACAAAATGAAAATAAAATAAAAAGTCTAGGTACATGTCACAATTTCATGCCAATAATAATAAAATGTCAATAAATTAAGAGATGACACATAAACAGATAGGTATTTAGTCACATTCTCTTCTAAAATAAAAAATTAAATAAAAATAATAAAAATGTCAATATGAAATAATTATTAGAATATTACCATAAGGGAGCAACATTTCAGCAAAAGAATTTCTCTGATAAAAACTCAGTCACACTGTAGTACGCCTTATCCTTTAAAAAATTACGTAGGGGCGTGATATAAGACCCAGTACTTTTACTTAACGTTTTAAAATTCCACTTTTACTGATAAAAGCGTGAGACAGGTACCTAAAATAGCTCCGAATTAATCTATGTAAAATACGTATATGAATAAAATAATTATCAAACTTTGTATCACTATTAATTTTCTTTTATTTCATTATTTACATATAAATTATATTTTTAAATATTAGAATAAAATTATATAAAAACATTTGAAAATATAAAAAAATAGTATCCCCACCGGTATCGGGAACAGGGTCCAAGTTACCGGCGGTTAGGGCTCCAGAGAAAAGAACCTCCTAACAATGCGAGCCGTGTCCAGGAGTACCGCTTTCTGAATCAAGCCCTTAATCCAGCTGCCCAACGAGAGCCTCCTTAGGTGTTGGTCGAGGCTCTTGGCAATTAAGCCTTTGGCTGATACGACTATCGGCACAATTATTGCTGAGTCCACATTCCACATGTCGACAACCTCGCGAGCCAAGTCAAGATACTTGATTTGTTTATCTTTCTCGGCTTTCACGAGGTTCCCGTCATTCGGAACCGTTATGTCAATAATCATTGCGCGCCGCTCTCCTCGATCCACCACCACTATATCAGGCTTATTGGCAATAATAGTCCTGTCAGTAATGATGGATCGATCCCAGTACAATGTGATATTTCCATTTTCGAGAACTGGGTCGGGCACATACCTGTAGTACGGCACTTCCGATTCCACAAGGCTGTATTTCAGAGCAAGTTGCTGATGGATAATCCTGGCTACAAGGTTGTGTCTATGCAAGTACGCTTCGTTAGCTAGACGAGAACACCCAGAGATAATGTGTCGGATTGATTCTCTCGGACGGTGGCATGCCCAACAGATGTCAACCATGCCGTCCATTACAATGAATCTCCGGTAATTGTTCGTCATCATAACTTCGTCCATAATTGCACAGACAAAACCTTCGGTATCCCCAAAGAGGTCACCAAAACGCAGCCAGGCTACGGAAGCTAGTAAATCTACATCGGGCCCATGCAGGGCTCGGAAGTAGCGTCCATGAATCTCCTTACTCTGCCATATCTCCCTGCGTTCGTTAGTGTCAATCACTACAGGCTTGCGCCAGTTCTCTTTAGCCAATGAGAGCGGGGTAAGGCCCTTGTCCACCGCAACCACATCTCGATGCATCCCCACGTCGGTTTCTAGGAAATATTCCCTGAGACTGCATATCTCGCGATTGTGGAGTGTCTTAGCGTTTAAAAAGCCTCGACCTCCACATTTTCGCGGGATATACAGTCTCATTACCGATGATCGTGGGGTATCACTATGATTATTACTAAAACCTGCAATTATCCTCTTCCCGAAATTTTCATTATCTCAAAGCCAACATTTTTGAAGGTTTCACTTCTACCACGTGTGAATTGCACACAAGTTTTTTTATTTTATTATTTTGTATTTATCGGAATTCATTTCGGCGCGCACGCACCGCCCGCAAAATGGCCGATACAATTGTGACATTTAAATACCCAATAAGTGCACCACAGTGAGTTGAATCAGTGAACACCAGGATAGCCAGAGCTGTCCTTGAGTCAACGTGTTTCGTCCAGAAGATTCCCAAGTAAGTCCATCCATTCCTATTCCTAATTCATACCTGTGTGTAGCTCAATTCTGTGTCGGCTAATATTCCACCCCACGTAAATTATTTTCCCCCGTATGGTCCTTTGAGAGCCGCTTCAACTTATACACCACCCACCGTGGTCGCATGCCATTATAATTTTGTAGGTGTATAGGTGCGTGATTTTTCAGTAGTCGGGTAGCTTTTGAACTTAATTTTTATTTAAATTATTTTCGGGTACCCCAAATAAAAATGATAAAGTATTTGCAGAGCAGATTATTTTTTTATTTTTTTGGGTTATCTGGTATAATAATAGCAGCCCATCATTGTTCCACTGCAGGGCAAAGGCCTTTTCTCATACAGACAGAGAGATTAATCACCACGCTTGCTCCAGACGGGTTAACGATTTCGATATATATTAATGTGCATATTGCACCTCATTTTACACGTGCAGCCTGTGGGTAGATTACACTCAAAAATCGTATAGCGCCCTCCGCGTGCAATATAATAATGTGTTCCGGGTATTGATGGGGCTGTTCCGCTTCTGTAGCGCATCAGGCATGTTTGCTGATGCTCGTGTCGATTGTTTTTACGCTACGATGCGAAAAAAATGCGCTTCCCTAGTGCTCCGGGTGCGGTGCCACACCACTGCAGTGTATCGGGAGCAGACTAGACTTCTGACTTCTTATCTGAACAACAGAATTCAGAGGGTCGATGTTAATGGCAAGAGATCTGCAGGATCTGCGGTCACCATGGGCGTTCCGCAGGGTTCAATTCTTGGTCCTTTTTTATTTCTAATTTATTATAAATGACTTGCCCTATCACATAAGGGATAATCACAAGATCGTATTATTCGCAGATGATACTTCCCTCATTTTTAAAATCAAACGTCAGTTAGTCAACTTTGAACAAGTTAATGATGCACTCTCTAAAGTTGTGCATTGGTTTAATGTAAATAATCTTCTCCTGAACGAAAAAAAAACTAAACTCATTAAATTTTCAATGCCAAATGTCAGGCAGCTATCTACCATTGTTCAGGTTAATGGAACAGAGTTGGACCCTGTTGAGTCGACAGTTTTTCTTGGAATCACTATTGACGGTAAATTACAATGGGGCCCACACATAGAAAAATTGTCAGGAAGGCTAAGTTCGGCCGCCTATGCTGTTAAAAAAATTAGACAGATAACTGACGTGGATACAGCCAGAATTGTTTATTTTAGTTATTTTCATAGTCTTATGTCATATGGGATTCTTCTCTGGGGAACCTGTGCGGACATTAATACTATCTTTGTTCTACAGAAAAAGGCTGTTCGAGCCATTTACAACCTAGGTCCAAGAGATTCCCTTAGAGAAAAATTCAAAGAAGTAAATATTCTGACTGTAGCCTCACAATATATTTTTGAAAACCTATTGTATGTACACAAAAATATATCAAATTTTAAGAAAATGTCCGATATTCATAGTTTTAATACCAGGAATAAACACAACCTTGCTGTACATCGCACACGTCTCCACAAAGTAGGCAACTCATTCATGGGTCAATGTATACGCTTTTACAACAAACTCCCCATTGACATTTGAAACTTACCCATTAAACGATTTAAAATCTGTATTAAAACCAAACTTTGTAAAAAAGGGTACTATACAATTTCAGATTATTTAGAAGATAAAAAAGCTTGGGATTGAACTGCTCGCTCTGCTAAGCCTTGTGATAAAACCATAGAACTAGACATTTTAATTATTATGTAAAATCAACATATACCAGTTTTATAAACACGTTGACATTGTTGAAAATTATATTCAAAATGACATGATTACTTTGTAAAGTATTATATTATTTTAACTATTGTGAATGTGAGGACTATGTGGATATTATTTTTATTTCTCTTCTAGTTTTTGTGATGGTCTGGCAGTTTGAGTAGTTTTTGCGGCCTACCCAAATGTCCTTTCTTTGGTATTGCTCGTCGAGTTGAGCTCCTTAAGTTCTAAGTTGAGCTCCACGATTACTGACAAATGCTTGCACTGACTGGACAGGTCCACTCAAATCTGTGTGGTTCTTTCCTCAAAAGACCTTTTCAGACACAAATCTACATGGTCCTCATATGGCCTGACCAAGATTATGTCTGGACTTTAAAAGAGACTGCGGCCTTTCTTCTCAGAGTATGACAAATAAGCTAGATGAGTTCGGCTTTTCCTATCTGACGATAGGAAAAGCCGAACTCATCTAGCTTATTTTTAATATTTTTTTATATGACGTGTAAAAGTGATTCCGATATCCTAATTACAGAATAAACAATTTCATTTCATTTCATTTCACTGTTTGTGTATGAATCGCTGTTGCAAGCTTTCCACATCTGTGTTGAGCGTGTAGCAGGGATTCATTAAATGTATTGGTTATGTTTACTAACATAATTGTTAAGATATATTGTTACTAACATTTCTGAGTCTTGTTACTTGTTAATTTAAATAAAGTAAATAAACATGAGAGTAACGTCCGTGATACCCTAACCACGTGAACCTTTTTAGAGCTGGAGGCGCGCAGGGGGCAGCC
>OY796866.1:0-12500 GCA_963680765.1 Agrochola lychnidis | reverse complement strand
AGTTTCTGTGCAAATCCCCTTTGGACCGCGTTTAACTGTTTGCGTAACATGAGCTTTTCGGCTGCTGGTGCCCACGCACTTGCCGCATACATGATCGTAGGTTCGACTACTGCCGTGTAGATGGTGCGTATAACTTCCGGATGGAGACCCCAACTGATCTTGGCTGCGCGCGACAGCTGCTTGTAGAAGTTTAGAGCTTTTCTACATACATTGGATGTATGGGTGTTGAAGGTCAGCTTGTCGTCTATAGTCAGCCCCAAGATTTTGATTTCCCGCGACATGCCAATGTCGACCCCGCCCATGCTCAGCAGTGGGGTGTCATACTTGAGTTTACGCGTGACGACCATAGCGTTCGTCTTGTGTGGTGCGAAACTCAGCTTATTGCTGATTCCCCACTGGTGAACATACTCGAGAGCGTCATTGGCACGTCGCTGGACCTCCGTTGCGGAGTCCCCATCGAATACCAGTACTACGTCATCGGCGAAGGCTTGGCAGTAGTCTCCCCTATGTTCCAGGCCTTTGAGTAGGGGGTCGAGTAGAAGATTCCAGAGAATCGGGCCCCCTATCGATCCTTGAACACAGCCTTTGTTAGTATTCCTTGTTACCTCCTGTCCTGCGTACCTTATCCGGACCCGCCTGTGTTCCAGGTAACTGTCTACCATTCTTCTTAAATTGACCGGACATTTCGCTTCCGCCAACCTAGTTCTAATGGCCGGCCACCATGCACTATCGAAGGCTCCCTCTATGTCAAGCGATATCATGACAATCAGTTTTTTGTCTTTTAACTTGTCTCGTATTAGTTTCAGCAAGTCATAGAGGGAGTCTTCGGTGCTTTTTTGAGGCATAAAACCATATTGGCGTGTGCTGAGTCCGGGTATGATATGCCATTTCACTCGTCCAATGAGCATTTTTTCCAGGACTTTTCCCATCACTGGCAACAGTCCTATCGGCCTATATGATTTAGGGGCTGTGTAGTTCTCCTTTCCGGGTTTCCTCAGGATTACCACAGTGGCTTCCTTCCATATCCTGGGGAAGTAACCCAGCTCCAGGCATTTGTTTGCCAGTGATAGGAAGAGCTCCGGATCATGGCTTACGGATTGCTGGCAGATATCTGCTGTGAGGCCATCTGCCCCGGGGGCTTTCTTAGGGTTGAAGCTACGTATAGTGGAGTTAAGCTCTTCCTGAGTAAACGGTGGGTCATGTTCTTCACCATGGCCTATCTCGTTTATGTGTTCAGCTAATGTCCTGATACGCGTGTGCTCCTCATTATCTTCTTCCTTCCTATCCTCGGGGTAGAATGTTTCTGCCAGCAATGTGGCAGATTCGAGGTGGTTTAACTCTCTTCCTTCCTTTTTCAGAGGCAGGTCCTCCTGTCTCTTCATAGTCCTGCCTATAACCCTGTATATGCCTTCCCAGAGTCCCTCCTTATCCTGTTTACCACAGAAGCTTTTCCAGCTTTCTGTTGAGGCGGTTCTTGCTGCTTGCTCATACTTTTCTTTTATTTTCAGGTACTCAGCGACGACTTTCGCCCTCCGGATCGGCGCTGCACAGTGGACCCTGCGCTTCCAAGTGGCGACCTCCTTTTTCAGGATGGCGAGCTCGTTGGACCACCAAGGTAACTCTATTTTGCTAGTGGGCTTTGTCTTTGGTATACTACTATTTGATGCTTCTACTATGGTATTAATATATGATTCTACTTTACTTTCTAGTTCAGGTTTATTTTCGATATGGTTAAATTCTGTTCTAGTTATGTTATTTTCATCTAGCAACTGTCCCAATTTCTCACGAAATTGTTCCCAGTTTGCTTTTTTACTGTTAAATAATCTTGTTGTTCTACTAATGTCGAAGCCCTTTGCTCTTTCGAGTTTGATTTTAAATATGATGGCGTTGTGGTCTGAGCTCGTCATACCCTCGTCCACTCTCCAGTTCTCAACCAGGTCGAGAAGATCAGCCGTGCATGCCGTGATGTCCACAAAGCTGGTATACAGTGAGGTTCCCCTCACTGTGTGGAACGTCGGGGTGTCGCCTATGTTGAGCACCTGCATACCCATTTCTTCCAGGGCACCGGCCATTTCGATTCCTCTTGGATCGATTTTGCAGCTACCCCACCAAGAGTTTTTGGCATTTGCGTCTCCACCCAGGATGATGCTCCGGCCAAAACATCTCTCTATATTTATAAGCTGCTCCAGGTATGGCCCTATCGGTGCTGGTTTCGGTTCTAGGTAGAATGAGACCGCCACGATCTCCCAGGCGGTTGTCCTCATTTTCACCACTGTGATGTTGGGTGTGGTGAAGTTTGGACACTGGATGACGTCTATATCGCCATCGAAGACTGCAATTGCAGTCTTGATGACGCCGTCTCCATCACCTGTATGCTGGTATATTCTGGCACCGCGGTAGTCTTTCATTCTACCCAAACTCCCGATGTACGGCTCCTGGATCAGTGCGAAAGCCACCCCCTTTTTGGTTGCCTCAAGCATGATCTCGTTCGTGGCCAGGGCCTTTCTCTGCAGATTCGCCTGTACCACGATGTATGGCCTTTTTTGGGGAACAGAGTTTTCGCCGGGGACCACCTTAGCAATATGCCACCTTCGATCTTGCTATCGCATCCCATTTTACTCTGATGGGGCATTCCTGGCTGAAGGCATTGTGATCTGTCTTGTCTAGCTTTGAACGCACACAGTTGCAGCAAGCCGGAGTAGTGCCCGCGAGCCAGTCGGGGCACTCTGCTTTCATGTGCGATCCCCCGCAATGACTACATTTGGCCTGGGTCTCCTGGCAAAAACGCCTACCATGCCCAAATCCCAAGCAAAGCGAGCACTGTACTACTGGAGATTGGTCGGCCACTCTTATTCTCTGTAGGTCAATGAGGACCGACTCGGCATCTGTCAATCTCTGCCACATTTTGGGGGACACCCTCATAACGATGTGACTCGTATGGGGGTTCCTAGTGCGTTTTTTATATGCAATTTCTAATCTATCTTCCTGCTCATTCAAGTCCATGAACATTCTTCTGTTTTGGTTTCTCAACGCACTTAGTACGTCCCCATCACTGTTGCAACTGAGCACGTCCTTTAGGATAACGAGCGGATCTCTGTTTTGGATGTTTTCCGTTGTGAGGCTTTCTCCGGACTCCTTTATTCTGTTCTTAACTCGTTCTCTTTCCTCCTCGGTTTTGCAGCCGACTATTATTTTCCGGTCTTTTGCTTTTCTTACTTTTTCGACCTCAAATCCTCCTTCTTTGGCGTTAACGGCCTTCCTGATCCTACACATGACCTCTTCGCCAGTTTCTTGGTCGTCATTCGCGGTAACTACGAAGGAGTGTAGAGCGGCCTGCGCAGGGAGCCGCTTCCCAATAGAAGTCGCGGCTACACCGGCGTAAGTCCGCTTTTCCATTATCTCAATTTTTTCCTTTAGCTGCCCCATACTCTCGGTATTTTCCTTGATGAGGTCAGCGTGCTCCTTCAGTTTCCCGATGAGATTCACAATCTGTTTATTTCCTTCTTCTTCTTCCTTTCTTCCTGTTTCTCCGCTCTGCACCAATGTTGGTTCTTTCGGTGTGCCTCTTTGCGGTTCTTTGCACTTTCCTACATCAGTATCCGCTTCCTTAACTAGCTGATACAGTCTTTCTAGTGCCCGGGTGACTTCCGTCTTTATTTCCGTCTTTGTATTTTTGGAAGTCCCCAGATGCATTTTCGCTTTTATGAGACAGGCTCGTGCTTCCGCGATCCTGTTTGCGAATTTCGGAGTTTTTTCTGCCTCTCCGGGGGCACTTCCCTCTGACTCCGTTGGTGGTTTCTGTGTAGCCTTTGTTGCCTCTTGGGAATTTGTGGGCGTTGCTTTAGGTTTTTTGGCTACAACCATCGAGGAAGAAGAAGAAGAGGATGAGGTCTCATTGGGAGTGGTCTGAGGCTTCTTTTGGACCTGGGTCTCTGACTTCCCAGCCTCCCACTCACCAATGCTCCTCCTAACTGTCGAATTTACATTTTGTCCTTCGTTCGGTGTTGTACTTTTTATAAAAGTCGTATTTCCTACCGTTGGCGATTTCGCAGGGTCCTTATCGCCCATTGTTTCTTTCGCTGGTGTTCTAATCATGTTTGCTTTTTAAAATTAAAAATGTTTTTTAGTTAAAATAAAATTTAAAAAAAAAAAAAAATTTTATTTAAATTTATTTTTAATTTTAATGTCCGAGGGGCGCCTTCAAAATCTCGAGTTTATATTTGTATAAGTTGTAAAAGCTTTAAAATCGAGTAATAAATTTGTAAATAATAAATAACTAAAATTGTAAAATTGTAAAGAAGTAGACGACAAGTATAATGTAAAATTGTATAAAATTGTAGATAAAAGTCATTCAGTTAATAATATTTATAAAGAAAATTGTATTTAGAATTAATTATTAATAATTAATAATATCAGTCTCATTCAATATTTTTCAACAGATTCTCCGTAAAGGCGATCTGTAATATCGTCCAGCGGGTTTAACACCCAAAAGGTCAATTTATACTTGTGAATAGTCAATGTCCCAAGTCAGGTCACTTCAGTCAAGGTCTTGGTCGTACCCCTAATAGAAGGGTGAATGAGAACTCCACACACAGCGTACACCGCAACACTACACAAAACCAAAATTTTCAAAAATATTTATCCAAAACATATATTTATCACAAAATTATAAAATTATCTTAAAATGGGTCGTTTTTCATTAATTTTGGCGGAGCCAAAAGAAAGGTCTTCTCCTCCTGATTTCAGGGACCCCAAACTTGGTGGGTCTATGACCTCTGGTTCCAAAGTTAATTCCCGGGGGGGTGAGGTCACCGTAACTTGGCCAGGGGGGAGGGGGGGAAGAGGGGTGCGTCCCGGGGTTGTAACTGGGCGTCGCGGGAGATTATCGAGGGGAGTTCCTGGATGCGGGGGGGGGGGGGGGTTGTATATGTATAAGGGAGATATATTGTTATATTTAATCAGTACTAGTTTTTATTATAAATTTATAAAAATGAAATTAAATAAAAATAAAAAATGAGGGGGTCAAAAAGGGGGTCTAAGGGGTCTATCTTAATATAAGGGAGATTTATAGTTATATTTAATCAGTATAAGTTGTTATTATAAATTTATAAAAATAAAATAAAATAAAAAATGAGGGGGTCAAAAAGGGGGTCTAAGGGGTCTATCTTAATATGGGTTCTAGTTGGGAGGGGGGGTACTAGGGGGGGGGGGAAATTTTGTCAGAATTTTGATATTCCCAGCCGTTCAAAAGATATTACGATTTTAAAAGGAAAAATATATTTTTCGGGATATTGATACTCGAATTTATAAAATAAAAGGTATTATGGCCTGGTGAGGTGAGGGGGGTTTTGGAAACAGTTTTTTGAGGGGGGGGGATTCAACTTCGAGTATTGTGACTTACGTATTCAGTCACTGCTACGAAATGGCCCACTGAGGTATTTAAACGGGAGGGGGGGGGGGGGGGTACAGTTAGTTAAAATCACAATTTTATAAAACAAAAAGGGTGTACATATAGGGGATGGCCTGTGGAGTTTTGCTGTATATACTGTACTAAAGTACAGTATATGCAGTCTGGTGTCAGAAACGGGCTAGCTCTCTCCGTTCTCGAGATATGATCGTTTTTAGGATTTCAAACGTCCCAGGTTCGAGTCCCGCTTGGTGAACACCAATTTTTTCTTACACAATCAATATTTTTATAAGAAATAAATCTAATATATAAACTAGGTCTACAGCAGTTTGGCACACATAATTTAAGTTGGTTTTATTGATTAAGTTGATTTTTTAATTTGGATTTTAAAACGGGGTAATATGTGGGGAGATAATGAAAGTGGGGAGAATTTCGTAATTTTACCCCGAATTTTTTACAGGAGCGTCGCAGAGGGATGGGAATAGATTGTGCGGGTTCCCCTTCTAGAGGAAACTATGTTAGGTAAAGTTATTTTCCCTCTACGGCTTTCCGTTTGGGAGATATAGCCACTCCAGTATAATTTGTAGACAAGTTGGGATCACGGAAAAATCGCGATCGGGGAGAGGTTATATCTCAAAAAATACTAATTTAAAATTACTGAAAATTTGTTTGCATATGCCAGTAGCTGAGGGCTACTGGTCAATATATTAAAAAACACTGAAAAACAACCAGCAAAATATATTTCCTGTTTTTCTTTCCGAAAAAAAAACCAACTTATTTTACTGCCGGAAATTAATTCTATGCACAGTAATAATTACAGTTCTCTTGAAGCTGTTGTCCGATTTCGATGAAATTTTCGCCTCTGGGTTAGGGAACGTCCCAGCTAACCTCCACAGGAGTTGTAGATTTTTCTTCCCTGGTTATAGGCGTGAAACCGTGGCCGGAAAAACCTATTTCCTCTTTCACAGCCGCACAGATTTTTTATTAAGTTTGTAGTCACGTTAAAAGGTGCACACTTAACTTATTTTCCGTTTTGAAAAGACCTCCGGGGTCCTTGTCACATACTCCTCCTCGAGGAGTGGTCAGGGGTGATTTTCGGCCTTAGTTGCGGGACCTCGTTGGCACATGGAGAAGTTTATTTTCACCGTATTTCCGCGCGCCTGCACGGAAAAATTCGGGACTTTTTTCAGGGTTGGAGGTCTCGCTTAGGCGGTCAGGATAGCAGTTCCAGAAATATAGGTCGTCGATCTGGTTCAGAAGTTATTCTGCTTTTTAGATCGAGAAATCCAGCACTTGCACAATTTTTTCACAGTTTTTGTCACAGTTTTCACAGTTTTCAATATTTTCACAGAATTTTTTCACGCCCGTGATCGCCTCGTGATTCCGCGTGTTTTAATGTATTGCACGAGTTATTTGGTAAACTTTTTCTGTTTTTCGCGATTTTTGACTGCGGAGCGCGGTTTAAACTGGACTGCTCGCGGCGGGGGACGCCGGGTGACTGGTTAGGTTAGGTTAGGTTAGGTTAGGTTAGGTTAGGTTAGGTTAGGTTAGGTTAGGTTAGGTTAGGTTAGGTTAGGTTAGGTTAGGTTAGGTTAGGTTAGGTTAGGTTAGGTTAGGTTAGGTTAGGTTAGGTTTTTTTTTTTTTTTTTTTTTTTTTTTTTTTTTTTGGCAGGAGTGGGAAATCCTCATGGACGCCCAGATTAACTCACTGGTGAGCCAGTCTGGGCAGTGCCGGACTCTTACCGGCTAAAACCCACTCCTGCCTCACAGTTGGTTATTGCCAATATTAAATTTGGCACTTATTTCTTTTAAATTGACACATTTCATTAAAATAAAACTGAACCTAAAACTAACTTAAAATAGAAGTGTATTCATATATATATTATAATTTTTTTTTTTTTTTTTTTTTTTTTTTTTTTTTTTTTTTTTTTTTTTTTTTTTTTTTTTTATTATTACTATACCACAAATTTATTATAAAACTACATACATATAAATCATTATTACTGTAACACAAATTTATTATCAAACTACAAACATATACATCATTATTATTATAACACAAATTTATTATCAAACTACAAACATATACATCATTATTACTATAACACAAATTTATTATCAAACTACAAACTACAGGCATAAAACACTATGTATTGTATGTAAAAATCTATATAATAATCGACCCATTGGCTTTCGCAGCGTTGGCCAAGACTCCTTCTGCGAAAGCTACGAAATGGCTCCGGCAATTGTCATCACCAATCATATCCTCCAGGACATCCAAGCCGAAGCGGCGCCCCAGCCTCTGTTCGCAGTCGTACCTTTCCCGTGTGTATCTAGGGCAGTCAATTAAGATGTGTTTTATAGTTTCAACGGAGGCATCATCACAAACACAGGCTGGGGTCCCCAACAGCTTGAATCTGTACAGGTATTCGCGGACTCCTCCGTGTCCTGTAAACAATTGCGCTCTAAGATTATTGGGTGTGCCTAGCTTCTCTAGAACCTTATACGCCTTCCTTATATCATTGAAGAAAAGACGTATACCTCTGCTTTCGTCTGTATCGGCTGTATACTGTGACTGCCAGCGGTCCAACGTTGACTCCCTGATGGATAGTTTTGCGTAGGACAGCGGAAATTGGTCATAGACAGGGGCAGTTTTCCTATAAAGAGCAGCGTGCTTGGCAAGTTCATCTGCTCTCTCATTTCCGGGTATACCGGCATGCGCCTTTACCCAAAAGAGGCAAATTTCTCTTCCTTGTTGCGTTGCGTCGGAGATTGCCTGCTGAATTTTTATAGCAATATGATTTTTCGTGTTAGGGTCAGCAATCGATTCTAGTGCTGATCTAGAATCCGATATGATGTTGGCCGACATTGGAGGTTTTCTCTCAGCGGCGTAAGTGAGTGCCCTCAAGATAGCAACCATTTCCGCCTGAAACACCGAGCAGTAATTCGCCAACTTGAGCTCCAGCTTTGCGACTTCACCTTCCCGATCCCAGCATGACACCGCGGCACCAACCTTGCCCTCTATTTTGCTTCCATCAGTATAAAGTCGGCGCCAGTCATTTCCAATGCGCTCTAAATCCTTCGAGTCGGTTATCAGTTGGAATCCCAGAACAACCCGCAGAGCAGGATGTGGGAGCTCTGAGGGATGCGCGCGTCTCTCCAGCTTTCTGCCAGGGAGTTGGTCAAGGGGCTTCCCTCTTTTTATCTCATATAATTGAAGGTATTCAGCCGCCCTCATGTCTAGGGGAATCACTCTGGCAAGGACGGCAGCAGCGATAAGTGAGGTGGTCCTGTGGGCTTTTGAGATCTTTATGGCGAACATCCTGGTGATCGAGTTGAGTTTTTTCCTTATGTAGAGTTTTCCGGCAACTTCCGCCCAAGAGCTCGCTGCATAGGTAATTACTGGTTCAACCACTCCAGTGTAAATGATCCTTAGGATGTTAGAGTTAAGTCCCCATTGTGCTCGTGCAGCTCTCGCCACCATCTTAAAAATATTAGCGGTCTTCTTAGTAACTTCCTCGAGATGTGGGAGGAACGTAAGACCTGCATCTATAGTGAGACCAAGAAGTTTAAGTCGGCTGGTGTTAATTAGAGGAGTTCCTGAGAGGGAGAATTTTGGTTCGTCATACTTAAGTTTCTTGGTTACGATCATCGCCTGTGTCTTGTGTGCCGCAAACTTCATTTTATATGTCTCTCCCCACTCCGCAATTGCTGCAAGGGCCTCGTTGACTATGATCTCAAGTTCTGTCGTCGTATCCGCTTGCGCCAGGACCACCAGATCGTCAGCATACGCTTGGATATGGGCTCTGAGTTTACCGGCTTCGACCATGAGAGGGTCCAGTTGGACGTTCCAAAAGATGGGTCCACAGATAGATCCCTGGATACATCCTTTATTGGTGGGTTTGGAGATGATGTGTGTTAGGTACTCCAGTGTGATGCTCCGATCCGACAGGTAGCTGTCCAAGAGACTCAGGGTTTGCCTATCTATGTCCTTAATAAGCAGTTGCTGCAGTATGGCTGGCCACCAAGCATTGTCGAACGCGCCTTCTATGTCCAATGACACCACTGCCACGATTTTCTTGGCCCGAATTCCTCGACGGATGTAGCCCACGGTGTCGTATAACGCATCCTCCGTTCCGCATTGCGGTCGGAAGCCATACTGCCGCCTGCTCAGGAGATTTCTGTTTTCCAGCGTCCAGGTAAGTCTATTGGCAACCAGCTTCTCCAGCACCTTACCCATAACTGGTAGTAAACCAATTGGACGGTAGGACTTGGCCATTGTGTAGTTCGGCTTACCTGGCTTCGGGATCACTCTGATTCTGGCTTCCTTCCAGGCGATGGGGAAATAACCAATTTCCAGACATTTGTTAAATAACGCCAGCTGGAAGTTTAAATTAGCTTTGTAAGCCTCGTAACAAATGTCTGCCGTGAAGCCGTCAGCACCCGGTGCTTTTTTGGGATGGGTTCTAGCGTAGACATCCCGAAGTTCTGTGTGAGTGAACGGTGGAGTTTCTTGCGGTAAGAGGCTCAATTTTCGGTTAAGGCGATTCATCCTGTGCTTCACGTTTTCCCTGATAGTTTTCTGGACAGTAGAATCTGTGCCAGGATCGTCGACAGGAAAGAAGGTTTCAGCGAGATGTTCAGCCGACGCTTCAGCCGACAGCATTTGGTTGGTCTGTGGGTCCCTCAAGAGACTGTTCTCAATTCGGCTGGTGTTCGAGCATCGGGTAATTATGCGTTGAGCACAGGTCCAAACATCCTCCTCCTTCTGTCTGGTGCAGAAATGTTTCCAGCTGGTCGTAAGAGTATGTTCTATATTAGTCTTGAACTCTTCTTTGGCCTTTAAGTATTCTGCTATGCAGAATGGTTTCCTTCTGGGATTTGCGGAGTGTATCCTTCTACGGAGTGTTTTCACAGAACATTTTTCGGACTCCAACTCCTCCGTCCACCACTGTGGTTTAACGGTGGATTTAAGCTGACTAAGCTTTGGAATCGCATAATCGCAGGCTCTGGCAATCGCATAATTATATCTACATACTAGATCTTCTACCATCTCCGGGTCCTTGCCTTTCTCGACTTCCTCTGTGGTGAGTCTCATCTCTGACATTGCCGTGCAGAGAAGCTCAGAGTAGAGGGTCCATTTTGCTTTATTGACGTTATAGACTCTCGTAGTGGGATGTATGACGCGCAGATCCTGGTTGTCAACTGACAGTTCGAATCGAATAGTTCGGTGATCGGTGAGGATGGCAGAGTCAGTGTCGACTCCAGGATACCACGGTGGAGACAGCCGCGCCAATAAGGACAACAGTGGAACACCTGCGATGCTTGATAGAGAAAAGAATCGGCTCCGACCACACACAGACACAGACAATGGACAGAGAGACCCCAGGAGCACAAACGCTGCGTGCCGAGTACCAGGAGCCCGTTAGGTCTTACGCAGATGCCGTAAATATCCCTAACCACAGCCTAATAGTGGAATCTATTGACCCCCGCCATACCAGTGACGACGTGATTAAAACAATCAAATCCAAAGTTGACGTTGTCGCGCTTGGGGTGGGGATAAACAGTATTCGCAGATTACGCAACCAAAAAGTGGCTATCGGCTGCTCCTCTGAGCAGGATAGAGCGGCACTTGGCAATGCGATAAAGGGCGCAGGGGAGGGGTTCGCGGTCTTGAACCCACCACCGAAGAATCCTCTGATCCGCTTGGGGGGTGTGATTAATGACTTAGACAATAAAAGCATCGAGTTAGCTGTCACCAGACAGAACGCCAACCTCCTTGAGGGCCTCTCACTCGATAAGATACATACCAGAGTCATCAGGAGAACGAAAGGAAGGACACCTACCACCACAAACGTCGTCCTTGAAGTTGATGTTGGTCTTTGGCAGCGACTGAATGGGCAGCGCATTAAGCTAGGATACCAAGTGGTGACAGCAACCGACCAATCCCCGATAATCCAGTGCTACAACTGCCTTAGTTTTGGACACCTAGCACGGGACTGCCAATCACAGTTAAAGTGCGGTTACTGCGCAGGGGAGCATGACACCCGAGATTGTCCCAACCGCTCCAATTCTCCTTGTTGTGTTAACTGCACCAAAAGCAAAAAACACAATAGTCCCCTGCACCCTGCCTATTCTAGCGAGTGCCCGGAGTGGTCTAAGTGGGACCGGATATCAAGATCTGCCATAAGGTATTGTTAAGGGCACCCCACGAAATCTCAAATTTGCGCAGGTTAACCTTGGTCGTGGCCTGGCCGCGACCAAGGAGATCCTTTGTGATGCGTCCAGAAACGGCACGGACATTTTATTAACTCAAGAACCCTACGTGGGTGCTAAAGGCATAATTTCAACACCTTACGTCAATATCCAAGATATTCGTGGCACTCGGGAATCTCCCGTGAAATCGGCAATTGTCGTCACTAATCCTAATGTTAATTCTGTACACAACCAAACACTTATATGTAAAAATATCTGCTCACTTGTTTTACGAATCGGACGTCTTAATATAGGACTAATAAACATTTATCTAGAGGGTGTCCTAGACATAGAACCTTACCTAAGAAGAATCCAACAGGTCATCAGTGATATTGGTACTCAGGACATCATTCTCGCCGGTGACGTCAACGCGATGAGTCCCTGGTGGGGATGCGATGCTGAAGACAGTCGGGGAAGGGGTATTATGGACCTACTGGCACAAAACAATATGAGTGTCCTCAACCAGGGTAGTGTGCCAACTTTTCACACTTTCAGGGGCGGGAAAGAATACTCAAGCATTGTGGACATTACCGCATGCAGTGACTCGCTACTGGCAAGATTTTCCAACTGGAAAGTCGACACTGACTCTGCCATCCTCACCGATCACCGAACTATTCGATTCGAACTGTCAGTTGACAACCAGGATCTGCGCGTCATACATCCCACTACGAGAGTCTATAACGTCAATAAAGCAAAATGGACCCTCTACTCTGAGCTTCTCTGCACGGCAATGTCAGAGATGAGACTCACCACAGAGGAAGTCGAGAAAGGCAAGGACCCGGAGATGGTAGAAGATCTAGTATGTAGATATAATTATGCGATTGCCAGAGCCTGCGAT